>CM023612.1:18673309-18858309 GCA_013358685.1 Antennarius maculatus
CACTGACCTAACACCAAAGCAGTCGTGCAGGATGATGTTACAGGCAGTATAATGCTCACCACTTTGTCCCCAGACTCCTACACATCTGTCACATGTGCTCAGTGCCAACCTTTTGTGATGAATGAAGAGAATGGTGCTCCAGTCTTGGTGTACTCTGGCGAATACCAATCGTACTGCATGGTACTGGGTTGTGATCACAGGCCTTCTTGAGAACGTCACGTCCTCGTGCCACCCTCAGCGAGTTTGTTTCTGACAGTTGGGTAGAAATATGAACACCACTAGCCTGCTGGACATCAGTTTGTAGGGCTTTCGCATGCTTTCTCCCCTTGCGGAAAAGAGGTTATACAGGCCTTGCTGCTAGTTTGGTGCCCTTACACTGCCTTGCTTCCCTGTCTACCTCACCATGTGTTAAATCTCCCAGATACTGCTGGGCTTTTGTAGCTCAGTGTTAGAGTAGTAGTTTACTCATCAGATGGTTGATGGTTTAATCCTTAGCCCCGAGGTCCACATATCAATGCTCTAAATGGCCTAGTAAAAATGCCACCTCTTTATTGATGTTTGTATGGCTGACTGGTGTTGTAAAGCACTAACAATAGGTCAAACTAGCCTGGCCTGTATAAGAACTGTCCATTTACTGCTGGGGTGCACAGGAAACCTTATGACTGCAAGTGTGGATGCAGCATCCTGGAGGAGCTGGACAATTTGTTCCACCTGATTTGGCTGCAGGCTGACTCCTTCATGCTACCAGTGGCGACAAGGCAACTAACAAAACACAAAACTAGTGATGAATCAGTCATAACCGATAAGGATTCTTGTCCTTATCCATTCGTGTGGAAAACCATTTCCTTTATGGAGGTCCCCCCGCCCCAATTCGAGAGTTAAGAAGAAAGAGAAACGATTCGAGAGGTAAGCAGAAAGATAACCTCTTCAGAGCACGGTAGAGCTGCTGTATGTACACACATGGACAGTATATACACACATGGACAGAATTGTTGGTACGCCTCTCTTAAAAAAAGAAAAACTTACTACAATAGTCTCAGAAATAACTTGAAATTGAAGAAATTAACAATTAATAAAAATTTGCCAAGTACCCCCAGAACATAACCAAGCGTCATTCATGTTTCACAGTAAAGACTGTTCTTTTCTTAATATGCTTCATTTTTGCGTATATGAACATAAGCTGAAGTGCCTTGACAAAAACCTCCAGTTTTGTCTCATCCGTCCAAAGTACATTCTCCCAGTTTTGTGGCTTTTCGGTATGCATTGTGACAAACTCCAACCTTGTTTTTTTATGATTTCATTTCAATAGCAGTGTCCTCCTTAGTCATCTCCCATGAAGTCCACTTTGGCTCTTATAACGATGTACAGTGTGTTCCAACACTGACGTACCTTGACCTTGGAGTTAACTTTTTAATTTCTTTGAGGTAGTTCTTTTGGAGGTAGTTCTGGCCTGTGGTTACCATTTGTATTATCCGTCTTTTCAATCTGTCATCAATTTTCCTGCAGTGGTCAGATTGGCTACAGTCCTATGGACCTTAAACTTCTGAATGTGTGCAACTGTAGTCACAGGAGCATCAAGCTGCTTGGAGATGGTCTTGAAAACTTTACTTTTAACATGCTTGGTCTCTAATTTTCTTTTTATTCTTCTGAGACAACTCTCCTCTTTCCTTCCTGTGGTCATGTTCAGTGTGGTAAACACTATATCACTAAACAGCACAATGACTATTTGTCCCTCCTTAAATGGGCAGACATAATGAATACAGGTTTAAAGATACCTTTGACCATAATTAGAGGACATGTCCAGATGGTCACATTATTTTTATCATTTCTAGGTGTACCATCATTTATCTCGAAGTTTGTTTCATTAGTTTGTTTTCTTTATTCTGTTGAACCACAATTCAAAAGCTGCAAATTTTTATTGATTAATTTTCAGCAAAAATATTATTACTTTTGTCATTTTCAAGTTGTTTCAGTGATCATTGTGGGTTTTTCTTTCATTAACAAAGGGGTGCCAACAAATTTGTCCACCTGTGTGTTGCCATGACAGCATAATCTGTGTGGAAAAGTTATCCTCCTTTCTTTGTAGATTAATGGGGAAATCACAATACAAAATTACCTCAATAAGCATGTCTTTATCAGACATATATTTTTAGAAAGTATTGCCTGATTCAGCTAAATCACCAGAATGAAGAATAACATCTGAAAGTAAAAATGCTGATAGCTTTTCTCAAATGAACACAGTTGTTTATATACAAATGTTGAGGAAGAAACAGTACTACATTGATGGTATTTCATTTTATTACTGTACTTGCTTACTTTTTTTTGAGAAGGGTATTTGAATTGTATGACAAGTCTATGCCCAGTAATTCCTTGGAACTATGAATGAGTTTTTAGAAAAACTGCAGCTCCAAGAGAAAATGACTAGAGGTTGTCATTTTCTATTCACTGTGCTTTCAGATGCCTCTGCTGTTGAAGGAATACATTTTATCTGGGTGTCAGGTTCAAACAACCTAGAACATTTAAAACACACTCACAAAAAGGAGTGACAACGGTTATATTTTTTACTCGCGAGGAGAACGGACAGAGATGTGCTCAGTTACAGATCTCTACCCCGTTCTCAACATGTCTCTGCCGAAACCTCTTTTTTATATCAGTTTGGCAGTCCCTGTTTACAATGTGTCCTAAAAGATGGGGGACAAAAATATCAGCAATGCACCATGTATGTTATAATGTCACAAGAGTAACCTTGCAACCTTGAGTAACCTTGAGTACCATAAAAGGAAGCTTTTATGGTATTGTCCTTTTTTCAGCAGGTCAAGGTTTACATCTTAAACTAGTTATCAGCTGCTACCTCAGTTGTGACCTTTCGACCTCTGCCTAAACATAACTCAGTGCGTAGCAAGACACACACAATCACATACACATTTATATGATAGATAGATAGATATGTACTTAATCCCGGAGGAAATTGCACATATCTACTGCTCAGGCATTTCATAATGAATAAAGACTGGATAAAAAAAAGAAACACTGACACCAAAGGACATAACACAAGACATACACTACACTAGCAGACACATGTAGCATTAACAGGACATATACTAAATTATCACTAAAATATGAACAGTACAAAATTAAATTAAAATAAAATAACATAAATAAAAATAAAAAGTGAAAGTGAAAATTAGCAGGAGGCCCACATGGTGGGTAAGGTACACCCTTCTTACAATGTAAGGCATCACTATCTAATATCAGAACATCTAATATCTATCTCACAATGGTCAAAAATATAAGGCGTCACTATCTAATATCAAAACATCACAACACCTTGGCCCCACTACACTGCAGCACAGGCTGACATCTCCTCCCCTCCGTTCAATCGCGTGCAGACCTTGCCACCTCCCCCCTGCTCCTTGAGAGAGTCATTGTACCCCCTGATGGCACGGGGCATGACGGAGGACCTCAGCCTCTCTGTGGAGGCACTGTGTGACAGCAGTCTGCCGCTGAAGGTGCTTCTCTGCTGGGAGAAGGTGGTGTGCAGGGGGTGACTGGTGTTATTCATGATAGCCCTGACTTTAAACATGGTCCTGCTCTGCAGAAGTGTCTACACAGAGTCCAGGCTCAGCCCGACCACTGAGCCCGCGGATGACTCTGTTAAGACGGTCCACATCTCTTTACCTGGCCCCACCACCGCAACACACAATGGCGTATGACAGCACACTGGAGACTACAGACTGATAGAACATGAGAAGGAGCTTAGGACAGATGTTGAAGGAGGCCAGCCTCCTCAGGAAATACATTCTGCTCTGCCCCTTCTTGTTACACACAGTCCGAGTTGAGTGACCAGTCTAGTCTGCTGTCTAGCTGCAGTCCCAGGTACTTATAGTTACCTACCACCTCCACCTCACTGCCCTCGATGATCACTGGCTGTGGAAAAGGGGATGCCCGCCGGAAATCAAGCACCATCTCCTTTGTCTTGGAGACGTTGAGCTGGAGCTGGTTCTGTTGGCACCACTCCACGAAGTCAGCCACCAATGCCCTGTACTCCCCCTCATCCCCCTCCCGGATACATGCCACAATTGCAGTGTTATCGGAGTACTTCTGTATGTGGCATGTATCCAAGTTGTGCTTGAAGTCAGATGTGTAGATGGTGAAGAGAATGGGGGAGAGCACAGTCCCCTGTGGCGCCCCCGTGCTGCTGGTCACTATAGAAGACAAACAGTCCCCCATATGGACGTACTGGGGTCTGTCCGTTAGGTAGTCTGTGATCCAGCTCACGAGGTAGGGGTCCACAGCCATGGAGGTCAGTTTATCCTGCAGGAGCCGGGGCTGGACGGTGTTGAAGGCGCTCGAAAAGTCAAAGAAGAGCACCCTGATGGCACAGCCCCCGACATCCAGGTAGGAGAGCACACGGTGGAGGAGGTACAAGACAGCGTCTTCAACCCCAACCTTGGCCTGATAGGCGAACTGGAGAGGGTCCATTGCACCCTGCACCTGTGTCCTGGTGCAGGGTGGATGTAATTTATCCTGTCTACATTCTTGTTAATCGCACACCACCAACAAAACAAGGACTCAAACCCTCTTGCTACCTGATCAGCTAATTTGTGGCACCAATATAAGTAAAATCATTACCATAGAGTAACTTTTTGGTCCATGTATAATCGGGAAGTCCCTTCTATCATCTGACTCAACAACACTAGTGCATACAGTATAATATTGATATATAGTTTTTTTAAATCGATACAAAACATTACTCCAATCTTTTTCACAACTTGATTGACAAAATGTACACCTTTATCACTATAAATGTTCTCAGGAATGCCAGAGTTTTATCCATTTTGAAAAGGCATCTATTATGACCAAGGAATACTTTGTACTGTCACTTTTATTCAACTCTATAAAGTCCATATGGATGACTTGAAATGGATATTGAGGTGTAAGGAATCATCCTCTGCATAGTCTCAAATTCCCTTGTGGATTGTGTTTAGCGTATGTTAAGCATGCCCTACAAAAAATTTTTGAATACAAATTAAATTAATAAGTGATGCAGTACATTATAATACTGATAAATCTGTCCTATCAGTATAAAGAATAAAAGAATGTAAATCAGTAAATATGGGATAACTTATGTACATTATTCTAACAGCAACGAAGCTGAGAGATGCCTGAGGGATTTGGAGGTCCCCCATTTCCACCATGAGTTTTTTATGATGTAAACACTTTTGCTTATTTTGAAGCAGAACATCCCAGCTCGGTTTTAGGTGAAAACTGTCAAAAAAATAAGTGTTTTTTGTTTGTTTGTTTGTTTGTTTGTTTGTTTGTTTTTTACTGAAATCAAAGGTTGCAAATATATGTAAGAAGATGTGAATTATTTCTGCTTTCACTCAGGTGATAGTGATGGTGTTGGAGTCCAAAGGGGACAAAACATTCAAAATGTTTCTACAGCTTCTAAAGTCACTCTCTGCTTCTTCTGTCATTACTGTGGACCAGATGAGAAAGGTAAGGTTCCACCAGATGTCCCATCTAGTGCACATAAGGATTTCATCAGTCTTTTGCCATGTTATTTAAGACTTATTTTCCCCTCATAGGGCTACGAACGAATTTATATGGACATTTCTGAAATCAACATTGATGTCCCTTACGCATACTTCTTCCTGGAGCAGTTTGTTAACTAGAGCTTTACTTTGGGAATCATTGATATAATGTTAAGAGATCTTTGTCCCTGTCGGTATGAACATACTAGTGCTTTTTACATAGAACACATTCATTAATGAAAAGATCTTTTCTTGATTTTATTTTGTAGTCATTAATTTATTAAACTGTTCTGTGTTTTATCAGGGCCGGAAGAGATTTATAAGTGAGGGAGATGGTGGAGTTGTCAAAATTGAAAGCTAATGAGGAACCCAGTTTGTGTCTGATTTCCTGGAAAGAAGAGAATAAAGCTACTTTTTACTTGTATATTTTTCAAAATAAATGGGTCAAAAAATATCCTGTGTCTAAAGAATGTGAATTTCTGAAATTTAATAGAACACCGCTTTGATTGAATCGGAAGTACTGTAGATCTTTTTCCAAAGCATTTCAGATTGAGCATTCATAAGCCAACCTTTAAAGTGCCACACCTCATTCCATAATTTTTTTATAAAGTATGTTCTTGATTTCCCTCCCATGATTTGTTTTCCAAAAAGCAGTGTTGGTAGGGATGACTAGACTGTGTTAAGAGCTTTATAAAGGCGTAAACATTAATTGAAATAGAGGAGCATGGTAAAATGTAAGACTGGCTACTAAACTAGAGTTGTTGCTGTTCTACAATTACGTGTTTTTTACCCTTTAAATTGTGCTTTAATGCTTTTGTGATGATTTAAAAATTAGATAAGAACATCACAAAATGGCATTTATAATAGTGTTTATTTTTTTTATCTATATAATGTTTGCATACAAAATACACCAGGTTTTGCACCTTGTTTAGTCAATCACTAACAAAATCATTTATTTCCGTTATTATCACAATAACATTTAATACTTATTGTCTCATGTCAATGTGTGTGATACATGTTTTTTCTTCTGTTGCATAAAATGGCTGCTGGGTCGCAAGACAAATTTCAGCATGGATGACAAATAAAGTTCATGTTCATGTTCATACTGAAAACTTCCCACAATGTAAGATTAATTTCTGTCTTGAAACTATGCAAAATCACAGAGATCAACTGCCTTTTTTTTTGTTTGCCTCACTTTGAAATTACATGGAATAGATCTTACTAGGTAAAAGAGCTTCATAAATACATGTAATCCATACTAAAGTTATGCAGTACATTTTCCTGTTCATTCTTTCAAACCAACCAGCATTCCTCCTGCAAATGCTTTGGCTATCTACGGGAGCTGCTCTCTTGTGGCCGCTAGCTCCTGCTGTTTGACAGCCTCTTGAGCGTCCATCTGCATCTTCTCCAATTTCTCTAGGGTGATGGATTTGAGTGGGAGCAGCTTTGGCTTACACAGAATCATGGTAAAGACATCTTCCATTGAAAGCTGCCCTGTGGGTGAGGATGAAATAAATTAATCACTCAACTATAAAATTAATTGCCAGATCTCATCAATTATTCATGACTTAATTGTTAAGATGAAAGACTTAAAGGGCTTTTGCTTTAAGATGTGAAAAAGACTGAAAGAGGGTGAATGACCACTGGCTGGGCTGTGCAAGCTTTTCATGTGTCCGAGTTGTTGGTAAATGACACGTAAATGCTGTGGTACAAACCTTGTTTAGGAAGTACTTCTCTGAATATTGACTTGATTTCTGGCATGGTGACTCCTGGATGTTTGCTGAAAGATTAATTAGTTTCAGGTTATCGTGATTAAAAACACGTTACATGTAAGGGAAAAGGATTAGCATTCACGTTGTTAGTGTAGATTCGGCAGCACACACGTCTGTCAGAAATAGTAGCATCGGTAATACAAATCAGTACAAGTCATAACATCAAGTCACCCAAAAGGAAAATAATATCAGTAGTGTCCCATCCTATGTCACCGATTTAAATAGGGGGAATAAAACTCGAACCACGTATTTCATAGCTATGCTAATCGTTAAAGCTAACTGTTTAGCTTATAGCCATAACAAAGTAACAAAAACAATTCCATTGGCCAAGAAACGCTACCTGTCAAATATGCTAATTGTTGCTGACAAACATCTTCAAAATATGACATTTCCGTTTTTTGTGCGAATACATTAGATTAAAATTTACAAAATTGAATCGTGGATAACCTCACCTTCAGCACCAGGAAAGGATTACAGCGGTTGTCAAGACAACATTTCCGTATTGATCACATGATCCTCTTGTTTGCTACATCTCAGGCACAGTGCTCCACTGATTCGCTGTGGCGACCCCTGGAGGGAAAAGCCGAAAGGAAAAGAAGAAGAGGCACAGTGCTTTACTGACATCTACAGATGTTTTTTTCTTTTTCTACTTTCTGCTTTTCCCTTCAGGGGTCGCCACAGCGGATCATTTGCCTCCATCTAACCCTGTCTTCTGCATCATCTTCTCTCACACCAACTACATTCATGTCCTCTTTCACTACATCCATAAACCTCCTCTTTGGTCTTCCTCCATAGGCCTCCTGCCTGGCAGTTCAAAACTCAGCATCCTTCTACCAATATATTCACTATCTCTCCTCTGGACCTGTCCAAAACATCTCAGTCTGGCCTCTCTGACTTTAACTCCAAAACCTCTAGCATGTGCTGTCCCTCTGATGTACTCATTCCTGATCCTATCCTTCCTGGTCACTCCTAAAGAGAACCTCAGCATCTTCATCTCTGCTACCTCCAGCTCTATCTCCTGTCTTTTACTCAGTGACACTGTCCCTAGACCAAACAACACAGCATGAGGGCACAAGCCAGTGTCTTATTGTGCCCGGATAAATGACAGAGGGTTGTGTCAGGAAGGGCATCCGACGTAAAACTTTTGCCAAATCAAACATGCGAATCAAATCTTCAGATGTTTTTTTGTATTTTTTAAATCCACTAATTCAGAGCTAGGCATAATAATAATAATTATCAAGAAATGTGTTTTTTCTTTGAAGATAAATGGGGTTGAAGAACCTATGCTTATTACATCCCGCTTCAAAGCGGTGATATTTTGTAATTGTCAGTGTTCGTGTGTTTGTCCGTTCATCCGTTAGTATGTCCACCAAATGTCTTCGCAACCGTTGCAGAAAGAAAGATGAAACAAAAACCACATTACTCGGGCGGCAAAGGGGATGAAAATAAGATGATGGGTCATAAAGCATTTGAAAATAATTTACTGAAAGTTTTTATTAATGCCTATGGGGCAGACTCCCAATGGAGGGCATTTGGATGGAAGACAATTTGCAGATATTTTATTACACCTGTCCAGAAGCACCAACACTCAAGCTCCACCAGCTGTTGGAGGAATTTTGGCTCTCCATATATTTTGGGCTTGCCCAAAAATAAATTCATTTTGGCAGCAGATTCATATAGAATAGGTGACTATATTTGGACCTACCATAGCCTTCAAATGGGATAAACTTTTATTTGTTTTTTATATAGAAGCCAGGTATCTGTTAGGGATATTGAGTATTGAGTATATACCATCCCTCTTCCCCCCAGTCCCTCCTTCTCCTCCAAACCTACTGACCCCTTCCCTGCAGCAGCAGAACAGTCCCCCTCAGCCCCCCTTCCCCCGAGCACCCCCCCCCATCCCACCACCTATCCTACCTCCCTCAAACCCACTTCCACCTATCCTAGCTCCCCCCTCTCCTCCCTCCGCCACTCTCTCACCTGCAAGCCCTATTCTCTGTCACAGACACCCTCCCTCCACCCCCAGCTCCCACCACCATCAAAGCCTCCTCCCATCTTCACGGCGGACCAGGTAAGAGGAGAACTGAGGAAGCTTCGGCCCCGAAAACCAGCAGGACCAGATGGGGTGAGCCCCCATCTACTCAAGGCCTGTGCCGCTGAAGTCGAGGAGCCACTACAACGGGTCTTCAACCTGAGCCTGCGTCTCAGGAAGGTGCCCAACCTCTGGAAGACGTCGTGCATCGTTCCAGTTCCCAAAAGAACCGGCCCAGCGAGCTGAACGACTTCCGACCGGTGGCGCTCACATCGCATCTGATCAAAACTCTGGAGCGGCTCTTCCTCAATCTCCTCAGGCCTCAGGTGCAACATGCCGAGGACTCTTTACAGTTTCTGTGGGGGTTTTTTTCTGTGCTTTTTCTGTGTTTCTGTGTTTGTATGTTTATTAATCTTTCTATTTGGTGTTGTACTACTTTCTATGTGCTGGTGCTTTCTGTGTGCTTTTTCTGTGTTTTGTGTACTCACTGTGCTGTGTGCGATGGAGAAATTAATTTCCCTGATGGAACCTCCTTAAGGGATAAATAAAGTTATACTCTACTCTCTATTGCAGCACGGAAAACAATTACCAGAAACTAGCTTAAGCCTAGTACACCATCTATAGAGAATTGGTATGATATAATTTATGAAATTTATGTAATGGAAAGGATTACTTATACACTGAATCTTCAAAAGACTAAGTTTGTAGGATTATAGAGAGACTGGAAAAGACATTCCAAGAAATACTCCTCCTTTGTTTGATGAATGTTTAATTTTTCTTATTCTACTCTGTTGTTACTATTCTCTATATAACACCCCTTGCTTTGTACTGTTTTGCTATTTTTTTTTATCTTTTGTTTTGACAAAAGAGAATAAGGAACAAAAAAGAAAATGAGATGTGGACCTTGACCTTGAGAAAAGTAGGTCAAGGTAAAATTTCAATTTTTGTACACCCAGGGACCGGATAAGATTGAAAGATGAGGGAGAAGGTCAGTGTAAGACCATAGATCGAAGCTATTGCTTGGAATGAAAGAAAGAAGGTCAGGGAAAATTTTTAACTCAGGGGTGTCGCAGGATGTTGCAGTCTGTGACAGCCTCGTTTTTGCTATCACTGCATATGTTTACAAATAACTGATTATAGTCACAAAAGACCTACATTTTCATTGAGAAAGTTATTGTTTTGTACAATAATTCTGTAATAGAAAGTACATATATTATGCTTGTACTTTTATATTCACTCAGGTATTAACCGAAATAACCCTAGATGTAGGATTCAAAATGCTCCTCGGGCATCTGACAAAAAGCCTGCTCTTTTGACAGGTGCGTTTTGCTTTAATGTTATCTGTTATATTATATATATTATTATATTTAATGTTATCTTTAATGTTATCTTTAATGTTATATATTATTAAACCTTTCTTTTTCCAGTTAGCCTACTAACATTCATCTACAGCTTCGCAATGCCCGCCCAGCGAAAACCATGATTTGCCAAAACAAAGGCATTACGTCACCACGTTGATTTTTGACTACATTGGGTGCGCCTCGTTTATCATACCTATACATTTGTTTTCATATGTTTGGTATGAAGTCTGATATTACAGTTTTATCGTGGAATTTCCACGGGGTCCCGCTAGTGTGTGTGTGGGTGTGTGTGGGTGTGTGGGTGTGTATATATATATATATATACATACTAGTGAGAACCCGTGTCAGATGCCCAAGGAGCATTTTGGATACTGTCCTGTTTCAATTGGAAACCAGCTGGACAGACTGTTCGTGTTAGCCAGCTAGTTTCACTCATAATTCATTGCCGTTTTCTGTCTCGTTCCTGCTGTTTGGACTCTCTGCTCAAAAACATGAAAATTGTTGGAACAGTTGGACTTCCCAGTGAACAATTATGTTCACTGGGAAGTCCATGTATAGTTATTTCTTCTCCTAACATAGCAGATTGTTCACGTGATTCAGATGTGGCAGGGGCACTGTGATTGGTTGGGTGCTTGATTGACAGGTAGTGGATGCAGTTGGTGACAGTGTGAGACTTTTTCAAGTGAGCTTATTCAAATATGTAGGTGGGGAGGTGTGTGTGTGTGTGTGTGTGTGTGTGTGTGTGTGTGTGTGTGTGTGTGTGTGTGTGTGTGTGTTTATATACTGTATACATATATACATATATATACACAGTATATATATGTGTGTGTGTATGTGGGATATACAGTGTGCCCTCGTGCATTCGCGCATCAACGATTGCAACTCCACTTCATCGCGGATTTTTAGTAGGCAGTCACATGATACCGTAAACGCATTCTGTTGGCTGATGGCATCCGGAAGTGTTGGCTGTTCCGTCAGTCTCGAACTTTCAGGAGTCTATCAGAGTGTGGGAAAAGGTACTACAGACAGAAGGTGGTTTAATACCATCATGGGGAGGGTTCATAAATGTTTAAATTACCGTAAATAATGAGGTAAATAGATAGCAATCTCGATTGCGGATTCCTCAATCGGGCGTGGTTCCTGGAACGAATTGACAGCAAAGACCGAGGGTGCAATGTACTGTAATATAACATGGGCCAACACTGGTGTCAGTGTTCTATTTTTAGGTTAGAGAGGTTTTATCCAATCAGAATTCAGCTGTACAACCTGGCAGGTTGTACAACATCTGTTCGGGGCCTTCAGAATCAACAATGCAGGCCTATGAGTACTGAGTGAAATGGCATAGCCAATCAGATCACAGGGCCTCACATTGACCTGTATGTGGCCAGTGATTGGATACTCACTTCTGAGAAGGCAAGCGTTATGCAGATGTTATGCAGACACTATAACGACCCACATTAGGTCATCTGATCTCTGAACTACCTAACCCGTTCTAGCTAACGAAGTGCTATTGAGGATAGAAAGGAGAATGGATTTTGTGTTTAAAGAAGTCCTATTATGAAAAACACATTTTTTCAGGTATTTACATATACATAGTGGTCCTCCCTAAACCTACCAACAACTAGATTCTCGAAATCAAACTCTTCCTGCATCAATAAGAAATAATGCAAAATCCACATGGAAAATGCTCCAATTCATAACAGCGCCGAACCTGATGTCATGATTGACAGTGTGATTGTCGTATCCTGAGCCATACTTCATTGATTGACATCTCCATTCCCGGATGAGGATGTGGTCATCTCTGAGGTGGAGTTCGTGTTCAGGCTAAGGTAGCAGTGTGTGACAATAACCCGGCTCAAAGCTACATACTGAAATTTCCTCTCAAGCTGTTAAAGTCAGCTAGCATTTGGCTAACTAGTTGTGTGTGTGTGTGTGTGTGTGTGTGTGTGTGTGTGTGTGTGTGTGTGCGCGTGCGCATGTGTGTGTGTGTGTGACTTTGTGTCCGAGTAAGGTGATCCATTGTGTCATAGGGAACACATAACCAGTTTCATAGCAGATGAAGACGGCTACTAAATCAGAACTGTTGTCTGTTTTTTGATTAATGAAAGCTTTTTTAGTGATCTCAGATCTGCGTGCATCCAAAGCAACTACACTGCTCATCAACAAAAGGCCTCAGCCTTTATTTACAGTCATTAGATAAGGTTAGGTTCAATTGACTTAAACCCTGCATGTGAAATAATCCAGTCAGAAGAGGTGAAGTTATCAGTCATTCCCTGTGAGGGACAAAGGGTGGATACGTACACACACACATGCACGCTTGCACACACACACACACACACACACACACTCAGAGAGAGAGAGAGAGAGAGAGAGAGAGAGAGAGAGAGAGAGAATAATGAGAATTTAAGAATGAAGAACTAAAAGAAATCGTAATAAGTAACTAGAACCAAGGCAGTCACAGACTGCAACATCCTGTGACACCCCTGGATTCAAAATTTACCCTGACCTATTTGCATAGGTCAAAGATCAAAGCTAGTGCGCTGATCTACTGTCTTTGCTTTGAAATGTCTTCAGATGTGATTAAGCGCTATATAAATAAAAGTTGATTGATTGATTTGCAAAGGTATTTGGTGGACACACTAATGGACGTACAAAAAAAGTGGGAGGCACATGTAGAAATTGTTGTAATTCCTACATTGTTCACCTAATTTGGATGCAAATACCCTCAAATTAAAGCTGGACGTCTGCACTTAAAGCCCGTATTGTTTGTGTCATTTAAAATTCATTGTGGCGGTGTACAGGGCCAAAAAGATGAAAATAGTGTTGATGTCCCAATATTTATGGACTTGACTGTATATATATGTATATGTATATATATATGTATGTGTGTGTGTATATACATGTATATATGTGTGTATATGTATGAATATATATATATATATATATATATATATATATATATATATATATATATATATATATATATACAGTATATATATATATATATATACACACAGTATATTGTGTACAGGCCCCTGAAACAAACACACAACACACTAGGGGCCTGTAGGCATGCATTTAGTACAGGGGGAGGCAGAGTGACGGGCAGCGACTTTGTGGTGCACCCCAATTGAGCAGTTTGTAAGGGGGATGGTACCTTGCTCCAGGGCACCTTGGCAGTGACTGGGAGGTGAGCTGACACCCCCCACTGTCAGCTCACACGGGAGCGGGAATTGAACTGCTGATCCCGGGATTGTTGGATGCCCACTCTACCACTGAGCCACTGTCACCCCACAAACAGCCGGTGTTATACACAACTGAGGTGATGCAACATCTTGTAGTGTGTTAGTGTAGTTCTTATTTTGTTTCTCCAACTGTACAACTTTTATTGTCTTAAATGATAGTCAAATAAGTGTGTAATCGCACAGCTGGCTTTGTTCTGTGAAGTAGTTGTGTGACATCTATAAAAGATGTGGCCTCTGGGTTCTTCTGTGTGAGGGACAATAAAAGGAGTAGGGCTGACGCCTCCCCAAAAGTGCCGGTTCTTGTCCAATTTCAGAGAAGTTATAAATGCCCCAGTCCTCGAAAGCCACATTGGTGGCAGCGGTGGGAGCAGTTTACAGTATTATTGGATGTATTTAAGCAAGTTTTACTAAGTAGAACGACACTGATGGCCTAGGTGTGAAATGCACAGCCCTCCACTGATATAACAAATGTCTGAAGAGGGCCATTTACTTCTGTTTTGCCACCACAGCAAATGCATACTTACCAAATAATGTGCTAAACCTATGCTGTCTTTAAGTGGATTGAAGTTCACTGTACAAAAAATATGTATGTCTAGTATTACATTTAGAATATTCTTTGTTATATTTATCTACAGAATGACAAAACTAAATCTTTTTTAACTTTTATTTTTCATACATGTAAGCACCCACGTAATTTTGTGACATCAACGTTCCTTTAAAAGTCCGTCATGAACAAATATTCATTATGTCATGACATTGAAACCTACTGACCATTCGGAACTTCTCATTGAAGGAAGCCATATTGTATTAGCTATTCTGTGCCTGACAGGCTGACACTAATGAAAAATATTTGCATGAAGTAAAATCTGGATGTCTCGATTGGAGAAATGTCGTGAGACAGATTAAAAAAAACTTTTTGGGGGGAATCTAACTATAAATTACTATTTATTGCAGCATATGTTATTTGCATTGTCCAGTAAGTTGTTGAACAAATATGTACAGTGCACTGTTGTAGTAAGCAATGCTTCTATCCAAAACTAAGAAGTGCGATATTTATGTAAATGAGGCGAGATTTTATCCCGAAATATTAAACTGTATTTCAAAGTCTCGTGATAACATTGGTTAGGCGTGCAAATGACGCAGTTTGGTGGAAGGGGAGGGAGGGGAGCAAAGCAGCAGCGTAGGAGACGAGGAGGAAGCAGCGAGGATCGCGGAGTCACACCTCTGAAGGTAAAACAGTTGAATTAAACATTAATTGTGGACGTTTTACACCAACAGCACGGTTGAGAATTTCCTGAAAAAATACACTCGCTAGTCTCTCGTTCGGGCCTGAGTAACGATTAAGTGCAATTTTGCGGTGATGAGTAGGAACGCACTCTTTGTTCAGCTTCAGAATGGCCGCTGTTTTTCTGAGTGTTTTTCTTTTTTTCCTCTGTATATATTCACTACGGGAACAGCGCTTAGACACTGTGTTACAGTTAGTCCACATTCTGGGTGCCTCCAGTGGCCACTCTGCTGACATATTACCAGATGTTGTTCCATGGTGTTCTTGTGGTGACTGCTGCCCGACTAGCCCAGCTGGCTGCTGGTTAGTTTTCTCTTTGGTCGAGCTTAAGGCGGACTCATCGGTCGACGTCCAACAGACGCTCATCTCGGGCCTACTTAGACATTTAGCTATCTTTGAGCTTGAGCTAACCGTCATATATGGATAAATAAGTCAGTGTAAGTCTTGATATTAACTAATAATCTACCAAACTGTAAGGTTTGCTTTATGTCATCCTACCCATGCTGTTACTAAAACTAGTTCGACCCAGAGAATCTCCTTCGAAAGTACTGTTAGCTTGTTGACTAACCTCCGTGCTAGCTTGTGCTCGCCAGTTAGCAGACTGACGTTTGCCTGCTGTTGACGTTTAGCATAGCTGGTTTTATTTCCTGTCGTTTATGTAGAGTTGTTTTTTCCTATTTTTTCTTTCTTTTATTGAAGATTTGTCCGGTGGTGATATATGTTATCATTCGCTATTCTGGTAATATAAAAAAATCGATTAGCTAAATTTAAACATTCTCGAACTACAAGAGGTGGATATCGACGTTTAGTTAGCAGGTTTGGGTCAGGTTAACTATTTTAACGTAATATTCAAGCACTCTTCCTATCCGGTTCTGTGCACTATTAGCTTCCCGATGATCCTACAGTATCACAAAGCTTGTGTGAGTAGTTAATATTATAGAAATTACTATACATTGTTAACTGATTTCCCGAACTGATGACGTTTGTCGATAATCTGTTTCTAAGAATATGTCTGTTGTTATGTCGTATGTTAGCATATGTAGCCATCAAGCTAGCGTCATTCCATAGAATGCTGAGTAGCAGTTGTCATTGTTAGTTAGCAATCTAAAATCTTACCTTCAACCTCACCTCTGTTCTGCTGTTTTCTACCGTCGTGAGAGGAAGTATCTTTTAAACCGATTGACCAAGCTTCACCTTTGTGATGTCTTGCGTTCTTGTGAGTTAACATTGTCAATCAAAAGCACAGCAGCTTATTTTGAGATTCTCTGTAATGCATTGTCTAAATATAGCAGTTTTTAATAATTGTTTTACATATGTGTTGTACAATCATAGTAGATGTCTCAGTACTTTTCTTATTTGACACAAAAGGCATACATAAATTATGAAAAATGTATACAGTCCTGCGTAGGGCAAAAAACACCATTATCACCATTATATGCTTAATGTATCCGTAGTTTTAACATAATTTACATTTCGTGTGGCGGTTGTTCATGCTATGAAGTTCATGTATTTAGTAGATCTTTCGGACGGTCTTGTCTTAGTACTAGTTGTAGTATTGGCAGTAGTTGACCACATTTTTAGCCTATGCAATAACACCATTCTTACAAAGTGGGCACTACTTGGAAATTGTTGTGGCTGAAAAAGTAAATGACTCCTTCGACACCCTGATTTTTAGATTTGTAAGAATGCTAATATATACAGCTTTTAATCTTCAGGTTTTTGTAGTTATCGTAATATTAACACTGCTATGCTATTCTACAGAGACATCTACATGCATTTGAAACATGTAACTACATTTTTGTCTTGTTATTACAGTATATCATGACTTGAAGTGATGACAAGGTTCCCGCATGAGCTATTGTTTTGCCAAATATATCCTTATTGATTCCACCAGCACTACGAAATTAATTTGCTTAAATTATTGTTTTCTCCTAGTCTCTCGATTTCCTGAACTAAGACTTAAGAAATAAACGTTGAGTCAGGTTTGGTGGCAGGGGTAGAAATTACATTCAGTTTGTTATAAACACAATGATGCACATGGGCAGGGACGTAGAGTACAACCATAAAAGGAAGTGGCTTGTATAGTTTGAGTTTAGATGGCCCCAGCTTTTGGGGTGGCCTGGCTATTCTCATTCTATGTTAATAATTGTTTTGTTTATAGGTATGGCCATAACAACCAGTGTTATATGTTCACCGTTTTGATTATGACAGAGTGCGGGGCATACATTTTTATGTAAAGAAAAAGCAGGCACTCTATCATCTGTAAGGGGTGCTGCTATTGACCCAGCATTACTTTTACCCAAAAGGTCATATGACCTGGTGATGTAGGGCCTTCTTACTTTGATCATCACTTCTAAAGATTATTCTCAGAAGTGCTAACCTTTTCACTTGGCTCTGAACCTGAGCCAAACCTTGCTTTCTTTGCAGTGGCTAAGTTTGTACAAGTGGAGGAGAATTGTACACATTTGTAAAGGCACAACTGTAAGAGAGACAAAGCAGAGACAAGCTAGTTGTCTTAAAGAGATTATAAAGGTTCTTGTTTTTTATCTAAAAAACAAAGAACATTACAAATGTTAAAAGTGATAGCTAATGGCTGAATGCATATTTAAGTGGGGCTGTAAGTTTTCGGTAATGTCAACACAACAGACCCATGTTTGTTTAGTAGGAGTAAGTTGGTGTGAGGTTATGCTTAGTTCATTTAGCAGATGTTTGGTCTGGCTTAACTCTGAATACCATTCTCATAATACTGACAACCTGCCAAGCCTGTTGAAGTGACCTTTTTGGTTCATGTATACAGAAGAATATTGTCACAGTATTAAATTTCCTTTTGTTTAAAATACTGATATACACGACCAGCAAAAAGCTTGGACGTTCTTCTTCATTCAATGTTTTTTTACATCCCGCTTCAAAGCGGTGATGTATTGTAATTAATTGTCAGTGTTTGTGTGTTGGTCTGTTCGTTCGTCTGTAAGTATGTCTTCCAAATATATTCACAGCCGTTACAGATAGCAAGATGAAACAAAAAGCACATTAATCGGGTGGCCAAGGGGATGAAAATAAGATGATGACCTTGAGAAAACTAGGTCAAGGTCAAATTTCAACTTTTGTACACTCAGGAACCAGATAAGATAGAAAGACGAGGGAGAAAGCCAGTAAGACCATAGATCAAAGCTAGTGCTTTGATATGTGAAAGTAGGTTGGCGCACTAGGGTAAAAATTTTGAATTCAGGGGTGTCGCAGGATGTTGCAGTCTGTGACTGCCTTTGTTGTAGTTTCTTCATTGTTATTTCTTTCTATATTGTACATACAGTACAAACTGAAGACATCAAAACTATTGTGCAAGATTTATGAAATTATGTAGCAAACAAAAACTGTGAAAGAACTCTAAGGCTGCTTTCAAACTGTTCGCCAAAATCTGATTTTTAGCCCATCAAGATTGATATCGGATGTCTTGTTCAGAGGCTGAACAGTCACATACCACATGAAATCCAATTATTACGGGATGGATTGAAATCACATTCGGGAGGTAGTTTCACATCCTATTTGGACAGATGCATCTCAGTCTGAACAGCTCCAAACACATCGATCAGATTTGACTGTCCGTTGACGTTGGTCTATGCACTGCAAGAGCCAATTTCGCGTTACAGAGCATGGATAACGCCTCCGCCCCGACGTCTTTGTGAAGGCAACCTGTCAGATCGGCCAATAATGTGACCCAGTCTGGACATCTGGACAGAGCAAGATCACATTTGGTCACTTGCTAAAAATAGTGTGGACGGTCAGCCCTAAAAATCTGTTATGAAAGGAAATATGATTGATAGCCTATTTGCCAGCAGTCTGAACGCAGCTAAATGGTTTTTATATTTTAATTCCTCAAAATAACCACCCTTTGCTTTGATAACAGCTTAGCAAACCTTTGGCTTTGTCTCAATGAGCTTCATGAGGTTGTCACCTGAATTGCTTTTCAAGTGTGCCTTGTCAAGGTTACTTAGTGGATTTTTTGCCGTCTTACGTCAGGGTGGTTCCACAGTTGACATATTATGGCAAGAACCAATCAGTTAAGAGAAATGGCAGTCCATCGTTAATTGCAGATCACCAAGGTCAATCAGTCCAAAATGAATAAATAAAAACTTTGAATGCAACCTCAAGTGAAGTCGTGAAAAAATATTGAACAGTAAGACAAAACTGCCGCATATGAGAACAAATCAAGCCTTGATTGTCAAATGGTTGTTAAGAAATTAAATTTACTTTATTGTCCTCTGTAGGGGAAATTCTTTCCACTCTATACACACTGATGTTAGTCACACACACACGTACTGTATATATACATATGTGAGTACAGGCTCATAACACACACATATAAGAGACCTGTATGCATGCAACTGATGGGGAAGTAGAGCGACAGGCACCGACTTCTTGATGCGCCCAATGAACAGTTTATATAGGGGACAGCGCCTCGCTCAAGGGCGCGTTGGCAGGGCTCCGGAGCTGACCTGGCATCTCCCACTGCCAGTTCACACTCCAAAATGTTTTGTTCGACTCGGGTCTCGAACCGGCAACTTCTGGTCCCCAGTCCAAGACTTAGTGGACTAAGCTACTGTCACCCTAAACCACTACTAAGTGGTGGTTTGTGACCCCAAACCACTACTAAGAAAAAGCAACAAGCAGAAGAGATTTATTCAGGGAAAAGAAGGAAAGGAATGAACATTAGACCAGTGGAAAGCTGCTCTTGTATGTCCAAATTTGAGATATTTCCACTTTCCTTGTCTGAAAAGGTGAATAGACGATCTCCACATGTGTGGTTCCCATCGTGAAGCATGGAGGAGGAGGTGTGATGGTGTGGGGTTGCTTTACTGGTTACGCTGTTGGGAATTTATTCAAAATTGAAGGCTTAGCTGTGATCAAGGCATGGCTACCAAAGCATTCTCAGGTGACATGCCATCCCGTCTGTTTTGCATTTAGTTGGACCTTCATATCAATGACCCCAAACACACCTCCAGGCTGTGTAAGGAATATTTAAACCTGAAGGAGTATGATGGAGTGCTGTGTTAGATGACCTGGCCTCCACGGTCACCTGACCTAAACCCAATTGTGGTGGTTTAGGATGAGATGGACCGCAGAGTGAAGGCGAAAGGGCCAATAAAAGCTCAGCATCTCTGAGACTGTTGGAAAACCATTTGAGTTGAGTGCCTCATGAAGGTCATTCAGGGGCCAAAGAATGTGCAAAGCAGTAATCAAAGCAAACGGTAGCTATTTTGGAGAATCTAAAATATAAAACATCCATTTGTACATTTTTTGTAGATACAAATTGAAGACATCCAAATTAGGGAGAAATTATGTATCAAAGAAAAAACTGAAAGAACTCAAAGATTACAGTCATCTTGTAGACAGCAGCTTGCCCGCCTGGTGGGTAACAGGTCTGCTGGATATTATCTCAGCTGTCTATGGGCAAAAGGAGGGTAACAAACCCGGATAAGATGAAAGCTTATTCACAAATGTAAAATATGGTTTGAGTTATTACACATTTGTCTTGTTTGCTACATAATTGCGTATCTGTTCATAAGTAGTTTTGTTGCCTTCAGAATCTACAAAGTAGCTAGGGCTGCCACAATTAGTTAACTAGTCACAATTAAGTCGACTATTAAAATCTTTGGCAACTAATTTAATAGTCAATGCTTAGTTTTTATTGCAACTTTCAGTGCCGCTTCTGCCTTTCTGTCCTTGACACACATTCTCAGTAGTGGTAATGGGGGTCAGCCGTATTGTCACCCAAAATTATACCAGACATGCTCTGGTATCATGGCTACCCGTCGGCAGTGTTGCTCAAATCTGTGGAAGCATTTTAAGAAAAAAAAAGTGTGCAATGCAATATCTGCAAGACAGAACTTGCCTCTACGACGGCATAGCTGCAAAAAGGAAACACGTTGTGGCTTGAAAAAACAATGAAGAGGGACTGTCATCTGGGTAAGCTAACTGGCCACTTAGCTGCTAATATTAGCGTAAACAAAGAGCTAACTTACTACTTACTCATAGCTGGCAACGCTAACATGAGCATTGATGATATGATTCATGGCTGCCCTTAGCACAAAAATTTCATGTGTTTTCTGCAATGTTATTATTATAATTATTGTTCTTTAGTTCCAGGTGCCTACCTATTGTAGCTGGTTTTAATGTCAGACAAATTAAGAAAGAAAAAAACCTAGAAAATAATCCTGAAGTAATTATTTTTGTGTTGTTTAGGCAAGTGCCTTTTCTTTATTTTACTCAGCTGTTTGTACTTTATGCTACACAGTTAGACAATTGATGCTACAAGCAGACAGTAAGTTCCCTCGTTACTTGCGGTTAATGCTTTCCAGGACCACCCGCGAAAAACAAAATTCCGCGATATAGCGAGAAAGTATTTTATTATTTACAATTTATGAACCCTCCTCATACTGATAGTAAACCACTTTATATCTTTATTACCTTTTAGTACACTCGTATATATTTGTAACACCCCCGGTGTTCCTTATGGTGGGCAAAGATAACTCACACGATATTCCTTGAACGGTCATTATTTGGCGTCCAGGCTTATCAAGGAACAAATAAGAACTGGCAACAATCTCCTGCTCGCATTCTCACTCTCATTCTCACGCCCCCTTCTCAGTCTCACAAACACATGCACGTAGACCAACTCAGGACAACAAAACTCTTCTTCTTCTTTTCCTTTCGGCTTTTCCCTTCAGGGGTCGCCACAGAGAATCAGTTGCCTCCGTCTCACCCTGTCTTCTGCATCCTCTTCTCTCACACCAACTACATTCATGTGCTCTTTCACTGCATCCATAAACCTCCTCTTTGGTCTTCCTCTAGGCCTCCTGCCTGGCAGTTCAAAACTCAGCATCCTTCTACCAATATATTGACTATCTCTCCTCTGGATATGTCTAGACCATCTCAGTCTGGCCTCTCTGACTTTATCTCCAAAACCTCTAACATGTGCTGTCCCTCTGATGTACTCATTCCTGATCCTATCCTTCCTGGTCACTCCCAAAGAGAACCTCAGCATCTTCATCTCTGCTACCTCCATCTCTGCCTTCTGTCTTTTCCTCAGTGACACTGTCTCTAGACCAAACAACATCGCTTGTCTCACCACAGTTTTGTACACGTTTCCTTGGAGCTGAAACTCTTCTATCACACATCACACCTGACACTTTCCTCCTCCCGTACTATCCTGCCTGTACATGCTTCTTCACCTATTTTCCACACTCTTCATTGCTCTGGACTGTTGACCCTAAGTACTTAAAATCCTCCACCTTCTTGATCTCTTCTCCCTGTAACCTCACTCTTCCACTTGGGTCCCTCTCAATCACACATATGTACTCTGTCTTACTGCGGCTAACCTTCATTCCTAGCAAACAAGAAGGGGCTAAGAGCTGATCCTTAATGCAGTCCCACCTCCACCTTGAACTCCTCTGTCACACCTACAGCACACCTCACCACTGTCTTACAGTCCTCATACATGTCCTGCACCGCTCTCACATACTTCTCTGCCACTCCAAACTTCCTCATACAATACCGCAGTTCTTCTCTGGGCACCCTGTCATAAGCTTTCTCCAGATCTACAAAAACACAATGCAGCTCCGTCTGGCCTTCTCTGTACTTCTCTATCAACATCCTCAAAGCAAATGCTGCATCTGTTGTACTCTTTTTTTTGCAAGAAACCATACTGCTGCTTACAAATGCTCACTTCTGCCCTTAGTCTAGCTTCAACTACTCTTTCCCATAGCTTCATTGTATGGCTCATCAGCTTTGCTCCTCTGTAGTTGCCACAACTCTGCACATCTCCCTTGTTCTTAAAAATGGGCACCAGCACACTTCTCCTCAGGCATCTTCTTGCTATTTAAGATCCTGTTGAACAACCGAGTCAGAAACTGTACTGCCACCTCTCCTAGACACTTCCAAACCTCTACAGGTGTATCATCAGGACCGACTGCCTTTCCACTCTTCATCCTCTTCAATGCCCCCCTCACTTCATCCTGACTAATCTTTGCTACTGCCTGGTCCACAACAGTCACCGCTTCTAGTCTTTGTTCTCTCTCATTTTCCTCATTCATCAACTCTTCAAAGTACTCTTCCCAAACAACAAAACACAGACTGTTTAAAACACTTGTATCAAAGAAAAGTTGCTGGTAGAACCGTAAGTCTTGAAATGCAGCGCACACACGGATGCTGTCAGCCAATAGCATGCTCATACAGTATCACGTGACTACCAACTACAAATCCGCAATGTAGTGAAGCCACGCATCTTGAAGCGCGAATAAGCGTGGCATTACTGTATTTCATTGAAGATTTAAAGAACTATCATCTTACTTTTCTTTAATTTTAGTTGGCATATACCTTAACACTCCAAGTTGAAAACTAATGCTGGTTATATAAAAGCGGCTTCATGCTGGTGTGCGAGAAGGTGTATGCTTTACATTCAATTCAAGTATTATCCAATTAGTTGACTATTAAAAAAAAATCAGTGAATAATCCACTATCAAAATAATTGTTTGTGACAGCGCCAAATGTAAATAGCCATGGAAATAAAGAAAATGAGGAGTGCCCAACCTTCTGACTGGTAGTATAATAATAAATTTGAATATCAACAATAACTGATTATATCTGACCAATGCAAAATTTTATTTTAGTTTTATTGTTCCTGAAGGATAAGATGGTGAGTAGCCAACAGCATGCTATCTAGCTTAGCTTTTTTCTTTGTTTACCTAAATGTCAGTGCTTCATTGTCTGAGAAGGATGCAGTCAATTCACGTCATTAGTCGTTCACATGAATGCTTGTCTCTTGCACTCTCAAACTTGCCCTAATGACATTCTTCCCTTTGTTGCTAAAGTGGAGTGTAGCATCATTGCCATTCACTTAACAGTGTCAAACAATAGGTTACGTTCCTGGTGTGTGGACTTAAAATTTCTATCTATATTTTTGTTCATTATTTTGTATATAAATTTGCTGTGTTATATCTATCCTTCTGCTGAGCTGTTGTAAAAATGAACTTTCCCCATTGTAGAATAAATTTTTATCTAATCTTAATCTGCAGATGTTTAAACAAGATAATATTAGGTGTTTGTGTACTGTGTAGCTAACGTGATTAACATGTTTTTGTTGTGCAGTCCTCCTTGCATGAAAAAGTTTTAGCATCCAGGTACTGTATTTTCCAGACTATAAGTTGCACCAGCCAGAAAATGTGTAATGAAGAAAAAGCAAAGAAAAACATAAACCATACTGGACTATGTCACATTTTTTGGAGGAAATTATTGTAAACACAATAACACATGTAAACAAATCCACTAAAAGTAGGTTTGTTCAGCTGTGAAATGTCGTTGGGTTGTTGCTATGTCTCGGTTAAACAAAGTCTAGCATACAGTCGGTGAGGAGGTCCTGGATGAGACATCTCATGCCTGCCAGTGAGTGGATGTTGAGCAGAGAGAAGTTGAGTGCACTGTTGCGGTAAGCTAGCGCTGGTTAAGGCACGCACAGACTGTAGTGCCGGCAGATCATAAAAGTATTCCAGTGAGTGAGTGCCGGCAGATTGCAAAAACAACGCAGTGAAAGCAATTGCAGATCCAAAATCATAAAAATAGTTTGGGTTAAAAGTTAAGCTGATCAGTGAGCAGTGGCAGTAAGTTGCGCCAGGGTTCACTCATCTGAAATACACAGCCCAATCGGAAGTGATATTAACAGTTATTCAGATAAACAATTACTGCTGCTTGATTACCGTTTTCAGCTGCGTACTTGCAGCTTGTAATCTGCTGAATGTTCGTCTTCATCAAATACTGTTCAACTTCATCAAATACTTCTTCTTATCATGTTAATAATTTTAAATAGGAATAAATGTACAGCTAATTTTTTTTATTAATTTCTGTACAGCCTTTTAATAAATTTAAAACTAAAGTGATGTATTTTTAAGAAAAAGTTTCCATGTACAACAACCCATCATTGAAGTGATACATTCATGTCAAACCAGAAAATTAAAGTACCTTCAAGTAGAATGTACCTTCAAGTGCATTTGCAAAAACCCTCAAATGTTGTGATAAAACTGTCTCTATGACCATGACCTACCTCTGCTGCAGAGCATACTGTCATGTGGGTTACAACCCTCAGAAATCAGCACGTCTGTTTATTGAATACTTAAGAGTTTAAGTAACAGACATATCACTACACCATTCATGGGTGAATTCCTGCAAAGAAGCCATTTTGAAATGTATTTGAAATGTCTTGCCCCAAACGGATCCGTGGCCCTCAGTAGTATCTTCGATTGAATATTTAGCAAATTACTTCTGGTCCAGAAGGTTTGTTTGAAGGGGCTGGCCATTATATGTTACTGGGCTCCCTCTGTCAACCCCTGCCACATCTCCCTAACCCCTTGTTTATATGTGCCACGTGAACACGCACGCTACTGTCCGGTCGCACTTAGCTGTAGTTAAGGACTTAATAAGGTTTTAGTAACTTCATTTCTATGTATTTCCCTCTTATTTTTCTCGTGCTTTTCACTGTTGTTTTTCATTAAATAACTTTTAATTTTTCTGCGGTAAGCGTGGAATTACTTTCTCAGTCAGCTGAATGTGACTTGTGGTCCATTGTGTAAACACGAGATGGCTGATCAAATTGACACCGGCCGGTAAACATCGCAGAGGTTTTGTGGAGAAAAACAGTGTTTTTTTAAATGGGACAGAAATTAGCGGAGACAGCACCAGATGATTACGTACAGGAAGTAATTAAAGCTGTGTTTCTGACAATCGTAACGGACAATGAGAGATCGCTGGCTAACAACACTGGGCAACTAAGCTAATGTAGCCTAATGAAACATGGGATGTTACCAGAGCGGTAATACAAAATGTGGAGGTTTTTTTCTTTTATTTGTGAAGTATATTGAACTGTTGGCTGTTAGGCGCCATCCCCACATTAACTCCATCCACTTACCCTATGTTAGCAGTGAGGAGGAGGACAAATGAAAGCTACGGCACTAAATACTGTACATATGTATACATTTTTATTCTCTTATCTATTCATTATTTACAGTAATCCCTCGTGTATGCACGCTTCAAGATGCACAACTTCACTACATTGTGGTTTTTTAGTAGGTAGTCACGTGACACTGTATGCGCACGCTATTGGCTGACAGCATCAGTGTGTGCGCTGCGTTCCAATATTCACGGAACGCAGTGCACTTCCGTGTATTAAAGAAGCACCTTTCTTTAATGCAAAAGTGCTTGAAACAGTCTATGTGTGGGAAAAGAAAACACAGATATAAGGTGGTTTCATATCAGTATGGGGAGGGTTCATAAATGTATAAATTACTGTAAATAATAAAATAAATAGTTTGCCGCCATATCGCAGAATTTAGTTTTTCACTGGTGGTCCTGGAACACATTAACCGCGAGTAACAAGGGATTACTATATTACAATTTCTTTTTAGCTCTTCTTAAATTCTCCTTATTCTGACATTTCTAGAGCAGTACAACTATAACAAAAACTTATTACCCCTCGGGATCAATAAAGTGAGTTTTACCCTTAACTGGTGACAGTGAATATCTATTAGGCTGTAAATAAAGGCTAAGGCCCCGTCCATACGATGACGGGTTTTTTGAAAACGCAACTTTTTTGTTACGTTTACGCCTTCCGTCCACAAGACAACGCAGATATCTGGAACAAAAACGCAACTTTTTGAAAATGCTGGCCAAGTCGGATTTTTTTTTTTTGAAAACGCTGGGTCTGCGTTGTCGTGTGGACAGTGAATCTGCAACTTTTTTTATCCGGGGGGCATGTCCCTGCAAGGAAAGCCGCTCCTCCAGGAGGCACAGCGTGAAATTCCACACGTCCCGGTCCCCTCTCCTATTGTTCTCGGAGTTGTTCTGCTGATAAACGTGTTGATAAACGCACTGATGCGTTTACGTGTGGACGGAGATTTTTTTGAAAATGCTGTCATGTGGAGGCGAATCGTTTTCGATGTGTTTTCAAAAAGTTGCGTTTTCAAAAAAATCCGTCATCGTGTGGACGGGGCCTGAAGCTGGCTGTTAATGAGCTGTGTAGTTGCTTTGGATACCGGAAGTTCTCAGATCACTGAAAGAGCTAAAGCTGCTTTCATTCATCAAAAAACTGAAAACACTTCTGATTTAGTAGCTGTTTTCATCTGCCATAAAACTGGTTTTGTGTTTGCTATGACGCTGAGGATATGTCTTATGCAGATACACACACACACACACACACACACACCCCTACCTGACTGAAGCGGAGCTAACAAGTTAGCCAAATGCTAGCTGACTTCAACAGCTTGTGAGTAACTTTCAGTGTTTAGCCAAGACATTTCCACACACTGCTTCCTTAGCCTGAACACGAACTCCACCTCGGGGATGACCACCCCTTATCCAGGGAGAGGACATGTCAATCAATGAAATATGGCTCAGGATACGGCAATCACTGTCAATCACTCCCGTTGTTAGCTCAAGATGGGAGCTGTGACCACACAGATCATTATGATGCTGTCCAGCCAAATATTCCAAAAGATTCCAAATATGCAGGAAGCATTTGTTTTCTAGATACAAGGAGTTGGTATGGTTAGGATGGATCACTATGTATATGTAGACACCTGAAAACAATTTTTTCATAATAGGACCCCTTTAAACTAAGTCAAGTGAAAAGTAGCCTCAATTTTAAATGGGAGATTTTTGTTTCCAACTGCCCCATCTTTCTGTGACAGAAAAGGAGAACGGATGGTGTCTACATGTCTCTTCTCCACCATGGAACATAGAAGAGGTGTGATGGTGTGGGTTGGGTATGTATTCAAAATTGGCACACTCCTTCAGCGTTACATCCCTTCATGCTTGCATCAGTGGGACCATCATTTGTTTTTCAACAGGGAAAATAACCATAGCACCCCTCCAGTCTATATAAAGACTGTCGATCAAGGAGTGAAGGTGAAAAAGTGCTACATCCGCAGTGGAGTTTTTAATAAAATATGAAACATAATGTTAATGAAATTGTACAAATTTTTCACTTTCCCTGGTGGACTGGCTGGTCAGACTAAGCCTAGCATTTGGGGGTCATATATAAAAATAAATAGAAATCTATAATTTGTTGTATAGAGGGAAAATTAGACACCAAACACAATGAGGACGGTATAAAGGGCAAAGTCCTGAATTAATGCCTTTTGCTTTTTTATGCATTTGTACCGTTTTGTTATTCAGTGTCCTTGCATGCCATTTGGATACAGTATCATTCTGTTTCTTGGTTTTGTTTTTGGTGTGAATTTCAAATGTTATTCAGCATTTTTCAACAGATTGCTCAATATACAGCAACCACCTTTTTGCAATGCTTGTTTTTATTTCCATGTTTATACGTTGATCTTAGACTCATTTTTTGAGTGGGATTTGTTACAGATTAGTTTTTAAATGCATAATTGAAATTAGTAGAATCAGTTCACAAATCTGCATTTATGGATGTCTGATCTACGATGTGTCTTTAGACATTTGGGGAAATTTAAGCATTTCATTCATGCATTCTTTATTTTGTTACATTTTCATGATCTCTGATGTGATATAAGAACTTCATTTACTTCTTCCACTTTCTCTCAACATATTTTACACTTGTTTAGTTTTATTGTACTTATTTATGTTTTTATTCCCATTTTTGTTACCTAACTGCCCAATTTTTATTTTTATTTATTTTATATGCTGTTGTGATCCCCAAAGGGAAATTAATAGCACACACTATTAATCTTGTCAATTGCAAGCACACACACACACACACACACACACACACACACACACACACACACACACACACACACACACACACACACACACACACACACACACACACACACACACACACACACACACACACACACAAGGGGCCAGTAGGCATGCAGTGGGAGGTAGAGTGGCAGGCAGCTCCTTCCTGGTGCGCCCAAATGAACAACTTCTAAAGGGGGGACAGCGTGTTGCTCAAGAGCGCCTTGGCAGTGCTCAGGAGATGAGCTGACACCTCCCACTGTCAGCTCACACTCCGGGTGGCTGGGCGGGAGTGGGAATCAACCGCCGATCTTGTGATCATTGGACGACCCGCTCTGTCACTGAGCCACTGCCACTCCAATTATTGAACAAATTAATTTATCTTTTTGTACCTTTTTGTAAAATATATTTATTGGTGGTGGATTATTAGGGTTGTTTTAACATATCTTAGATACAAAAAAAAAAGTTATGGACAATAATACACTTTGAAAGGGGTTTGATATAGTGTTTCAGATGGTTTGTGTCCACCTCATTTTCTTAATGTTAGAATGGAAAAACAAGTGTGTGTGTGTGTGTGTGTGTGTGTGTGTGTGTGTGTGTGTGTGTGTGTGTGTGTGTGTTAGGAAGAAGGAAGGAATAAAAAAAAAATTACAGATTAGATTATTTGATCCTGGGGGATTTTTTTTTTTTCTTTTTTTTAACATTCTTGTTTTGATTTTTTTTTTAAATAGATGTTTATTTCTCACTGTGTAGCAGGAAAGTTTTGTAATTTTTATGGCCTCCATTTATTTCCACAATAGGCAGTGTGTTCAGGTAGACCACTCAGTTTTTGAAAGTCAGAATGTTGTGAAAGTACTAAGTTGTACATATGACTAATATGTGTTTTTTCTTTTCCTCCAACAGAATTTTGAGGGATTGTAAACCTTGATGAATGCGGCCACCTGAAAAATATTTTTTTAAGTTCGTAGGATTCTATTTTTTTCAAAGCATGTTGCCCAATGGTGCAAACATCCAACTTATTCAGACGATTTTTTTCTCACAGAATTTTGACATAGGAGCATCATAGTGGAAGTATCCAGAAAACAGTACATACAAAAACCTTTATGAAGGACTAATCATAAATATATGGGCCTACACAGGGATGTTGTCATTAAAAGCCTTCTTGGCTGTCTGTGTCTCTTTTTTCTCAAATAAGTAACGCAAAAAGAGAGACTCCCATGAGCAACTCTGCAGTAGGCTCGATAACATCGACATGAGTAGTACTTTAGGCAAAGAAAAAGATTTGAAAGAAAAGGACCCCAAAGGTGGTCCAGTGGGGAAAGAAAGGGAAAAGGAAGCCAAGGCGCTAGCCAGCTTAGTCAAAGATGGTGGCAAAGAAGCAAAGACCAAAGGGAAGGATGCCAAAGAAGGAAAGAAGGACACCAGCAGCTCAACACCAGGTGTTGCCTTCTCTGTTGACAATACGATAAAGCGGCCAAACCCTGCGCCAGGTATGCGCAAAAAGTCCAGCAATGCAGAGGTGATCAAAGAGCTTAACAAGTGCAGGGAGGAGAGCTCAATGAGACTAGATTTATCGAAAAGGTCGATTCACATGCTCCCCACCTCCATTAAGGAGTTGACACAGCTGGCTGAACTCTATTTATACAGCAACAAGCTGCAGAGCCTGCCAACTGAATTGGGTTGCCTGTCTGGCCTGGTTACTTTAGCCCTGAGTGAGAACTCTTTGACCAGTTTGCCTGATTCGCTAGATTCCCTTAAGAAGCTTAAAATGCTTGATCTTCGGCACAACAAACTGAGAGAGATACCTGCCGTTGTCTACCAGCTGACATCGTTGACCACGCTGTACCTGCGCTTCAACCGTATCACAACTGTGGAGAAGGATATCAGGAACCTTTCCAAGCTCACTATGCTTAGCATTCGTGAAAACAAGATAAAACAACTGCCTGCAGAGATTGGTAAGCAGAAAGTTTATTTGAAAAAACATTTTGTTTAGTGACTGAGAAAAATTGTGTGAAGTACTGGGCTAAATTTGTAGTGGCCTAGTAGTGGCAGGTCACCGTGTGCGCACATCTTATCCTGACCAGTATAATAGTCTTATACAGGTATACGTCACCCTACTTTGTTAGTTGGTTTAACGAGACATGACACAAGTTGAAAATATGTCAAATCAGCATGTCTCCAGGCTAAACCGAATATAACCATACCATATCTAGGCTTGCACTAGGAGGTAGTATGACTAAGCCACTGTGGTTCAGTGTAAAAGAATTAAGTAAGCCACAAAAAGCCACATTCTGTGTCCAAGACAGTGGGTTGTTTTCCTGCATTCTGAGGGCATTCCGGTCCATTCTGAGGGCAAAATGATTTTTCATTTCAAAAAAGGAAATGAAAAATAGCAAGCGAGGTGAATACACATTTTTACATGCATCGCTGGTTATTCCTGCCGGTCATAGGGATCAAAAGTCTAAGACTACAAAAAAAGTATTGATAATATTTTTGATTTACCTTCTGATTGGTTTGTGACCACTCCTACTCTCTCTCAGCATTCACCATTTCTTGTTCAATTAGAATTTTAACACGAAATCTAGCACCATTCTCATTTTCTTTCGATCGATCATCCTCGCCTTGTCGTACACCAATTTGTGGGTTTAGCTTGTAAAAATAGAATCCTTTTTTTTTCATTGGACGAGAGGAGGACATGACCTGAGTGCGTATTTAATGATTGGGAGTGTTCAGGTCACTTCGGCTATTTACGTCGGCATGCGCGCCACCTAGCGAGAGAAAAAGTTAGTTTTTTGTATGTTATCACTCGGGGATTTTCACGAGTCCAAAAAAGTTGTAAGAACGCCACTATGGCTACACAGGCTTAAAACCTTGTAGCCACTCTGGAATTTGCCTATGGCGTAGTGGCGATTGCCTAGCACACGCCCAGCATATTTCTGTGCTGTCCTTTCTTTATGAATGCATTTTCAACAATATATAGGAAGTATTTTAAGCCTACAAATTTTATTTTCTAAATACAGTGCAGAAAAAAAAATCTAAATTTATTAAAACAATTTGGCGATGTTTACCATACATTGCAGACATTGTATTTGTGAATGAATGATAAAATGTTCTTTAAGGTTATGAAATGGAATACAGAAATTATTATTATTTTGCAGTAGTATAAAACTAGTTTAAATTTACCAATACCTACATTCAAGTTGGTGGTTTACATCGCAGACTTAGATGGCAGTGGATCTTCAACATCAGAAGGTGACTGGCTTTTTTTGTTTGATGCATTTAAGAACTGGTCTAGACTTCCTTGAAGTGTCTTCTTTTTCTTTCCCTTAATAAATTGTGAGGAGCAAAAGTTTACCGTGCATGAACTAATCTGAAAACACAATCACTTTAAAACAATTGTGTTAATCAAGTGTGACACTTAACGGTAGGTATTGGAACTGTATGTACATATTTTAAATATGATACGAAGAAAGAAGAAGAAATTCAACTTTATTTATCCAAGACGGGGAAATTATCTTTACACTCGTACATGCATATATGTGTCAGACCATGCATATAATTAAATGTTGTGTACAGGCCCCTGAACAAACACAACACACTTAGGGGCCTGTAGGCATGCAATTAGTACAACAAACAGTCCATGGGGAGGCAGAGTGACAGGTCGCGACTTCGGGGTGCGCCCCAAATGAGCAGCTTGTAGGGGGGACGGCGCCTTGCTCAATGGTGCGTTGGCAGATACCGGGAGGTGAGCTGACACTTCCCAATGTCAGCTCACACTCCAACGATGGCTGGCAGGAGTGGGAATCGAACCACCAATGTCTGATCATAAGGTGTCTGCTCTATCACTGAGCCATACACGTTTTTATCCTTATTTATTGTTCAGTAACATGTGATTTTATCATTCCAATATTTATGGTAGACAGACGTAAAGTCAAGCAAAAAGATATACATTTATTTTTATTTATTTATTAAAACTAACATGTAATTGAGAATACCATAACTGGAAACGACATAAGCCGATTTATACCAGTACTTTGTCATACTGTAGTGTAAATGATCATTGGCACACTTCTTCCACTCCAGCTGGAAGAAAACATACAAATTACTGAACGAGTGAATGATTTTACAATCATAATATGAACAAACTTTCTGGATATATAATGTAGCAAGATGTCCTTAGATGAACACCAATGCCATTCAGGTTAAATATCATTAGATAAATGTTGATGTTTTGGTATTCATGTCTTCAGTTGAGCAGAGTTTGGATTAAAACAATTTCATATTTTATTAACTAATTTGAATTTTTGCAGGGGAGCTATGCAGCCTCATTACTCTGGATGTTGCTCATAACCAATTGGAACACCTACCTAAGGAGATTGGGACTTGCACACAGATAACCAACCTCGACTTGCAGCACAATGAGCTTTTGGACCTCCCAGAGACTATAGGTAATTTAGATGAATTTTTGACCAAAAAAACAAGGTTGATACTTTTTAATATTTACTGTATTATTTAATTTGTCTTCCAAGTTTGTGGCTGTAACCTAGTTTGATTAATGTTGTAAAAAGTTTAACCTGGGATGCAGTACTTTCCCTAACATCAAAATGCTGAAGGGATGTAGTCCATGTTTTCAAAAGTATACCGTACACGCTAACGCCACCAAACTTAACATCTAGTGTAATTATGATGGGTAGTTGTGCCTTTACACCAGTGCTTCTCAGGTGCATTCTTTATTGCTGCCCAAGGCAGAAAAAAACATTTTGTGCACCCCACCATCCACCACAAATAAGAAGTGTTTTTTTGTAAGATTTACAGTACTGTATTTTAAGTACAGGTCTGCATAACATTGTATCCTTACTGACAGTTTAAGGAAAACGTAGAAAATGTAGATCCAATTACAACAACAACAAAAATATTAACCTTGTTTTTTAGTCTGAATTATAAAAGATTTGAAGTGCACCAAGTTTCTTTAAATTCATATATAATCTAAAGATTTTTCAGCCAACTGATTGAGCCATTTAATACAAAAAAATTAACTTAAATACAATTTATAAACTAGAACCAAGGCAATCAGAGACTGCAACATCCCGCAACATATCCTGACCTGCTTTCAGGGTCGGTCAGGGTACCCTGAAAGTAGTACCTGACTAGTGCATAGACTAGTGCAGTGTGAGTAAGACCATAGATCAAAGCTAGTGCTTTGATCTATGGTCTTACTCACACTGGCCTCCTTTGTCTTTCTATCCTATCCGGTTCCTGAATGTACAAAAGTTGAAATTTGACCGTGACCTACTTTTCTCAAGGTCAAGGTCATCATCTCATTTTCATCCCCTTTGCCACCCGAGTAATGTGCTTTTTTTAAAAAAAAAAATCTTTATCTGCAACGGTTGCAAAGATATTAAGGCGACAAAGGAATGGACAAACACTGACAATCGCATTATATCACCGCTTTGAAGAGTGATGCAATAATGGCTCAATTAATATAATATACAGTATATAATAATATAAAACACTTTAACCTACAAAACAAAATTAAATAAAACAAATTGAGCTGATGTTTATTGTTTTTTTATCAAAATGAAATTAAGATTTGTGGCTAGAGTCGGTATGTTTTGCACTGCACAACTTTTCAAAGCAGGATGCTTATTGACATTATTCAATGTCTTCCCTGGAAAAAAAAACAAAACTCAAGCGCCTAATCAATGTGGTTGTGGTGTAGTATTTAAGTGATGCCGTAATTTATTCTGTATGCGTACAGATTCTGTGTACACACACACACACACACACACACACACACACACACACACACACACACAGAGTCTGCTTTAGACAATTTAAATTTTTATATTTTGTAACCTTTTTTATATTTTGTTGTTTCTGTGGAAAAAAATCAGTCATAAATACATCCTTTTGTTCCCAAACACATATTATTATTAACCGTATTAATTTAGTTTTGACTTTTGATATGTCAATTTTGACGACACCATTTTATTTTACGTGATTCTGAAGGGTGGTTATTTTTTTATTTTATTCTTGATTTTACAGCCTTAAATGTACAACACAAATCAAGGCCAAAGTAAATGAAGGTTATGTTGTAGACCTGTGCATTTGTTGTGCAATGTTTTGTTGATGTTGGAGGTGAAGTATGTCATCTTCAGATAACTCTTGTTTGTGATTGTTCTAGGTAATCTGGCCAGCATAAATCGCTTAGGGTTGCGGTACAACAGATTGTCAGCCATTCCTAGATCATTAGCCAAATGTCGGGAACTAGAAGAGCTAAACCTTGAAAATAACAACATTTCAGTGTTGCCAGAGGTAAGTAGTACCAAAGTTGAGTTGTAATTGTAATCTTGAGTTGCAATCTATGTCAACTGGGCTTGTAGGTAAAGCTTGAAGAAATTGCACCTCTCTTCCAAGAGGCTTTCTCAGTTCTCAAAATGATTCTCAGAGCTGAAGAAGCCTCTTGAAACCAAGAAGCCTTTCGGTAGAAACGTGATTGTGGAGCGTCATCAAGTGAAAGGAATATGTATTGTCACCGAGTGCAAGACTTATTTTTAGTTTCTTTTTTTGTCACCCAGCCCTCGTCTTGTTTTTTTCAAAACCTTCCTTGAAGACAAACATTTGTGACTAATACCGTCAATTTCACAAAAGCGAGTGATGGAGTATTTTTTTTTTTGGTTGTACACAGGGATGCCCTGACACATGCCCTCTCACATGCACAGAGAAAATTGCGGTTCACAGGGAATTCTATATCAGACATCATTACTCGACCAAACATGCTGAGTAGTATGCAAAACACTAGGTAGATGAAAGAGGACAAATTATTTTAAGAAAGCAACTAAAGACAGTCATGCTGCAGTTGAAGATATCTATGTGGTTAGTGAGATGATTGCTAAGGTGGGAAAGCTATTCAAAAATGGCGAGTTCATTAGTAAGTACAGGTACATTTTACAGGATGGAAGTATAGTCTGTCCTGAAAAGAGGGCTCAGTTTAGCAACATCAGCCTTTCATCCAAAGCAATGGCAGAATGTATTTCAGAACCAAACAACTGCATCAGAAAACAAAACATTTCCATGCAGTCTCAGTCACTCTTAATGAGAGCAAAGACATCACTGACACTCAGCTCGCAAGTGGAGAAGTCTGGCGTGTTATTAAAAAAGGTCAAAAAGTTTGAAATAGTGTTTTGTTTTTTGTTTTTTTGATTACTCTAAATCCCGTTGTCTTGTGCAAGGATGTGGCTTAGCCTCACCCAGAGCCTAGCGGCCCCCATGTAAGTTGAATTTGAGATCTTTGTGATATACTGCTGCTTAGCCATGGCTACGTACTTTGTTTTAGCACCGTGTAAATCCTGGAGAAAAGTCTGGTTGCATGACTTAGCATTTGCATGTAGAGAGGGGGCACCCTTACATTTCCATCGCTGTGACCATTGCTCTAGCAATGTCTGCCATGTCAATCAAATATATTAATTTTGAAATATACTGTAGTTTATAGGTTGTTCTTCTCCATGGGCCCCTGCCAAATGAGGTGTATATACTGTATGTTTCCCATGAATATTTGAGATGGAGTACAGGCTTCACATTTCCACAACTGTTGGACAGAAATTTTTGTACACATTTCACCCAAGCTTTGTATTGTACCTAAAGATGTGTCCCAAATAATAAGGTTCTTGATATGGCTTTTTATATATAGTTTTAGCCATATTTTAACTTGAATGTTGACTAAAATTATTAGCTAACGTCATCCGTCAACCTAGCCCTAACCTTAACAGTCTGTTAAGGTCTGTTAACAGTCATACTAATAGCCCTGTCCTAATATTTTTTTCTGTTATGTCTCTGATTCTGTTCTTAACCAGGGCCTACTGTCAAGTTTAGTCAACCTGACCAGCCTAACACTCGCAAGGAACTGCTTCCAGTCATACCCTGTAGGGGGACCATCCCAGTTCTCCACCATATACTCCTTAAACATGGAGCACAACCGCATCAACAAGATCCCATTTGGTATCTTCTCTAGGGCCAAAGTGTTAAGCAAGCTTAACATGAAGGTAATGAAATCGTTCACTCCAATTTCTAAATATGTGGGAATTGTCAACATGAATTTTTAAGTAATTATATGTGGTGTATATTTTTATGTCAAGTGTCTCCAAATTTCTGTGACCATTTTGATTTAAATGTAGTATGAAACTAATGTGTTTCTCTTCACAGCAAGTCTGACTCTTTTATTTAATGGCCTTAGCAAACCATGACAACAATTTGCACCAAGCTACAAAACTGAAGTTGGAATGTAGTCTTTTTTCTTTATCTTTTCTTTTTTCTAACTTGTCTATTTTTCACTGATGTGACATGACAGCAGTTCCACTCAAGAGAACACAACAGATTAATTTGAATATTTTCTCAATTCCTGAGCTTTTCTTTTTCATGAAATAATAAATTCTGTCACATAGAATTTTAAATCTTGTGAGAAATGTAGATCTGAGATTGTAAACCATTGGTTATATTAAAAAATAATATCCAGTGTGGTACTGTAATTGTTTAAATATCGGTAATCATATTTAAACAGAACACGGTGAAATGAAGCGTCTCAGTATTTTAAATAAGCTACACATTTTTTTAAACCTGTTGAAGGTCAGCTGTGAATTCATCGTAATAAGATGAAGTAGTAGTCATGGAATAAAATATTGCTTTTATAGGTATTTCCCAACATTTCCTGGTATTTATTAAATACTACTTTTCTGTTTAGATGTAATGCTGCATTGCAGATGCTGCTGAAAATACGTACTCATAGCACAGCACCACAAAACCAAAAAAAAACATACTTGTTCATATGGCACGTAGTTTCAATTTCAATCTGCTTTTGATATTTTATCCTGGTTCCTTGAGAAGTACTCGGCAAAGTACACCAGTCTACCTAGACTTCTTGTGTTGACTTTTAAAACCACCTATCTTACTAATAAGGCTGATATGCTATTTTGTTCTTCAGGACAACCAGTTAACATCCCTGCCATTGGACTTTGGTACATGGACTAGCATGGTCGAGCTCAACCTTGCCACTAATCAGCTAACAAAGATCCCAGAAGATGTCTGTGGCTTAGTCTGTTTGGAGGTGAGCAATGCACAAGCATTTAAACATACCAGTGCATTAATAATGTAATTTATTGCAAGTCATTTATTAAATTTCAATCTACAATTGCCATTTGAGTTTATTTAAATGAAGTAGCTCATAGCTAGTCGTAGCTCACGCCATAAGGTCTTGGACTGGGGACCGGCGGGTGGCCAGCTGGAGACCCGCTGGAACATAAAAACGCGAGTGTTAACTGGTGATGGAGAGTTGCCAGTTCACCTCCTTAGTGCTGCTAGGGTTCTTCTATAGCAAGGCACCTGTCCCTTACAAGTTGCTCATAAGGCGCAACACGACATAGCTGCCCACTGTTTTACCTCTCACTATACCTGCATGTGTATAGTCCCTGTGTGTGTACGTTCTTTAGAGTGAAGGATGAGGAAGGAGTTATTGACGGTCAGAGGCAGGCCTGTCATCAGAAAGATTTTTTCGTTTCCTTACTGCTATCATCTCTTGCCGTATGCTTTTTGCCAATACCATTAGCACTAGCCTTTTCTTTATGAGCCATGATAAATGATAAAGCAGGCATCACCAAATGCCGGACCCGCGACTGACCTGTGATAAATTTATGAGAATAGGTTTTCTTGGAGCATTTTTTTCTGATGGTCGTGGCTGTAGACGGTGGACACTGCTACTCCAATTAATACAGTAATAGTTCCACTCAGTCAAGCCAATAAGATTGCTTGCTTACCTGCGCGATCAGCGCATCTGGAAGCGCCACAGCCCGCTGCCTTTTCCACTGTGAGCTTACCGTTACAGCAGAGTGGAAGAAGACATTGTGAGGACAGTGTTGCTTGCGCCAAACGAAGGAAGATTAATGAGGAAAACCGCTGGTTAACAATGAGTGGTCTGAGAAATTTATGCTCATTCTTCCGTCAAGCAGTTCAAAACCAGTGTGCCTCATATGCTCCCAACACGTGGCATTAATTGATAATAGCAAAGTGAAGCGCCATTATGGAAAAAAAGCACAGAGCTTTTAAATGAAGTTATCCCCTGAAGTTTTTGCAGAGGGCAAAGTAACCGAGCTGCAAGCCCAGTATAACACATCTAACCAATTCACTACGCGTATGTTTACAGCCCAGCAATGTGCAAACGAAGGTTCACTGAAGGTATCATGGATTTTGGGGCAACATCAAAACAACTTTTAGTGTTCGGATATTGGCTGAAGGAGTGCTAAAAAAAGATGTGTGAAGAAATCCTAGTGTCTGCCTCAACAGCAACCAGAAAATCAGAAATATTAACGGATAATGTCCTGACACAGCTTGATGCAGCTGTTTAGAGAGCACCATGTAAATCTTTGGCCATTGATGAGTCTACATGTGTTACTGATAATGCCCAGCTTTTGGTGTGTGTCAGGTTCCTTCAGAAAGACAAGGAGATCTTTTGTGGGTGTAACACCACTTGACACAGACACAAGAGGAGAGGACATGTATGCAGCAATAAAAGAGATGCTGACAAAGAGGGACATAGATCTGAAGTAGGTGGTCTCTGTCACCAGAGATTGTGTCCCTGCCATGGTGGGAAAAGAGAGGAGGGCTTTGCCCTGGATGAAAGAAGATAACCCAGATATTATTCCTTACCACGGTCTCATTCATCAGACTACTGTGTGCCACTATATCAGAACATTTTGAAGAACTAATGAGCACAGTGATGCTACTGAACAACTTTCTTAGAACATCCCCATCCCTTCAGCATCACCTCCTGAGAAGATTTCTGGAAGCTGTTGAGGCAAAGGCCAATGACCTATTACTGCACAACAATGTGCGATTTTAGAGATAAAGTCAGAGAGGCCAGACTGAGATGGTTTGGACATGTCCAGAGGAGAGATAGTGAATATATTGGTAGAAGGATGCTGAGTTTTGAACTGCCAGGCAGGAGGCCTAGAGGAAGACCAAAGAGGAGGTTTATGGATGTAGTGAAAGAGGACATGAAGGTAGTTGGTGTGAGAGAAGAGGATGCAGAAGACAGGGTTAGATGGAGGCAATTGATTCGCTGTGGCGACCCCTGAAGGGAAAAGCTGAAAGGAAAAGAAGAAGAAGAAGAATGTGAGATGGCTGAGTAAAGGCAATGCAATGGAGCGCTTCTGGTCTATTCGAAAAGCCATAGGTTTCTTAAAGCAGATCGAGTCAGAGAGCAACACAGTTTTCACTTTTTTTTGCAAGATGAGCACAAGATGGCAATGACTACCTCATCCATCACTCCCATGATGCTCGCAACTTCACTTCAAAAGCCCCGTTTACACTAATGTCCAGCTGTTTGAGTTCTTCTGGTAATTCTCCCGGAATGATGGCAAGCTCCACATTCATTTGCTTCACTGGGTTTTTCACAGTAACGGTGATATGGGCGCGCATGGAGTCGCAGATCAACAGAGAGGTTGATGTGTGAAAAACAACCATTTTGTCTCTTTACATACACCTCAGTCAGCCATTCTCTCATTTTCTCATTGTCCAACCAGCCTTTTTGATTGGCCTTAACAATGTCTCCGGCTGGAAACTGTTTTTTTGGCAGTGTCCTCCACTTATAAATGATGGTGGTACAGTATATTTATCTATCAGAGGCGTGGTGGAGGTAAGCACACGTATGCAGCTTTACGTAATGTCATGTAATTAGTTTGTCACTGCCAGCGTATGCATTGACAGTCAGTCAATCAGAGCGTTTGCTGAAATCCCACATTTTTTCAGATTTTGGAACTCAGTGTACACATACCAGGTTAAAAGGCGCATCGTCAATTTTTGAGAAAATTAAAGGCTTTTAAGTGCACTTTATAGCGGGAAAAAACGGTATATCCCAAAAGGCAAGTAGAGACAAGCTAATACCACATAATGGAGAAATGAACTTTGTGATTATTGATGAGCGTAACAAACACAACTAAGTTTTGAGTATAATTAAAAACAAATACCTACGACACATGAGCTGCTTTCAGTTTGAAGTTTTGTTTGAAGATGGAGGTCCGGAGGAAGTTAACTTGTGTCAAGATATATGACGGTCATTTTAAATTTGTTTCTGATTGAGGATTTCTACTGTCCTGACAGGTTTTAATATTATCCAATAATCTTCTCAAGAAGTTACCACATGGCATTGGGAATTTGAGAAAGCTGCGGGAGCTTGATTTGGAGGAGAACAAGTTGGAATGTCTACCTAATGAAATTGCTTATCTTAAAGATTTACAGGTAAGTTTTACAGAAGTGTATTATTACTCATTATCTTTGAGGGTCTTTTCCCATGGCTGTGAGAGAATTATGTGTAGATTTCTGCTTATATTATGGGAAAGCAATTTATACAGTTTTTTTCAGCCATCTGTAGTTCTCGCACCCTCCATTGATTTGAAATAGACAATTGAAACTGTGTGAAAACCCAGTTTTTAAATTTAAAATATCTAAAATTGTCATGTCCATAAAACAAACTGATTTTCAGAACCAAATACTTTCCTTACTGACAACAAATATTGTTACTTTAAGGTAACAGGTAACTGGACATGCTGTGCACATAGTATATTGTGAAAAGCACAATTTCCATTTACTTTAAAAATTCAGAATTCTATATCAACTTTTTGTCTTTCCCTCATTAGAAGTTGGTGTTGACAAATAATCAGCTGACTACGTTACCCAGAGGAATTGGCCACCTCACCAACCTGACCCATCTTGGTTTGGGGGAGAACCTACTTCAACACCTTCCGGAGGAGATTGGTAAGTTTTTCTATGAGCCTCCAGGTAAATAGATCTTGTTAAAGAAATTAAGTTGGAAATCGTTGCTAATATATGTTGTGTAATTTGTTGACACTCAAAATAACGAAACATTGGTCCAAAAGCATTGACCCATTCAGGGCCAGATATCAATATCACTGAAAATCTACGTCAAATATTAAATCACAGGATGATTTGACTTGTCTGAATTTTATCATGACAATATTGGCCCCCCATGGGCCTGTATAGACTCCCAACAATATCTGGTCATGCTCCTGATAAGTTGGTTCAATGGTGCCCTAGGGGAACATCTGCCAGACTTGGAAATGTACAACAGTGACCTCCTGTGTCGTCTATGGCAATTCTTGACAGTGCTGGATGTCCCCATACATAACATCCCATAGGTGCTCAGTTGGATGAAGGGCAGGGAAATAATTAATTGTTTTTAAAAAATTTACTGTCATCAATGGCTTCGTCATCTATACACTGCACACACTAGAGCCACATGCTTGAGTGTGTGCAGTTCCGGGACAAAGTCATGTTCTACCATAACAGATGTAAGGTTCGGCAGTTGCTCTGTGAATTTCATTGCGGTACCTAACAGCAGTCAGGGTACTGTTTGCTATGACATAGAGTTGTGTGCAACCCTCCAAGGATATGTTTCCTTTGACTGTCGTTGACTCACCACCAAAGTGCTCATGCAGGATGGCAGGATTACAGGCAGCATCATGTTCACCATGGCATCTCCAGACTCTTTCTTAGTTTGTTTTATGTGCTCATTGTGAATTTTGCATTGTGAAAGGTGCGCCGGTGTTGGAACTGCCAATTCATGTGTTCTCTGGAGGATACCAATCATGCGACTGGTTTCTGATCACAACCCCCCTAGACGATGTCAGGTCCTCATGCCACTCTCATGGAGTCTGTTTTTGACATTTTGATAGGAGCATGCACACTACTCGTAAGGTTCTAGTCATGCTCCTCTTATTTCTTCTTATCCAAAGAAGTAAATAGTTGATAATGCTTTCTACTACCCATTCTATGCTTTGTGGAACAGCTGATATCTTGGTATGTCCTCCATGCTCTACAGGCTGCTTTGAGACACAAAACATATGGTTCATCCTGGATGACCTGGGCTACCTGTGCATCCTTGTTGGGCTAGTAACAGGGACATAAGCAAAGTGAATCAATCATGAAGCATAAGGAGTAAGCAAATTTATTTGAGATTCACATGCAAAATCATTCCTTTTTGGATGCTGTCTCGATTTTGCCTCTCGAATATACGTGTCACTTTAACTTGCGCCAAATGAGGTGAAATTTGTGATTCCTAAATGAACAGAAGTATAACCTTGGAAGTGTAATTGACTGGTATTGTACTGCAATAATTAAGTGTTCCCTTAGACTGGATAAAAGTGGTAGTACAGTAGCATGCTAAAAATTAGTGCTGTAAAATGATGCTTAAATCCTGGAAGAAATTCCCTTTATGGATGGAGGAGAACGTTAAATGGTCCAGCGATGTTCCACTGTGAATGAACTGGATTTGTAAAACCTGATTACCTGAAAACACTCTTGAATTTTTGGAGCATAATTCTGTCAAAAGTCACCATTTCTTAAAACTGTCTCGATATAGTAATACATTTCTATTATCAGTCAATTAAAAATGAACTTGTAGCAAATAATTTCTCATGTACATTTTTCAACCCTTTGTCATTTAATCAGCCTGTCGTCACTGAAGCACGTAAGGGTAATCTGTCCCAAAAAACACAAAACGATAAAAAATAAAATAAATCTGACTCCTGCAGCTCCATCTAGTGCTCCTAGTGCTATTTTGCCATGTCAGAATCTAAATGACTAAACACTCCTCCCGGCTCTGACTGGTGGTTTAGGTGAAGACATAGTGGATTCTTGCAAATCGCGTAAGGGGAACTTTTTTTTTTTAATGGGAAAAAAATATTTTTAAAAAATTAGCTGTCTAATATACAGTACATCTGTGCTTAGTGATTTTTAAAAAAAAAAGTTTCTTGTATTCATTTAAAATATCACTGGATCACAATTATTTATCTTTTGATTAGGTGTCATTTTATTTAGAGATGTTTAAGGAAGACAATTACAATGGATTGATTTAAACAGCCCTGGATAACCATGACATACAGTAGATAACTGAGGACCTACACAGACACCATTACAGTGTCTTTTTTTGTCCTTTTTCTTTAATAATGTACGCTGAATTTATGGATTGGTTGACTCTGTTTTTTTTACAAAGTCATCCACACAGAAGTATATGTTGTTGCAGTTTACATATACACTGTGGTTAACCACATTGTAAATTCTGCTGTGGAGCATTGAATCATTACTATTTCCTCTCAGCTGTTTACACTCACTCACTGAATTGTTGCACAATGCAGTTTAACACTGGAGCGACTTTATTACCAGAACAGCCACAAGACCTGCCCCAATTTCAGTAACCAAAACTGTCATCTGTCCTCAGGTACATTGGAGAACTTGGAGGAGTTGTATCTCAATGACAACCCCAATCTACACAGCCTCCCATTCGAACTGGCCCTCTGCAGCAAGCTGTCCATCATGAGCATCGAAAACTGTCCCCTCAGCCACCTCCCACCACAGATTGTCGCAGGGGGGCCTTCCTTCATCATCCAGTTCCTGAAGATGCAGGGGCCATATCGTGCCATGGTCTGAGCCAAGAGCAGCTTAATCCCTGTCCTACTTCAAACCCTCAACTTGCTCTGTACCCTCTTGCCTACCTGCCCCCATGATGTGTATCATACACTGTAAAGAAAACAATTCACAATCAGTGTTGGGGGCAAATATAAGGAGGATGAAGAAGGAAATATTTCTTTCAGCACCCTTGGGTAGAAACGAGACAAATCTGTGGAGACTTGACTTCTGTGTAACTGTGGAGTTTATTGCGGTCCCGCCACCCCTGCTCATCTGTCATTCCAAATCATGCAAGAGGAAAATAGTTTCATGTCTTTGCCAAACTGAAGATGTATAACTGCGTGTGTGTGTGCGTGTGTGTGTGCGTGTGTGTGTGTGCGTGTGCATGTGTGAGTGCATGTATAGCAGGAGAGAGCGTGCGCAAACTGGCATATACTATATTAACCATGGCCTCATTGCCAATGTATTAACAGTAATTACAAGCATCTTTGTGAGCAAGGATACAACTGTATGCAAAAACCAACAAAAAGATCTTTAGAACTTCTTATCCACTGCTGCTGCCATACTTTGTCATCTTGCAAGTTTTTCAGTTGATATGCCCTTTTTTTTTTTTTTTTTTAAACGTCACCTTCATCCAAGGTAACTTACGTTGATAACTTCATGACCATGGAGAACAAAGGTCTAATGATGGCATGTTTATAACTTCTTTTGTTGTAATCTTTTTAAAATCTTTATTTTTTAAACTGTGCCTATGTTTAGATTGATCCAGTGGTTCCTGTCTAAACACAATTGTCCATGGAAATACAAAGACATAAATTATTGTTTTTACTTTAGTCTCTCCATTTTTTCGAATGTTCATTTTGCTGTTGCATCAATCTATCAAAGTGATATCAGTTGTAAAATAGGTTGATTGGAGGTCTTTTTAATAAGCAGCAGTAGTTGTTAAAATTAAGCTAGTAGTGTATACTTATGAGAAATGCCAATCATACATGCTTGATAAAAAAAGCAAGTTGGACTTCAAAAACAGGTGGTGCTGTGACCCCCCCCCCCCCGTCTGTAATGCTTTTGTGTGACAAACAGGTATTGAAAAAGACAAACATACATAAATGATGGGATAAATGATAGATGTTTTTAATATATGTATAAAATTCATCATTGTCGCCTTGAGTGCAATTTTTAGTTATGTTTACTTGTTTGATATTATCTTCAGTGTTGGGTTGCATAGCTGTCATTTAATTCATCATTGACCAACATATCAAGTGTTCTAAAAAAGATGGTTATCTGGCTCTCTGGAGCACGTATGAGTGTATGAGCTTCAAGGTTTGATAATAAAACATTGACAGGTGTTTCTTTTTTTTCTGTAGTTTTTTTTTTAACAGGGTCTCCTATGAATCTTAGTTATGTGTATAATTTAATCATGTGTTTCCATCGTCCTGTCCCACACTGTTTAGCAATGCTGCTGCTCTTTTGCACTTTTTTTAAACACATTAGCATCCTCTGTTAATAACAACACACCGTCTGCTCTCATTGGTTAATTTGAATGGGGGCGTTATGTTTCTTAAAGTATTTTGTTTGTTATTCAAATAGGTTATCATGTAAATTTGTATCAATTAAATATAATTGTTCAGCTTGCGGGCTCAGAATATACTAGTAACTCTTTGAGGAAGGATTTTCCTGTCGATCTTCAAAGAAACTGCTTTCTTGAACTGTAAAAAAGGGTCTGTGTGGCTTTGAGACGTTTGAAGATTCCCATATCCTGCTTCCTCTATTGCAAGTGAAAATGCTTATTGTAATTCAGATCAGGATCATTTCTCCTAAATCACTTTACATGTGAGTGTATGCTTTTTCTAAATTATGAAACATGTATTCAGTTAGTATTATTTCAAGTGACTGTGTATTAAAAATCCCAACAAAAGGTAATTGAACCAAACTTTTTTTTTTCTTTTTTAAAATGTGTTGCATCCCAACTATATATTTAATCCTGTTTAGTATTGATATGTGTGAGTCAACATTTCGCAGCAGCATGCTGTGTTTTAGTTGGCTGTTGTTTAGGCCTCCTACAAAACAAGGCCTCAGTGATGAGAGCACTACAGTACACCCTGTTGTGGGGCTTGGTTGGGGAAACATTGTACTGCTGCTTCTAGTGTACCAGCAGAACCTGTTGCTGCTTTTTGTGGACCGAAACATATGCTGTACAAGACGGGTTTGGGTGAGTGGACAGGCGGCAGGAAACAATCTACTCCCAACAATGACAGACTTCACTCGAAAACCTGACGAGGGACAAATCCACTGACCTTTTTGATTTGATGTCAGGCCCAGTGGTTTTCTCATAGATCAAATTGTGTGGACACAGTGATTACACAACACAAGGTGCACATTTGAGCTTAATGCGGTTACAGTACAGAACTGTCAAAAGACAAACATTGTAAAAAGGGCTTTCTGTGTTCATGCTCAACAACACACCAGAGGCATTGCATTCCTGGGTTTTATATAAAAGCTTTGGAAGTTTGTTTTTTGTGTATTTCTTTTAGTTAATTGTGTGAAAATTGCCTTCAACAAGTACTCAAACGTGAGATGTGCATTAGGTATGCAGCGAGAGTGCTGTGACCCATTTCTATATTAAGTCTCTGTCTTAGTTTTTTCCACGTGCCATTTTGAAGGGTTGAGAATGCCTATGACCAAAGGCACAGGTCTCATGATGGAATGTGCAGCAGAAACTGAACTTGGTAAATAGACAAGACTGGAGAGCATTTACTAGATCGTGGAATGTAGTTTTCAAGTGCTGTGGAGATCCCAGGTTGGCCCACTGAGTTGAAAGGCCTCACTGGGTGAATCAAAGCGATAATGTATTGCATACCGGTGCATCAAAAATGATTGGAGAATAATTGGTGTTTATTTTTCTATTGTCTGTGATTTTAGGGTCAGAAAGATCATTGCATAATCAGTCATTTTGCTCCTTTTACAATTTTTTTTTTTTTTAAAATGCAACTCATCTTTTTTCTTGCCTGATTGCTTTGTATAGGAAACAAGCATGTTGAAGACATGATTTATCTCATACTCTGACATTTTAAGGACTTTGGTTTAGTGGCTATTGGTGTATCTGCAAATGCTCCCTTTTTGTATATTGAAAATGATATCGACGCATTGTGTGGCAATGCTTATCATGCTTAATCTACATTGACAAGCAGCCTTAAGGTCTTTTTTTGTGTTTGTCTATTCATTGTGTCTATGGCCACTGACTACGTGATGATAAGCAACTGGTCATTACAGTGTAAATTTGAGTCCCTCTCAGTCTTATTTTTCTTTTTACTCTGTACAGTGATGTAAAATTATGGTTGACTTGGTATGACAAAATTTGAAATAGAAGAGTTTTTAACAAGGCAAGAGTTCAATGGAAAATAGTGCCATTATGCTACCAAGTGAATGTCTCAGGCATTAAAGCAGAATTCCACCAAAAACTTGCATTTTATTCTGCATAGTCAAAGCTCTCCCAATGCAAATGTCAGATTTTTCCCCCTCACATTATATCACATTTGAATTATGATATTGCAAGACCAGTGGTAATTATGTCATCAACTTTTGGTAATCAAATCTATACTGTTCTGCCACATTTGTACATTCAAATTGCCTTTTGGATCAGAAATACTCTATTTCAAAGATAAAACATACTGACATGCAATATAGTTCCAGCTGATGATCTTGGATTACATGTTTTTCCAAACCATTTTAGTAGAATGGTCATTTAATACAAAGTTACCTGCTCATCCCTATACCTGCAACACACACATCCAATATCTCCATACCTTTATTTGACTGCCTTATGTGCGCCAAGCAAAACCTTTGACAGATTGGCTTGATGGATAAATGCAGAAAGTCATGGTTCTTCTATAATGTCATGAAGGAATCCACAGATTGAACAGATGTTGAAAGCTGAGTTTTAGTCAGTTTTATCTTAATTCGAGAAGTGGATTTAGACTTGAGTTTTTATTGCAGATCATAGATCAAATTCTAGTCTAAGGTTTTACTAGTGTAGAGACAGACATGTGTTAGCAGCAGGAACTTGAATTTGGATTAGCAATTCACGCAAGATTTCTTTTACTAAGCAACCTTCTGCTGTTTCATGAAATATGTTCACTAAACATTATTTGGCAAATGAAAAAAGAGGAAAAAATTTGATTTTTGTGTGTAGTTGTGAATAACAAAATTAATGCCACCTCCTTGTACGACAATTATCGTGAATCCCACTAGCCGAAGAGTGCTACTTAGAAATGAGCAAAATTGACCATGTTTGGTGATGTTCTGTATGTACATACATCTTTTTAACTGTAATAAACTGATAAATATTTCCAAATTTATGATTTGTTGCATGAATATATTCAAGTTTCATTAATATCACGAACAGGGTATGAGTTAATGAGGAAACTTGATTGATATGACATTTGAATCTAAATTGTAAAGTGCTGTACCTTCCATTTTACATTCAATAAAAGCCCCTTTTCTATATCTCTCAGGTACACAACAAATGTGTCAGATATGTTTACATAAATAATTTCAAGTGACTGCACATAATATGCTGCATTTACCGACATAAAAGTAATAGTACATATACAAAACTACATTTTATCATATGGAACCATTTAATATGCTTTACAAGGTTTACCACGTTCTATGAAAACACAGGTACTGTTACATCTGGTATAAACCAAAAAACATTCCTCAAGAACGCAGTCAGCTATGAATTACATTTTCCAGACATTATTTTATGTACTTATTTACTTTTTTTTTTTTGGACATAACATAACTTCACCACCTTCATCTCATTTGCGACATCAACAACATCTGAACAAAACACCTGACGGGTAGAAGCCATCTGGCTTGTGTAGTTCCAGTCCCCCGGAATTCAATTTAAACACTTGTCTCATCACAATATATTTTTCAAACGATTCACATTGTTGACATTGTAGTGTCAACCGTCCATTCCCTTTTCAGTGTAGTCATAAGATCTTACATCCAATTTTCTGCAACTCCAGATATTGGCCTTTGTCCCAGATATAACCTGGAGCATAACCATGTTTACATTATTTCTCACATATAAATTCATTTTCCTGCCTTTTCGTGGTATTTTTAATATATCCTGCTCCCCCAATTGATTTAGAATTGAATAATTTTCATATATTTCACCAACGAAATATAAAATGTGAAAATAAGACACTATAATGTTTTCTATAGTAATACTTAAACTCTTCATTGACTTTGCTTTACCGCCACCTGCTGGTAAGTTTCTGTAATTCAATTTGCTTTGAAATAGACTGCATCGCAAGGACTGATGGTCGTCAAAATCTGGAATTCGCTTGTGTCAGATAAATAAACCCCGTCAGTGTTTCAGTCTGCTTTTATAGAACTGTACGTAAAAGATACCTTAGAAAATATATTTTATCCTACGCTGAAAGTAAGACCTCATCCCATTAAGTTTTTGTGTCCTCTGCCAGCACAAGTTTCCGTATGGAGTCGTCCTCCTGAAACAGAACCTCTGGCAGGAGACGACAGGTGTCACTGTACGCTTGAACTAAATGTGCTCAAGTGTTGCTTTTGAACGGCGTCTGGAGAGACAGGACTGTCAGGCTCTGTGAGCTGCTCGTTAGAGGAGTAACAGGCGGACGCTTGGACTACTGTATTATAATTTTTTTTTTCTCATTTCCAGTTAAAATCCACATTCAGGAGCTCAAACGGTCGTTATTTTTGGGTACACGAGTATCGAACGAGCAGATATTAGGGAGATCTCCACATTAGGTTTATTACTGGTTTGCTTGCATTTGAAGAGAAGAGGCAGAACATTTATGAATGAAGTAAAAAAAAAAAAAGTGTTATAAAATGTGAATCCAGCATGGAAGCAGCTATTTGGGGGTACTAAGCATTGTTGATTTGCGTTGAACTCTTACCTTAATACAATGTGCTTCATACATGTCGATGCTCGGTCATCCAGGCGCTGTTAAACTAATCCAGCCGTTTCACTGTCATCGATTCTTTCAGTCCATCTGTGGTTTGTAATGTTTTAGTCGTCTAGAGCTAATTTGCACTTTAATGGGCCAAATCCAGGTTACACACCACTAAAATAAACTTACACAGTGTTGCAGTATTACAGTATGCAATGCAAACTATGAAGAAATTAAGCACCTTCTTGTAAAAATTCTTATATGATAATAGTAATAATAGCAACAATAATAATTATATCCATCATACATATTGTATATTATTATTATTATTATTATTATTATACAGCCTCTGAATGATGGAGCATTGGCATGTATGAAGACTATTGCGGTGGGAGTTGAAACCAAATCAAATGTGAGTAGGTCCCCAAAATAGGTGCTTCCATACAAAATGTATATTATGACACTTTTTAAAAAACATTTGATCAAAAATGTTAAAATTTATATTTTCTGATGTTGCAGTGGTGTTAGAGATTTAGTCTGTGTAGAATCTTCCTGTCCTGCGTGTGTGTGTCTATGTGTGTGGATGTCAAAGCTGCCAGGACACATTGGTGGCACCGCTGCTGTGAAACTCAGCATGGGGTTCAGTGTCAGCTGAAATTAGTTTTGTTTAGCCAGATAATGGCTTCATTGTCCAAATTGCTGTCTAATTAGTCCCACATTAGTTAGCTAGTGTTGATTACATGTGATTTAACATAGATGTTAGTCAACAAAACTGTGGTGAGACCAGCGATGTTGTTTGGTCTTGAGACAGTGTCACTGAGGAAAAGACGGGAGGCAGAGCTGGAGGTAGCAGAGATGAAGATGCTGAGGTTCTCTCTGGTAGTGACCAGGAAGGATAGGATCAGGAATGAGTACATCAGAGGGACAGCACATGTTAGAGGTTTTGGAGATAAAGTCAGAGAGGCCAGACTGAGATAGTTTGGACATGTCCAGAGGAGAGATAGTGAATATACTGGTAGAAGGATGCTGAGTTTTGAACTGCCAGGCAGGAGGCCTAGAGGAAGACCAAAGAGGAGTTTTATGGATGTAGTGAAAGAGGACATGAAGGCAGTTGGTGTGAGAGAAGAGGATGCAGAAGACAGGGTTAGATGGAGGCAACTGATTCGCTGTGGCAACCCCTGAAGGGAAAAGCAGAAAGGAAAAGAAGAAGTTAGTCAGCTGTGCCTGAATTGACAGGGTATGCCAGTGAAGGAGAGCCGAGCCAAGGCTTCACATGACTTTTTCATGGACTTACCTAGAGGGTGCACAGATTGCACTGTGATGATCACATGATTTATACGAATGCTTTGTTTGAATTCATCCATTCTTTGTTATCCTTGTTCTAGGACAACCATTCTGTGTTCTTTTTCATCTGTGTCTTTTTGTTCTTTCTTCATGTCTTCCTTCATTTTTTCCATGTAGTCTAATACCGGTTTCAGCTTTCCCTCAAACAAGTCACTCCTGAACTTACTAAAGTCTCATACACAGAGGAGACCACCTGGTCTAGAGCTTCTTTCATATTTTTATTGTCATACTCCCTCTTCATTTGGATTTTCTATCAGTCTGTGGTCGCCAGCACCCTGTCGTTCGCTGTAGTGTGTTAGGGAGGGAGTGTGACCAAGGCAGATCTCTCCAGGCTGGAGAAGCTGATCAAAACGTAGTTAGTACAAAACCTATTTAGTCACATCCCGCTTCAAAGCGGTGATGTATTGTAATTGTCAGTGTTCGTGTTTTCGTCCATTCGTTTGTCCACCAAATATCTCCCAACCATTGCAGATAGCAAAATGAGACAAAAAAGCAAATTACTTGGGCGGCAAAAGGGATGAACATGAGATGATGACCTTGACCTTGAGAAAACTAGGTCAAATTTCAATTTTTGTACACTCAGGAACCGGATAAGATTGAAAGACAAGGGAAAAGGCCAGTGTGAGTAAGACCATAGATCAAAGCTACTGCTTTGATCTATGAAAGTAGGTCAGAGCGCTAGCTTTGATCTTTGACCTATGCAAGTAGGTCAGGGTAAAATTTTGAATTCAGGGGTGTCGCGGGATGTTGCAGTCTTTGACTGCCTTGGTTCTAGTTTAGATTAAAATGATATGGAATAACAGGCTGGCTGTGACTGAGGTTTATTTTTTGTTTTATTTTTTATTTTTGTCTTACATGAAGCCTATGGTGTATTTTGCTGGCACTCTCAACCTGACCTGAATTGTCGGCAGCCTTGATGTTCGCGAACGTTCTCACGTACTTGAACACATTATGTGCTTGTTCCTTGCTCAGAAGTTTGCAGAGATGTTTTCCTTATAATTGGTACCAAATTACATAGGGTTTTTTTTTTTCAAGAAATATCTGTGAAATTATTTTTGAATTTAAATTAAGCTATATAAATCATATAATTAGAGTCAGCAGTGGCTCAGTGGCTGCCTCATGAATCAGAGATTTGCGGTTTGATTCCCTCTCCCGCCAAGCCATCCATGCAGTGTGGGAGGTGACAGTGGGAGGTGTCAGCTCACCTCCCCGCCACTGCCGAGGCGCCCTCGAGCAAGGCGCCGTCACGCTTACAAGCTGCTCATTAAAATTATAAAATGTATTTGGATTTTAGATTTAAAGCTACGTGTTGACAAGACACAGTGGAAGGCTCCAATACTTCTCAGAAAAACTTAGGGATTTTCATCCTATAATGAGGATGAAAGGCCACTCCTGCTTTTGTCACTGCTGTCTTGTCATATGTGCGAATGCCAAAGAACGTTGTGTGATGATTCCTATGCGTAAATGTTCAGCAGAAACAGGTCATTAAATCATCCTGAGGTCAGTTCCCAACAAATTTAACGCCTCTGTTAATATCCACGTAGTGTGGCTCTGGGTGCTGCTTAGCAACAAAATCCAGTAGATGCACTGCAAAAAATGTCTTTCCCCTCTGGTCTTGCAGTTTTTGATTTTAATATGATTTTTTTTCCAAATTTGTCAATTGATCTTACTGTACAGTTCAGTGTCATTTTCTAACATTAAAGTATAAACTGTAGGTTCTATGCCAAAAATGTAAAGGAATTTGTGCATAATAATTGCTTTTTATTGCAAATGTGTGATGAAATTGTAATGTAACATTAAAAAATGGATCTTCCCAGACTTTCTCAGTTCCCTTTAACAGGATGTGACTGATTTTGATGTTGTGCTTGTGGCTGACATTTTGTTTTTATTTTTTTCAGTCCTGTGGGTCATTTAATTCCTGTGGGATTTCTGCAGGATATAGGAGTCAGTTTTTCAATTTATCATGTGAGTGGAGACAGACAAAAAGACAAAAATAGGGTTGGGGGGTGTATAGGACATGAATCATGATAATAATTGATAAGTTATATATTTTATTATGTTTTTAATTGCAAAAATATCTTCACAATAATGAACTTCTTTATTACATGAAATGAGCCATAACAGTAACACATTTTTCTCTTCCCCTTTTTGATTCATTTGTTACTTTTGTTACTTTAACCTGTCACTGAATTAGAACAATTTGTGCATTATTCATTAACATTATTTGCTGCTTTGCAAACAATTAAATTGCATTCGTTTAAATCTATTTGTATTTGTGCCCCCAGAATACATTTGGCATTCATGAATATTAACAGTTTCAACAGAAGCCAATTTAGAAAAGCAATTTATTACCAAAGTTATCATACCAGTAAAATACTTGTTTACCACAGGGGGACAGTTAATATAACAAAATAAATTAATTCATAATGTGTTGGTTGAATGTGCAAACTCTTTATAGCTATGTGTGATGACTTGTGATTAAATGACATTTTCTTGGGTTTCATTTCAACCGGTATTCTCCTTCCTGTTTTCTCCTATAAATCACTCTGTTAGACTACTCGTTGACGCTGCCGCCTGTGGTGTCACATATGTGTCACTGTTGACAATCAGAATACGTAAAGAAACCCGCTTCACGATGACACTTTTTGCAGCGTGCGGACTATAAAGGGAGGGAGTGGCGCACTGGTAACACTGAGGAGAGATACTCCACACGCAGACAGCAGCACGGCAGCACCCGTATAACATGATTAACGCTCTAATAGGTCCGCTACTGAGCACAACTAGATGCATCACAGTGATCATTGTATGGGGTAAGAAAAGGGATACATGGGCAGGACTCCATCCACCACATGGATCGTATTTCTTTCGTGTTGATTAGCTTTGAGAACTTATCCAGAGATTGTTGATACCGGTGCGTCTTGGACACACCCGATAGACTTTTCTTATGCAGGTAAGATTATTTTCTGTATGACTTTTTTGTTATTTAGAGAAAGGAGAAAACATAGTTCTTGAGCCAGTTCTAGTAGTCAAGTAATAATTGTGAAATGCATAATAGACTGAAGTGTTAAAAACTCTTAAAACATCTTATTCTTTTCTTCTTGTTGCCTTATGTTTTCAGACAGCTGGCATAAGTAATCACATATCATGAGGACATAAAAGTCAGGAAAGCTCCAGAGGAGTTCAGTTGCGTCCTTTCTCCTGCTATGAACGTCTGTCTTTCCTGGTGATGATATTCGTTAAGCTCAGGTAAACTCAGGAAGTCTGATAGACTGCCAGACTGCTCCAATGGGGTTTGACAACAACACCAACCAGACTCTTCCAGATGTTGCCCCTTACAGCCTCAAGCTCTCCCTGCCGCTCACTGTGCTGGTGGCTATCATGATCCTGCTGACAGTTTTTGGTAATGTGCTAGTTGTCATAGCTGTGTTTACAAGTCGGGCCTTGAGGGCTCCACAGAACTTATTTCTGGTGTCTTTGGCATCAGCTGACATTTTGGTGGCTACCCTGGTAATGCCGTTCTCATTGGCTAATGAGCTCATGGGCTACTGGTATTTCGGTGAGGTGTGGTGTGAGATATATCTGGCACTTGATGTTCTTTTCTGCACCGCCTCAATTGCCCACCTCTGTGCCATCAGCTTAGATCGCTATTGGTCCATCACACAGGCCATTGAATACAACCTGAAGAGGACACCACGACGCATCAAGTGTATAATCTTTATAGTATGGGTTATTGCCGCAGTTATCTCTTTCCCCCCTCTGATCACAATGAAGAAAGAGAACAACAAGAAGAACCCTATGTGTAAGATTAATAATGACAAGTGGTATGTCATTTCCTCCTGCATTGGCTCCTTCTTTCTCCCATGTGTCATCATGGTCCTGGTGTATGTGCGGATCTACCAGATCGCCAAAAAAAGGACACGGATGCCTCCAGGAGACAGAAGGCAAAATGACATGCCTAACAGGGTCACCATTGGCAATGCCAACCAAAAAGAGAATGGCATGGTAGGAGAGGATGCTGAGCAGGACCTCTGCCATGAGAAGGTGAATGGCGAGGGGGATGTTGAGCTGAAGGGAAGAGTTTGTGGAGCAGATGAGGAGAAAGGTGAAGTCAATGGAGTGGACCTTGAGGAGTCGTCCTCCTCTGATCACAAGGTGAACCATTCTGCCTTAAAAGCATCTAAGGGGAAAATCAAAATGAGCAAAATCAAAATGGAGCCAAACAACAAGGGCAGCCGCTGGAAAGGCCGGCAGAACCGGGAGAAACGATTCACCTTTGTCCTGGCTGTGGTGATCGGAGTGTTTGTCATCTGCTGGTTTCCCTTTTTCTTTACATACATGTTAATGACACTATGCGAGTCCTGCCCAGTGCCTGACACTCTTTTTAAATTTTTCTTTTGGTTTGGCTATTGCAACAGTGCGCTAAACCCCATCATTTACACAATCTTCAACAATGACTTTAGAAGATCATTCAAAAAAATATTGTGCAAGAGGGATAGCAGAAGAAACGTATGATTGACTCTATTTACACATACATTATACAGGTACAATTCTTCTTCTTCTTTTCTTTTCGGCTTTTCCCTTCAGGGCTCGCCACAGCGAATCAATTGCCTCCATCTAACCCTGTCCTTTGCATCCTCTTCTCTCACACCAACTACCTTCATGTCCTCTTTCACTACATCCATAAACCTCCTCTTTGGTCTTCCTCTAGCCTCCTGCCTGGCAGTTTAAAACTCAGCATCCTTCTACCAATATATTCACTATCTCTCCTCTGGACCTGTCCAAACCATCTCAGTCTGGCCTCTCTGACTTTATCTCCAAAACCTCTAACATGTGCTGTCCCTCTGATGTACTCATTCCTGAAATTACAATTCCTGACAATTACAAATTATAATTGTGTATGCATCACTGGCTTGTGAACACGCTAGTTGTAATGTCTTTTCCCAGGATGATGTTCATGTGCAGCATCCTTTCAATTTATCCACCCATCACAGCTTCAACACTGACCGAGATCTTACAGGGAGGTCTCAGCAGAGCAGAACTTTAAAAACATGTTTTGTTGTAAATTTCATTTTTATTTTCATAAAAAGAGATGTCAGTTAAATGGTGAAATGTGTTGTGTTTCACAACATGTTGTACAAAATAACCTGTATGATTATTTGTCTTTATTTGTTATGGATACACAGTTATGCCATTTTTTATTTTTATTTTTTGATGTGATGATGATAATGGTTTGGGTGATCATGGGAAACATGTTGGCTCTATTAAGAATAAAAGCCATTTTCTGCACTGGTCTGAAGGCTCTAAAGTAAGTAAAAGCTCAGGTTGATGGCACTATGTCTGTTCTGACAAACACATTCACACACAGTCGAAGCTGGGAAGCATGGGGAAAGAGAGGCCAGTTTGAAAATTTTGTCTGAACCAAAATGTGAACACAAAATTGTGAAAAGATAACCTAAATGTTTAACCCACAGGTCCTTTTGTGCTAGCCCTTTAAATGAACTCCAATGAAGGAGTGCAAATTCACTTCTGTTCAACCTGACCTTTACAAGGGATTAGCAAGGAGCTCAGCTCATAATGAGTCTACATGGAGTATGTGCAATAATGGAATTCATGTACTTTCATACTTAGATTATTCTTAATTATAATTAGATTAGTTGTCTCATCTCCATAATAAAATGTTTTCTTTAAGTTTGCTTTTACTCAGTCTTTGAATCTGAGTCAGTTTATGAGTCATGTTTGAATGAAAACACAGTTGTGATGCAAGGCACAGTAAAGTAGAGGAGTAACGGTTCATTTGTTTTTTCGTGTCACCACAATATCCGTCAGGTGAAGGAACGGAGCCTGTCAAACCAGAACCTGACTGACTGGTCTCACTCTAGTCTATTACTTCTATCACTTCTAAAAGCATTAAACAGAGGTGTGACTACCATCTGTGTAGTAAATGCAGAGAATAAAGCTGTGGTGGAAATGTACCGTAAGTAAATACTTTCCTTTCAACAGTCAGTACTGTTCTTGAACAGCATTACCCCTTTAAATAAGGGACAGTCTCAGCACCTCATGTAGCGCACTCTGTTGTGTGCTCATATTCAGCTGGTGGTGTGCTCCCTGGCACGCTTGACTGTGCAACTCTGTGAGAATGATGTGTGTGAGAATGTTTATGTACTGCATATTTACTGCACATGTAGACATACAAGGTGAACTCCCACTGGGAATGTAGGGATGCAGTCATGCTAATGCTCCAAATTTAGTTTGATGTCTGACAAGATATAACGTAGAGCGGCAGCTTTTATAGATGAAAATATGTCCGATGTTCAGTCATTTGAAAAATTCAAAAGATGGTATCCATTTCAGAAAACTCAATTTGAAAGTGAGTTGAATTAAGTTAAGAGTAGAGGTTGTTAAAATTAATAACAAGTTAAATTTCCAAGTATGTCCTAATAGAGTACTGTTCCATTACTTAAAAAATGTTGGAATAATTATTAATGCTGTCCTGCTTCCTCCATCATATTTTTATTAAATAAAAATATATTATCCACCATTAATTCTTATGAAAAGGTTTGTTGACTGCACCAAAAACAAATTTGGTTCTCATACTGTTTACATTGTTGTTTGAATTTATCTGACTTTCCACATTTAGCACATTGTCCACCAAACTACCTGCATGGGTTGCTGTGGTAAAGATATGTCATATATCTATTTCACAAAGTTGGCATGGACTGTTCACTCAATCCAATTTCAGATATTTTCTAAATATAGTTTGGATTTTTACAGATATAATAAATATACACATAATAAATAAATATAAAATTGGGCTAGTAGAGCTAGGCTTCAGAGAAGGGGGACAAAATCAAAAGTCAGGCAAAAATGCAAATGCCCACAGCAGAACAATGTAACAAACATTTTAAAATTTTGCATTTTACTGTATTTGGTGAAAAGTCAAATAAAGTACAATTACTTTAATCATGAGACTTGTCAATAGAGTCTGGATAAGTATTCTAAAACTAATTTTCAGTTCAAAACCAGGAACAAAAGGAGGAGGTGGAGAGATTTATTTAACAATAAATCCCAATGTAGGCATATACAAGCACAGCTATAATGTGCTCAGGTATGAAGTAATAGGAAACCACAAGGAATGAGTTGCTGAGAAAACCAAGCTGAAGAGAGGAAGGGGCACGAAAAAGTTTCCCAGGAACTAATGCAAACATGAGATAAGATAAAACATCTCGATCAGACTCGAAAAAATATACTATGTAGTATAGCAGTACCTTGAGATATGAGCTGCTCAACGTACGTTTTTTAAGATACAAGACGTTGTTCTGTCCATATTTTTGTTTGACATAAGAGCAAAAATTTGAGATAACCAACTCTCCTAGTTGGTGGATAGACATAACATCGGCGGAGACCGCATATCATTCTTTCCAATTTGTTGGCGGATGGACATCAGCTGAGGCCAGATCTCTTTCTCGTTTGTGGAGTAATGGCATAGCTCATGTGTGCTCGAGATTTTTTTTTTTTTTTCACACTTTATCATTTATCATTACGTAACGTATATACAGGTATAAGTATACCTGTATATATACCTGTTATAAGTATACCTGTTTTATGTTGTTTTGAGTTACATCACTCCCAATCTTATATTGGTTTTTAAAAAATAATACATGGAAAATAAAACCAAGTTTACCTAATTTTACTCAACTTAACGTCTTGTCCACCACAAATATTATTACTGTAAAATAATTAAGAATAAAAACTTATATCATTATTAGCCATAGCAACCCCTGTTATTGGCAATGTGGAAGAAGCAGCTGAAGATGAGATGGTGACATACGAGGCGGCAGCAATGTTTATGCTCTACTATATCAAAAAATAAAATTTAATTGTTTCTAAGCTTAAAATAGATTCGCAGTAACCAAATCTTATTCAAAAAGTAGTCTGGGGATAAATTAATTTGATTTGCTTCGTTTCTCGTCTTACATTGTGTCCCCTGGAGTTAATGTAAAGACATAAACTTAGGTATAATTAACAATCACACAGTAGGCAGGAAAAGAGCAAAAACGAAACAAGAAAGAAACAAATAAAATATCGAGGATAATATACCTGTAAATGGAAAGGGGAAACAACTGATCATGAAGCATTTAATACACAAGCAGGAATTGAATCAGAACAGTAATCTTCATACACTGAGATCAATATACAATAAAATTATTATTATTATTATTATTATTATTATTAATAATAATAATAATAATAATAATAATAATAATAATAATAATAGTAGATCCATTTTTATAGGGCTTTTCATAGAGTCAAAAATGCTTTACAAACAGAAAAGACAAATGAGACGAGAGAAACAGGTTTAACGGGTAATGGAGGTTAAGATAGGTTAAAAAAAAACAGTTAAAAGATTTTAACTATTTCTTGAAAGTTGGTAGTGCATCAGAGGCATGGATGTGTGGGGGGAGATGGTTCCATGTCAAAGCCTTTTTAACATGTCCAGGAAGTCAGTAGTGATTTTAGATTTATGTGAGTCTATGTAGATATTAAAGTTACCAAGGAGTAGTATGGATTCGAGTTGTGTAATGAATTCTGTGAAGGCAGAAATGAGCTGGTTTTGGGAGGGCAGTAAATGATAGAGATGGTCAAAGAAGTGGAGCTGTGCAGTTTGAAGATATGTTCAAAAGAGGGGACTGAAAATATGTGGGGGGGGGGGGGGGCTGAAGCTTGGGAGTTTGCCAGTGGATGGTAGCAATACTCCCCTTGGTCTTCAGGGCATAGTTTCTCCTTTTATGAGAATCTGGGCGGTGGTTTGATTTAGGATGAAGTAGTTTTTTTGTCTCGGTGAGACAGAGAAGGTCCAATTTTGAGTTAGTTCGTGGATTGCAAGACTTTTGTTGTAGTGGGATCTCACGAGTGAGTTTGAGAGGCTTCTGTTTTGGAGGAGGTGAGGTGGAATGGGGTTACTGGGCACACATATGCACACACGTATACATACACACAAACACACACACACACACATACACACACACACACATACACGTACACACACCCTCTGGGAATTGTGGTATGGATCATCAGGTTAGAGTGCACATCCTTCTCCAAAAGGGAAAGCATGCTGTCCGAGTGCAGTAACCATTCAAAGAGACAAAAACAAAATAGTTCAAAAATCATACAGGACATACAGCAATACAATATACATATAATAATTTTGTAGTGGGGCATTGTCAGGGTGAATTTACATTCAACTGAACTGTCTCGCATTAAAGATGAAAGTCTGTGCTTGCTTGTGTGTGTGTGTGTGTGTGTGTGTGTGCGTGCGTGCGTGCGTGCGTGCGTGTCTGTGTGTGTTGGAGGGACGAGGGTATATGGGATGGGGTAAAAAGGTCATGATGATAATGAGTACTAATGTAGCACCCAGATGCGCCAACTCTTTTTTACAATGTGACATCCGCCTATTTGAGGTGGCTGCAATATAAACGACTGTTCTGTGTTACTGATGACTCATTCCTGTTTCACCCACAATTTTATTTGTTTGTCACAAATGTGGCAATTTAAGATTTTTTTTGTCTTCAAAGTGATAAATCATATAAGTATATGCTACTGAAGTATGGTCATATTGTCAAACAGCTGGCTTACAGCTAATTGAATATTAAATTACTATAAAACTATGGAACAATTTGGACAAGGAAGTTAGTAGTCTAGGAACCCTATCTACCTTTTAAAAAATGTATAAAAAATTGACATTGTAAAGTTACAGAACAGATGGAAATGTTGGTTAACTCTTAATATGACTATTGGTTAATATGATCATAACATTGTTGTACAGAAAATGTAGAACACTAGCAAGGTTAACTTCTTGTTTTGAAAATCTATAACATTGATAAAACTTGCTGTTGAATTGAAGAATGTCAATGAGACCATGCTCTTGGGTCACATTGGAACTAGTAAAGAACACTTTTCGACCCCGAAAAGCAGCAGGACCAGATGGAGTCAGCCCCCATCTACTCAAGGCCTGCGCCACTGAACTCAGTGAGCCACTACAAAGGGTCTTCAACCTGAGCCTGCATCTCAGGAAGGTGCCCACCCTCTGGAAGACTTTGTGCATCGTTCCAGTTCCCAAAAATAACCGGCCCAGCGAGCTGAACGATTTCCAACCGGTGGCGCTCACATCGCATGTGATGAAGACTCTGGAGCGGCTCTTTGTCAATCTCCTCAGGCTTCAGGTACAACATGCTGAGGACTCTTTACAGTTTGCATACCGGGAAAAGGTCGGCGTGGAGGACGCCATCCTCCACATGCTATACCGAGCCCACTCGCATCTGGACGAGGAAAGCGGCACTGTGAGGATCCTTTTTCTGGATTTTTGAAGTGCCTATAACACCATCCAGCCCTGTATACCACAGGAAAAACTCCTACAAATGTGAGTGGACCCTGGCCAGGTTGCTTGGATCCAAGACTACCTCACCAACAGACCACAGTTCGTCAGGCTAAAGGACGCCACGTCTGATACTGTGGTCAGCTGCATCAGTGCTCCACAGGGGACTGTCTTGTCCCCAATTCTCTTCTCCCTGTACATGGCGGACTTCTGCTACAACTCAGAACTGTGTCACATCCAGAAGTACGCAGATGACACGGCTATCGTGGGATGTATCAGGGACAATGACGAGGAGGAGTATAGATGCTTGGTGAAGGACTTTGTTGACTGGTGTCACAGCAACAGCCTGCAGCTCAACACCTCCAAAACTAAAGAGCTGGTAATTGACTTCAGGAGGGCAGACCTCAACCTAAACCAGTTCTGATAGGAACGGGGGAGGTGGAAGTTGTGCAGACCTATAAATATCTTAAATATCTTAATAAATATCTGTGGCTGGACAACAAGCTGGACTGGACCAGCAACACAAGGCAGCTGTACGAGAAAGCACAGAGCAGGATGTACTTTCTGAGGAGGCTGAGGGCATTCAACATCTGCAGGAAGCTCCTGTGGATGTTCTATCAGTTTGTGGTCACCAGCGTCCTGTCTTACGCTGTGGTGTGTTGGTGAGGGAGCGTGACTAAGGCAGATTTTTCAAGGCTGGAGAAGCTGATCAGGCGGGCCAGCTCAGTGGTCAGGATGAAGTTGGACCCTCTGGCAATGGTGGCAGAGAAGAGAACCTTGGACAAACTGCTGGACATCATGGGCAATGTCAGCCACCCTCTGCACACCGTTACCAACAACCAGAGAAGCCTGAGCAGCCAGAGGATGCGCCTCCCAACATGCAGGACCAACAGACTTGAGAGACTTCATCCCCCCAGCCATTAAACTGCTCAACTCCTCTCTGGGGGAGATGAAGAAGAGTGCCCACACGAGAGCTGAGGGATGACACAAACAATGCACCAAAAACAATACAAACACTATAGACATTTCACTTTACCCATGCCTATCTAGGCCCGTTTATTTTATTTTATTTTAATTTTTTTAATTTGTTTTATTTTTTTATTTATCTTATTTCTATGCCTATTTATGATTTTCTATTTGTATATTCTTGATGGGTTATTTATTACTCTTTCTATTTGATATTGGTACTACGTTCTATGTGCTGGTGCTTTCTGTGTGCTTTTTCTGTGTTTTGTGTACTCTCTGTGTTGTGTGTAGTGCAACGGAGAAATTAATTTCCTGATGGAACCTCCTTAAGGGATCAAAAAAGTTATACTCTACTTTCTCTCTACTCTAACAACAACTTATATTCACTGAAGGAACTGATGAAGACGTGTGCAGACACATACGTCTATTGGGACTGAATAGACGGTTTGAAACAACAATGTGCCACAATGATTGTCAAAATTTTTTGTATGAATTGGTTGAAAACATTGTGATGGAGAGGTGTTTCATTGATCATGAGGAAGGGAACTAAACAAGCCAAATGTCCTCTACCCATCAGTCCTTTTTTGTGGATGAACATGGTAAAGTCTGTCGGAATTGAATAAAGAATGATCGAACCAACAAACCAACAAACGAACGAACAAACTCTTTCAGTCGTTCGTTCGTTCGTTCGTTCGTTCGTTCGTTCGTTCGTTCGTTCGTTCGTTCGTTCGTTCGTTCTTTCATTCATTCATTCATTCATTCATTCATTCATTCATTCATAAATGTCAGTTTCTTTATTGGGAAGACTCCTGAAATTATTTTGAAGCATCTCCGAGTTGCAATCACATTATTGGCCGGTTGATTAGCTGTTGGGCCTCTGGGTCTGCTTGTAGACACCAAAAAAGACTGGGTAATTGTTATTTCCCTAGAAAATAATTTGGTCTGACAAATCCATTTCCCAGGAGCTTATTATAGTGGAGAGCAGTCAGGCCCCAGGGACCACAAATATACTGTATTATGTGACATGGGTGTTAGCTTTGCAAGGTAGTTTGGACTGGCTGAAGAAGAGGAGAAAATGTTTGATGTTGTATCCCTCATAAAACTGAAAATCTTGAAGATGTAAGAAGATGTAAACAATATAAAGGGACCAACCTCCCAACAAAGTACTTTTGTTTTGAAATATGTTTTTGCAGACTGTAAAAGAATTTGCAATAAAACTAAGAAAGCTGAGTAATACACAAATCATAGAAGTTTAGGAGCATGGTTCAAGTTGTTCTCTCATGGTGTAGATCGAAAGAGAAATGGAGTAGGAATTTACTTGAAGGAGGAGTTTGTTTGGAATGTCCTGGAGTATCAGATAGAGTGATGAGTCTGAAGCTAGAAATCGAAGGTGTGATGTTCAGTGGTGTTAGTGGGTATGCTCCACAGGTATGATGTGAGCTGAAGGAGAAGGAGAATGTTGAAGGAGGCCAATATCCTCAGCGAGTACATCTTATTCTGCCTATTCGTGTACACACAGTCTATGTTGAATGACCAGTCCAGTTACTGCAGTCTCAGGTAGTTTCCTACCACCTCCATCTCTCTGCCCTCGATGAACACTGGCTGTGGAGATGGGGGGTGGCCACTGGAAACCCAGGGGCCACCCCCCATCTCCAGCTGAATGTCTTGGAGACATTCAGCTGGAGATGATTCTGTTGGCACCACTCCACAAAGTCTGCCAACAATGTCCTGTAGTCCCACTCCCACTCCACACTCTCACTGATACACACTGGATCAGTTATGATATGTGTCTAAGCCAAAATGATTGAAGTCACCTGTGATCATAAATAGAACCTCTGGGTCTGAAGAACAAAGGTGGTGGCGCAGATAGTCTCATGTGCTGTCTCAGGGTCCACCCTAGGTGGTACGTATACAACCAGGACAACACACGTGAAAACTCACATGTCAGGTAGTAGGGCCTGATGCTGAAGCTGTTAGCTCCAGATCCCGATTGCAAAGCATAGGTGTCGCAGTAACTGGGTGACACCATCGGCTGTAAGTTCATTTATTCATTCATTCATTCATTCATTCATTCATTCATTCATTCATTCATTCATTCATTCATTTTCACTACCCACTTCTTCATCTGTCATGGGTCCCAGCCGACTGGGAGCATGAGGCAGGCTACACTCCAGGTGCAACGTCAGTGCACCGCGGATATTTGCAAGCATGAAATTTGAAAAAGGCCAATTCGCCTGAAGTACATGTTCTTGGAGGTAGAAGGAGGCATGGAAATCCCTAAAAGAATCCACACAGACATGGGGAGAACATGCAAACCCCGCACAGAGAGGGACTCGAACCGGGAACCGCCTTGCTGTGCAGCAGCAGTGCAACCCACTGCGCCACCGTTCCTCCTGTCCATGTAAATTGTTAATCCAACTCCTTTCTTTTTCCAGGCAGTCAGTTTGATGCTAGTGTCGGGCACGTTGTCCCTTCACTACGTCTTGGAGAACACAAACAAGCCGGTCTACCCTCAGTTCGTCCACTTGTTAGGCAGCTAGTTGTCGTTCCCCATGATGACGGAAGGGATGGAAGGTCTGGGCCGTCTGCGTCTAGTTGCTCTAGCTGCTAGCCTAGCCTTTTCAATGCATCCCACTTGATAGCCCCGATATTTCCAATGTTTATATGGTCTTGTATTCCTTGTTTTCCTCTGACCCTCATACACAATAATTCCTCCCTGGAGTACACTGGCCTAGCACTATTGATTTTAAAAATAGGTGGAAATAAAAGACACAAAAAAGCACACAAAAAATGAAAAAAAACACACACACACACACACACAAAACACTCACTGAGAGCCTGCAGCAAGCGCGCATGCGCACTAAAGTAGTTATTGAATACAAATGACATGGCATGAATGTTTTAATACTGTATATAATATTAAGAAATTGCATTGCTAAAACTCAAATGTACTGTAATCTAAATGCTCTTGGACCGTTTCAAAAACAAGATCAAAAAGTCCACCATTTAAATAAAGAAATTGATGATGCCACAAAAAAAAGTTAGTCCACAATCTTTCTATGTTGTCTTTCAACATCCCAGAATATTTTCAATACAAATAAAAGGAATTTTGCATATTCAGCAGTTGGTCAACTCAGACGAACCGTACCAAAGCTGTTGCAGAGTACAAACAATATACAGATGTACTATGTATATTCCATAGTATGTGACATGCTGTTTGCTTTGTAGATATTTTTCTTGCAGATATATATATATATATATATATATATATATATATATATATATATATATATTTTTTTTTTTAATCAAAGACCACATTGGGGATTTTGTTTTTGTAGTAGCACCGAACAAAAATGTATTGAAAATATTCATCCTTGAGTTTCAGCATTAAGAAAGAGGAATAAAACCAATTATCATAACTGAAATATTAGTTAAGTCACCAAAATTTACTTTGCTTAGCATATCATTAGAAAATTATTTGAAAGTAATTATATTTGAAAGATGTGTTAAAACATGTAAATAGACACATTTTTTAAGCATGATCTGAGTACTTAGTCCACATTAAACATTTCAACATTTACCACTGCAGATTAACTGTAGTTGACTAACTGGAGTTACTGGTAAGGTTTGGAAATCTTTCACTTCTCATCCATGGACTTCTTTCATTCATAGTGACGGGTGGGATGTATACACATTTTAACTCTTCTGAGGTAGCTAACGCAAGGAGTCTTTAAGGTCATATGAAAAATGTTGAGTCCAAAGCACTAATGTTTGTCAATACAGTCTCTGAAGACAGATTGTTGTTTTTTGCCCAATGGATGAGTCATTGAGCTGACTCATCTACTCATTTAGCTGACTAGATGAACACAAAAGTTTCCATAATTCAAATATGATTTTTTTTTTGTTTGTTGAGTCAGCTAAAGTAAATGATGAATTTGCATTTTATAATTTTATAAAGTACCAACCTCAGAACTCTCTTTGAACCTCAGTCAGAATCCGTGTAGCAGTGGTGGAATTACAATATAAAGAAAATTGATGTTATTGATAAGGAAATAAATAAATAAAACACAGCAGTAGTTTTTCAGTACTAGTTACATCCCGCTTCAAAGCAGTGATGTATTGTAATTGTCAGTGTTCGTATGTTTGTCCGTTCCTTCGTCTGTTCACCCGTTCGTCTGTTAGTATGTCCACCAAATATCTTCCAACCGTTGCAGATAGAAAGAAGAAACAAAAAACACATTACTCGAGTGGCAAAGGGGATGAAAGTGAGATGATGACCTTGACCTTGAGAAACTAAGTCAAGGTCAAATTTAAACTTTTGTACACTCAGGAACCGGATAAGATAGAAAGACAAGGGAGAAGGACAGTGTGAGTAAGACCATAGATCAAAGCTACTGCTTTGATCAATGACAGTAGGTCAGAGCACTAGCTTTGATCTTTGACCTATGCAAGTACATCAGGGTAAAATTTTGAATTCAGGGGTGTCACGGGATGTTGCAGTCTGTGACTGCATTGGTTCTAGTTTCAATTGTAGGTTTTGTGTTTGTATTCATTAAATTTGCATTGTGATGTTTGTGTGCCAGTCTCCTCAACAGCATCACATAATACTATAATCATGAAGGTTTGTGGAATCAGTGATACAGAGGGGTGGTATTTTTAAAAAACGTTTTAAACTTTTCTGTGGATCTGAAACTGGTGGACCTGGAAGCCTGCAAATTATAGAAAAAAGCTGTGTTATGTTCCAGATAATTATCAAGATCATGGAAAATTGTCAAGTGTGTGCCTGTGAATCCAAATGGTGTAGAATATGGTCTAATATATTGGTATTATCATGATATAGATCCCATTTGTTTCATGAGAGATGGTCGAAATTGCTGGTACAAATGTAACACTGAGGAAAATCAGACCATGAAATGGAAGAATATATACACAGTGGTAGGGAGACATAAATGTAGCAGCTAAACTGGCATGATTTGATATTGTGACAACAAACAGCCAATTAAGAGCAGAGAAAAAGGTTGGCAAACATCAGGTGTGTGTCTAAGACAGAGTGTGTGAAAAGGACAGAGAAAATTAGTCTATGCGTCTATATACTAAAATCTTCTCAATTTGCATGACAACATGTAGAAATCTCTGACAGCTCTGCCCTCGTAATTCCTGTATAGTTTATATCAAACCCCAACTGTATTCTGGCTGTCATTTTCCGTAGCACTCTTCCTTTTGTCAAAGCTGATGTGATTTTCCTCTGTTCCCATCGATGACAATAATTCTATTTCTCTGAGACAAAAGGCTCTTCCTTCATATTAAAGCGAGTGGTAAATTAGCTTGAGACCCAGGCAGGGAAAATGGACATGATAGCCCATATTTATGGGGGAATTGGGTTATGTGGCTGGCAAACAAATGGGAGAAAAACCACCGGCATTCTCAGTTGAACGTTCCTAGCAACAGCAACAGGTAGTGTGTACATTAAACAGTGGAACAGAGGAGAGAATAGTGGTTTAAAACCCTAGATACATGTTAATGTAAAGTGCCAGCAAAACTGTGTTTTTTCCTATTTAATGCTGTCTTCTTCCTTTCCTTCAACACAAACCTTCTTTTGTTTTTTTAAACTCAAATTGTGGTCTGTAACATGGTCTCACCCAGACAGTTCTTCACAAACGGAGTTTAATGCAGCCCTTAGAGTGTGCTTTTGTAAATATTTGAATGACGAAACATGAAACACAATTACTTAAGAGAAATCTGGCAGGAGACAAATAATCCATTGTTGGATGGAGGGAAAAGCGACGAGTATGGCTGGACTTTGCCACCACATTCACATTGTTCCTTCAAATGAAGTGATAACATGGTTGTTGCAGCATATTAGACTGCATTACACTGTGTAAATAATTGGCTATTATTCATTAAAAATGGCATTACACATTGTTCAAAAGCCCAACAGCCTCTTTAAGTAGTGCTGATTTAAAGAGAGAGAGCACACTATTGCTCAACAGTCTTGTAGTTCTCACCTGGTCCGTTCATGCAAGCACATCCAGTGGGTTTTCCTTTCTGCAATCTGTGAGAGAGCTATTAATCAGTAATTCTGATTATTATCTCTCATTTTCCCAAGGCATTATCCATCAATATAACTAAGTATTAAGTTAGTCAAGCATGCATAGATAGATAGATAGATAGATAGATAGATAGATAGATAGATAGATAGATAGATAGATAGATAGATAGATAGATAGATAGATAGATAGATAGATAGATAGATAGATAGATAGATAGATAGATAGATAGATAGATAGATAGATAGATAGATAGGCAGAGAGATACAGTAGATACACTATTATTTTGACAAAGAAGATGATACAGTGACAGCTACCCTTGGGCAGCAGAAAGGCAGACAGCACTTGGACAAAACCTGGTGGTGAATCGTCATGAGATCGTAATTTGTGATTCAATTGTACATGAAAACACCAGTCAATATGGGCTCAGGGAGACTGAGAAAAAAGAGAAAAAAATGCTGGCAGTATTGAATACTGAGGAATATATCTGGCGTGGTTTCTCACTCTTTCCTTGTCACATTTTTTTTTTATTTTGTTTGCTTCTGGGGGAATTATTCAAGTCATGGGGGAGATCTATCCATCCATTTTCTTGAACACCAGAATGCTGCAATCACTGCGTCTGCAGCCAGTTATCCACCTTGTGGGTCACAGGTCAGCTGCAGCTTATTTCAGCCAGCTACGGGTGAAAGGTGCAGTACACCTCAGATGAGACGTCACACACAGATTTTTTTCAAAAATCTAAATGTGTCCATTTAGATTTTTGAGTGCTACAGTGCTACCAATTGTGCCACTGTGCTGCCCCACAGGAGATGTATCTGAGGGAAATAGAGATATCAATTTCCTGGAACATGGAGGTGAAATAGACACAGAAGCGAAGCAGTTGTCTCAATACTTAGTTGTCTACTTGTCAAGAACTGCAAGATATAATGTTCAAAATTTCCCATCTCAAATGCAAGAGTATCATTTATCATTTCATAAAATATGCCACTCTCTTGACAGGCATGTCTTGATCAAACCCCTCCAGCAGATATTAACATTCTTACATTATCTACTTTTCAGAATTAGTGGCTTTAACTGTTGATATCACATTTGAATCATTGCATATATTAACAAGTATGTGTGTGTCTCATGCCCCCTCCACATGGAGTCCGTCCAAGGTTCTACAGTAGTCAGTTCTCATAGGATTTCAACCCTCCTGTGAGAATTAAACAATAAACATCTAAGTTTATTCTGGAACTGCCCGCCCTCTCTCTCTTCCTCCCCTTCTCTTCTACTTTCCTATTTCCTTCCTTTACTTTATACTGCTCCTTTTCCCTTCTATGTCCCTCATCAGCAACATTATTCATTATTGTTTTTTTCTTTTTTCTTTTTTTAATATCCCTGTGCATCTTCTTTTCCCCTTTATTTTGTAAAGATTTCTGTTTCTCCATGTTGTGTACAAAATTTTGGGGGTCTTTTCAATTCCTCTCCTCTGCCTCCCTCTACATTCTTTCCTTCATCGTAGTCTTTTCTGTCTATCTCTTCTCCCCATCACAATTTGTTCCCTTTTCTAAGTCATACGTCAGATCTGTGATTCAGAACTTTTAATTTATAGACCTAAGAGAAATTAAATTTCTGATAGGTAAACTATTTGAAATACACAGTTATGATGAAGTTGCAACTGAAGCAATTTGAATTTGACATATATTTAAAAGTTATTACAGAGCCATAACAAAAAAATCCATCATTTAAGTATAATCTCTCTTAAATTTAAAACTGATAATGGTATCAATGTGATTTCAAATTGTAGTTATTAATTTTCATTAATACTGTGTAAAATGATGAGGGATAAACTACCTAGAGATGGCTAGTTTATGATTCAATAATATGGCAATAATGGGAAAGCTAGGCTCCTTTTGCAGGAGATTATCTGTTCATTTCCTTTAATTTTCCTTTCTTCTTTTCTTTTCTGTTCCCTTCCATTCCCCCTGTCTTCGTCCTCTTACAACTCCTCTTACTTCTCCTTTGCTTTCCTCCCCAGATAGCATTTGACCAAGTGGGAACTTGTTGCAGAAATATGAAAACAACAAATCGGACACAAATCAGAAGGAATTGACTGCTGGCTATAGATAAAAGACAAGCAGCCTGGGATTTTTGGAGTCACTCAGTATCATACAGACATGGTATACATACTGTTTGACAGTATATGTAAACACTGTTGTGGTTTTATGTGTTTTGATAATGATAATGTTATCAATGGGAGGTTGAATTTCAGAGTGTATCATTTGAGAAAACTCCCAGAAGTACTTCATCTACTAATTCCACAAACTGGGGAGGTGCAGTTCAAAAATTTGTACACAGTCTGCTGTGCTTGCTATGTAGTACATCTGCAGTGAAAAAATAAGAATGAAAGATTACTCCAAACATTACAAAAATAAAAGTAAAGCAGCTTTCTTGATGTAGGCATGGACATGATGATGAAATATCTGGCTACTAGTTGAAAACAAAGGTACACAATTTACGAAATGTAGAGGTAGTTTCTCTTGACATAGCCCACACCAACATGTGACTGGAGGAAGATTAGAATGTTTACTCAGATCTGTCCATCATAAAACAATGGTAATTGATGGAAGGATACAAACCAAAAAAACAAACGGAGCAATACTTTTGAGTGTGTGTGTGTGTGTGTGTCTGTATGTGTGTGTGTGTGCGTGCGTGCGTGCGTGCGTGCGTGCGTGTGTGTGTGTGATTTGTTTTTCCAAGCAGTGTTGCAATGCGTTGATGGGTGTCAGCATAAATGTTTGCATTGGTTATATTAAATAAGGACAAGAAGGACAAGACTGAGGCCCGCATTGTCACCATGCAAGATGAAATTTAGGAACAACAAAGAGATAGGCAACTAAATGGAAGCGATGAAGTGCAAATACACTTCAGCTGCTGTACTCACGTTCTCTGCTAAAAGTAGCAATTGTAAAATGCTGCTTGGATGCCTGAAAAGATTCTACTTAAGACAGTAAACATGGAAGAACTGCTTTTTTTTTTTTACACAAACACTAGCAAGAACTATATTTGGGGAGACCTATTTTAACTTTATTTCTATTTAATACAGTTTTATACGATCCAAATTTCCCAAAATTGCAAGGCACTTTGTAAAATATGTATGTTTTACATTTGATCCTGGAACTTTCCTCCCTCTGTGTGAATGAGTAGAAGGGAAATCCTTACCAGCTCTCCTTCAAGAGTTCAGTTCTCAGCAAATCTAAATCTAAAATGGTGATAAGGAGAGTCACCTAGCAATCACTACCATGCCATCCAAAGTGTCGACCCTGCTTAATCTGATTTAGTATATAAAAGAATAGCTCCTTTATCACGTACTAGATCAGCCACACCCTTAATGACAGCTCTCCTCTATGATCAGTGCACTTGCTAAACAGCTAGGTAATATTTAGTAATCTGGACAGTAGACTACAAGAATGTGTTACTTTCATTGGTTAGAGCAGGGGTGGAAAACTACTTTTCACCAAGGGCCATGTCAACATCATGGCTGTAATCAAAGGGCCAGATGTAACTTATAAATGTAACTAAATGGAACTCAATGTAATGTAACATAAATCTAACAGCTCCTTACAGTTATAAACATTACAGTTTGTTTTGTGGTCTGTTATAACATAAATCCTTTTACAAATCCTTTTACCTGTACAACTTTTTTGTCAGTGTTAAAAAGGGCTTAGTTACTGCAATGTGGGAAATGTAGTTTTTGGTCAAAGAACCAGTTATGCTCACGAAGGCCACATAAAATGATGTGACGGGCAACATTTGGCCCCCGGGCCATGAGTTTGACACATGTGTTCTAGAGGAACCTATGAGAACCATTTCAAAAATTAGAAGTTTGATCAAACCTTAAACCACTTTTGACAAAGTTGAAAGGTTCAGAAAAATGTTTAAAGTCATTACTGCGGTTACCAATTCTAAGACGTTTTCTAATCTATCATTTGTAAAAGGGGAAAGACCTTTTGTCACGCATCAGCTCTTTAGGATTCAAATGTCAATTCACCTTGAGTTGACTTTTAAATCTTCAGTAGACGAGTCTCTCTTGTGATGTGCTGACTTTCCAGAATTCAGACGTGGATTCACTGAGTTGAGTTGCACCCCAACTTTTAGTTGGGACGGCAGTAGCTCAGTCCACTTGGTCTTGGACTGGGGACTGGAAGTCGCTGGTTTGAGACCCATGGGACCAAAACTCTTGGTGTGTGAGCCGGCAGTGGGAGGCGTCAGCTCACCCCCTGAGCACTGCCAATGATCAAGGCACCTCCCCACTCCCGCCAAGCTGCTCAATTGGGACACACCTTTAAGTTGCTGTCCGTCACTCTGCCTCCCCTTGTACTGATTTGGATGTTTACAGGCCCCTGGTGTGTGTGTGTGTGTGTGTGTGTGTGTGTGTGTGTGTGTGTGTGTGTGTGTTATTCAGGGGCCTGTCTACACATATGTACACATGTTTAACATGTGTGGTTGTAGTGTGCTGATAAGGGATGATTAAACTGACAAGATCAATCTCTGATTCAGTCATAACTAAATGTAAAGAAAAAATGCCTTTAGCCATGGAGTCAGTATGCTCCCTTCACCCCTATTCTAGTACTCGCCAAAATATTGAATTTCTCACAGACAGTGTGACAGGCATCCTAAAAATAACTCTAGATGACATAGCTCCATTAAAAAGAAAAATTAAAAAACAGGGAATGTCAGCCCCATGGTTTAACCTGTCAATCCACAAGCTCAAACAAAGCTACCACAGACTGGAGAGAATTTGGCGATCAACAAAAACTGACGTAACCTATGCAACCTGGAAAGATAGCTTTATGTCATATAAGAAGGCTCTCTGTAGAAGTAGAAATACTTACTACTCTACTTTAAAAGAGAAAAATAAAGACAACCCTCGGTTTCTTTTCAGCACTGTAGCCAGGCTGACTAAGAAACACAACAGTATCGAGCCTACCATTCCTTTAAATCTGGACTGCGATGATTTTCTTACGTTCTTTCAAAACAAAATTATAAATCTTAGGGTTGAGATCTGTCACGCACTGCCAAACATTAATCTGATAGCAGAGGACTTAATTGCTATATTAGAGTTGTAAATATCTGCCACACCACCTCCTCGTCCGCTATCACGCACTATGTGGATGTTGATATGGCTGGGAGGGGAGGCTTCATTAAGGCTAACATATTCATCTTTATGTAGCCAGGTTTTCGTTAATCCAAAAATGATGATAATAGACTAAAAGAGCCTTAGATGATAATGAATATTTAAAAAACCGCATTTAATTCTCCTGTCCTGAATTTGTCTGGGAACACACTTAGGCCCCGTCCACATGATGCCGGAATTTTCTGAAAACGCAACTTTGTGAAAACGCATCGAAAACGATTTGCGTCCACACGACAGCGTTTTCAAAAAAATCTCCATCCACACGTAAACGCATCAGTGCAACAAAAAAGTTGCGTTTTCAAAAAGTTCCGTCATCGTGTGGACGGGGCCTTAATGTGGATAAAGTTACTATGGTTAATCGAAACAGTTCTTCAAGATTTTTGCAGTGTTATATTTCTGTAGGTCCTGGTGATAGACACAGTCTTAAAGGGTTGTGTATTGGTTAAACTAGAGTTAGCTATGGCCAGGGGCTGTATGTTACGGCCATAGCTCATCTGTTTATATTGCGTAACCCTCTGCAACCCTGCCTCTGAGCTGCTGGCCCTGCACTGCTCCGGGATACTCTTCCCTCCGTCGTCAGTGCCAGGTGTGGTGTCTCTGAGACTCCTGGCCAACCCCATCTCCTGATTGGTGTGCCGTCTTCCTGATAGGCCTAAGCCCTGCCTCGTCACCTGGAATGGACAGCTTAAAAGCGCTGCCCAGCCATTCAATCAGGGCAACTGTCTGACTGTGGCAGCATGCCAGTATCACCCCCATCTCTCCATGTGCTGTGGACCTTCTCCTCCAAGCCCACCAGTACCAACTATCCATTGGCTGGGGTCCTGCTTCCTTTCTTCCTCCGTGCCGCCATACAGTCATCCACGCAGATGTAATTGTGCCTTGACTTTAACAACCTTAACCATATTGACACTGTCTCTATCTGGCCTATCTGTCACTCTCTCTCTGTGTCTCTCTCTCCGACCCTGTTCTTATCTTCCTTTGATTTCTTTTCCACCCAACCGGTCGAGGCGGATGGCCACCCAAAAGAGTCTGGGTCCTGCCCGGAGTTTCTTCCTCATCGAGGGAGTTTTTCCCCGCCACTGTCGCTTGTGCTTGCTCTGGAGGGTTCAGTTGGGTTTCTCTGTCTGTTAAAGCGCTTTGAAATGTCTGCTGCCATGATTAAGCGCTATATAAATAAAACTTGATTGAACTTGATAAATTTGTGAGCTCGTCGAACAGTGACCTTGTGATTCTGATTTTGTGATTTTGGATTAGTGTACACCCTCGTTAAAGAGCTGGTTGTGTTTTTTGTTCCTACACTCTCGCCTACCACTACTTTGCAGTCACTGATCTCCTTCAGATCACATCGTCTACACAAGATGTAGTCTACCTGTGTCCTTCTACCTCTACTCTTATAGGTCACCCTATGTTCCTGCCTCTTCTGGAAGAAAGTATTCACTATAGCCATTTCCATCCTTTTTGCAAAGTCAACCACCATCTGTCCTTCTGCATTCCTCTTCTGTATACCAAACCTGCCCAACACCTCCTCATCACCTGTTTCCTGTGCCAACATGTCACTTCTAGGTATGCTCTGCATCACTTCATCAAAGTCCAACCAGAATTTCTCCTTCTCCTCCAGCTCACATTCTACCTGTGGAGCATACCCAATAACAACATTGAACATCACGCCTCTATTTCTAGCTTCAGACTCATCACTCTATCTGACACTCTTTTTATCTCTAGGACATAACTAACAAACTCCTCCTTCAAGATAACTCCTACTCCATTTCTCTTCCTATCTGCACCATGATCGAGCAACTTGAACCCTTCTCCTAAACTTCTAGCCTTGCTACCTTTCCATCTGGTCTCTTGGACACACACTATGTCTACCTTCCTCCTCTGCATCATGTCAACCAACTCTCTACCTTTTCCTGTCATAGTCCCAACATTTAATGTCCCTACTCTCAGTCCTACACTCTTGGCATTCCTCTTCTCTCTCTTCCTACAAACACACTTTTCTCCTCTCCTTCATCGACCAACAGTAGTCCATTTTCCACCGGCACCCTGTAGGTGAACAGCACTGATGGCGGTTGTTGTTGACCCGGGCCTTGACCGATCCGGTAGTTTATTTATATAGTTTTGATTAGCATGTTTGGTTTGGCAAAAGTTTTACGTTGGATGCCCTTCCTGACACAGCCCTCTGTATTTATCTGGGCTTGGGACCGGCACAATAAGACACTGGCTTGTGTCCTCTTGCGGCTACAGGGTAATAGACACAGTAACAGACAGGGTAATAGACAGGGGTAACAGACAGGGGTCAACAGACAGGTAACAAACAGGGTAACACACATGGGTCAACTTCTAACCCCTTCTAATCTATCTATCTATCTGTTAGAAGGCGTTAGGGTTAGAAAGGGTTCGAAGGCGTTCGGGTTAGAAGGGGTTAGCAGGCATTAAGGTTAGAAGGGGTTAGAAGGCGTTAGGGTTAGAAGGGGCTGACCTTTTCTAACCCTAAACCCTTTCTAAGCCCTAAACCCTTTCTAATTCTGAGCATGGAAGACAGGAAATCCAAAGGCCTGGAAATCCCGTTCCCACTTCAGCAACTGCAGCACAATTTGGACTGGAAATTTTATCTGGCCTATCTGCCACTCTCTCTCTCTCTCTCTCTCTGTCTGTCTCTCTCTCTCTCTCTCTCTCTCTCTCTCTCTCTCTCTCTCTCTCTCTCTCTCTCTCTCTCTCTCTCTCTCTCTCTCTCTCTCTCTCTCTCTCTCTCTCTCTCTCTCTCTCTCTCTCTCTCTCTCTCTCTCTCTCTCTCACTTTTCCTTGCCCTTTCCCTATCCCCAGTTTATTTCCTTTCCCACCCAAAAGGTCAAGGCGGATGACCTCCCTCCAGAGTCTGGGTACCCGTAGTTTCTTCCTCAATGGGAGTTCTTCCCCGCCACTGTTGCTTATGTATTCGCTATGGACCCCAAGAAAGTGACGGAGAAAAGAGAAAAAGAAAAGACGAAGAAAAGAGTTTTTTTGTCCATACAAACAAAGCAAGAGATAATAGAAAAGCATGAAAAAGGGATGCGTTTGGTTGATCTTGCCAAAGAATATGGCTGTAATGCATCTACAATCGCCATGTTATCAAAACAAAAGGAAGTTTAAGGAATATTAAGGCATTTCGTGGGTGGTTGGAGAAGTTCAAATGGAGGACTGGAATTCACTCTGTTGTTTGGCATGGTGAGGCAAGAGCGCATGAACCAGAGGGCAAAAAACAATGAGGACAGCAGTTAAAAGGTAAATGACCATCATTTTTATTCTTTACTCTATTCTTTGTTTTTTACACAAATCTCATTTATTGTGTAATAATCTAATTGTAACATGTATTTGTTACATGTTTTGATGCATTTTTATGCTTTATAAAACCTTTATGTCTGAATTTTGGGGGGCTTGGAACGGATTAGGGCATTTGCAAGGAAAACCCGTCTCTACTTACGAAATTTTCTACTTACGAAATGTCTTCCAGAACCAATAATTTTCGTAAGTAGATGTACCACTGTGTATATATATATATATATATATATATATATATATATATATATATATATATATATATATATATATGTGTGTGTGTGTGTGTGTGTGTGTGTGTGTGTGTGTGTGTGTGTGTGTGTGTGTGTGTGTATATATATATATATACACACACACACATACACACTAGCTAATTAAGAGCAACTATATATATAGATATATATCCATCCATCCATCATCCACCCCACCCCCCCACCCCTGGTCACGGGGTGGGGGGGGGGGGGGCAACAGTCTCAGGAGGGATGCCCATGGTATATGTTTTTTAATTTGCATTTTCAAACTGTGAGATATTCAATATCTAAGCTAGTGCTAGAGTAGGGTTCAGTGGAACATGCTGACTCCATTTCTGACGGAATTCTTTCTTTGGAAATAGCTATTATGCTATCAGAAATTGATCTTGTAAGGAAAGTTTTATCTAGTGGATTAATTCTGGTTAGGGTAAAGTCAAAGGTCAAAGTCAAACTAGGGAGTGATCTGACTAGAAATTTTGAGAGAAAATGGTTAGGTATTCTATATCTACACTGTAGGTGAGAATATGGTCTAGGATGTGGTGGTGCTTATAGATAGGGCCATCTACTACCTTTGAGAATCCTAAAGAGTTTAACATAGGCTTAAAACCAATGCACAAAACTATTATTCATAATATCACAGTGAACATTGAAATCTCCTATTACTATAACCTTATCTTTGTTCACAGCCATATTGGATAAAAATTGAAACGTTATCAAATAAGACAAAGAAGATTTATCAAATAAGATAAAGAATTCATTCAAATTAATTCTTATCAGTGTCAGAGTGATTAATTTGTTTCATACGAGAATGCTGATGAGCAAATAAGATATGATTCAGTGGGGAAATTGATTTGTCTGTTTCACATTAATTTTAGAACTATAGCCCTAACACTGATGCATCTCTACAGAAAAGGGAGAACACAATCATATTATTAAAACAGAAGCTGAAAATTCTGCAAAATCCAAATAAATTATTGCTGACCATTGCAAATAATGAACAGATGTAACTGCTGATAATTGCTACTTTTGAGTTTGTTCCACCAGGTTGTGGCTGTATTAACTATTGCTGCTTTCCATCTGTTGTGAGCAAATAGACTTTTCATAATTGAATGCGGCTTCTCAGGGCATTTCTATTTTTTTTATATTCAATATTTTTGCCCTACTTTGCTGTGTGGATTTGTTCAGCAGATCTCTTCCTGTTTTGCCTATTTTCAGCCTTTTTTGATTGACGTGTGGACATTCTGTTCTTTCTGCTTCTGTATTTATTTAGCGTCACAGAACTGATGGAGAGGACTAAAAAGTATCCATCCATCCTCAACCGCTTATCCGGGGCCGGGTCACGGGGGCAACAGTCTCAGGAGGGATGCCCATACTTCCCTCTCCCCAGACACTCCTCCAGGTCCTCCGGGGGAATTCCGAGGTGTTCCCAGGCCAGCCGAGAGACAGTCCCTCCAGCGTGTACTAGGTCCCTCCAGCGTCCCCGAGGTCTCCTCCCAGTAGGACATGCCTGGAACACCTCCCCACAGAGGCATTCAGGAGGCATCCGGAACAAATGCCCAAGCCACCTCAGCAGGCTCAGCTCGAGGCGGAGGAGCAGCGGCTTTACTCCAAGATCCTCCCTGGTGACTGAGCTCCTCACCCTATCTCTAAGGGTGTCCCCAGCCACTCTACGGATGAAACTCATTTCAGCCGCTTGTATCCGGGATCTTGCCCTTTCGGTCATGACTCAAAGCTCATGACCATAGGAAAGAGTAGGAACGTAGATTGACCGGTAAATCGAGAGCTTCATCTTGTGACCCAGCTCCGTCTTCACCACGACAGACCTATACAGCAACTGCATCACTGCGGAAGCTGCACCGATTCGTCTGTCAATCTCCATCCTTCCGTCACTCATGAACAAGACCCCAAGATACTTAAACTCCTCCACTTGGGGCAAAGACTCCACCGACCTGAAGAGGGCACACCACCCTTTTCCGATCGAGAACCAGGGCCTTGGATTTAGAGGTGCTGATCCTCATCCCACTCACATCACACTCAGTTGCAAACTGTCTCAGTGCATGCTGAAGGCCCTGGTTTGCTGAGGCCAACATGACAACAACGTCCACAAAAAGCAGAGATGAAATCCTTTGGTCCCCAAACCGGACTCCCTCCGGATCCTGGCTGCGCCTAGAAATTCTGTCCATAAAGATTATGAACAGAACCTGTGATAGAGGCCAGCCCTGCTGATGCCCAATCTGCACCTGGAACAGGTCTGACTTACTGCTGGCAATGCGAACCAAGCTCTGGCATTGGTCATACAGGGACCGGACAGTCCTCAGCAAAGAGCCCCGAAGTCCGTACTCATGAAGCACTCCCCACAAGATACCATGAGGGACATGGTCGAATGCCTTCTCCAGATCCACAAAACGAATGTGGACTGGTTGGGCAAACTCCCATGAACCCCTGAGCACTCAATGGAGAGTGTAGAGCTGGTCCAGTGTTCCGCGACTGGGACGAAAACCACATTGTTCCTCCTAAATCCGCGGTTCAATTATCAGTCCAATCCTCCTCTCCAGTACCCTGTAATAGACTTTCCTGGGGAGGCTGACGAGTGTGATCCCCTTATAGTTAGAAAACACCATCCGGACCCCCTTTTTGAAAAGAGGGACCACTGCCCTGGTCTGCCAATCCACAGGTACTGTCCATGACTGCCATGCAATGTTACAGAGATGTGTCAACCATGACAATCCCTGCACATCCAGACTCAGGGAGAATCTCATCCACCCCCGGTGCTTTGCCACCAAGGACTTTGGCAACCGCCTTGGTGACTTCAGCTTGAGTGATGAACAAGTCCACCTGTGAGACCCCAGTCTCTGTTTCTTCTTTGTAAGAAATGGTAGCGGGATTGAGAAGATCCTCGAAGTATTTTTTCACCGCCCGACAGTATCCTCAGTCGAGGTCAGCACCTCTCCACCTCTACTGTAAACAGTATTGGCTGTGCACCGCTTTCCCCTCCTGAGGCCCTGAATGGTTTGCCAGAATTTCTTCGAGGCTGACCAATAGTCCTCCTCCATGTCCTCCCCGAACTCCTCCCAGACCTGAGTTTTTGCCTCCGTGACTACTCGAGCTACAGTACGCCTGGCCTGCCTATACCTGTCAGCTGCCTCCGGAGTCCCACAATTCCCCAAAAGCATGATGAAAAAGCAAAATCAAAATCCTTACTTAACTTCCAAAAGCAAAGGGAAAAACAAAACAAAACAGGTAATCAGTCCAAACAAGCAAGCATATCTGACATGGAACAAGTATCAGGCAGAATCCAGACATCAGACAGAATTAGTACATATAGTTACACAGAGAACAAAAATGCTGGTGAGTAGGATTAATGCTAACAATCTCGCAGGGAACTGAGGGCTAAACATACAGTATATATACTCATATGTAAAGTGAAGACTGACTGAGAGATATATTACAGGTGACTGTGGCAACACAGGTGCAGTTGGTGAACCTGATTGAGTGCAAAGAATTGGAGAAGGCTCTGAAAAGACTAAATGTTAATGTATGAAAACGCAAAGACTATAAATAAGCAACATCACCTTTTGGCTATTTACAACTCGAAACTCCCTAAAAGAACGACGCAGCAGATTAACCCAGGTGAGGTGTGTCGTGCTAATGACACCTATTTGTAAACAAAGGCGAGGTGAAACTTGTATTTCAGCGACCCCCTTTGACAGTCCCTGGCATTCCATCAACCATCGTTTAGAAGCCATCAACAATGGCTGTTGGAATATGAATAGCATTGACCACACTTCACTGTTTAAAGGGACAGTAAAGTTAATTTTAAGTGACATTTCCCTTCGGGGATTATAACAGTGTATTAAATTAAATTAAAATATATGTTATTCATCATTATGAAAAATAGAAGAAAAAATAAATTTTATATGTGTAGCATCATCCGTTTGGTCAAAAAAGCTTAAAATCTGCGCCGTAGCAGCTTCCGCATTCAGCTGTCACGTGGGCGTCATACGTCACTGTCACCAAACAGAGCTTAGCAGCCATAAGAAACAATGCAATTCTAGATGCGATTAACACCAAAAGTATCATGGTTACCTGCGCGGTGAACGGTTGTGTCAACAGAACAGCAAAAAGACGCAAAGACAAGGACCTGTCGTTCTTTAGAATATCTTCTGGGAAGGTATCGCGCTAAAAATGCTAACGCGCTAGCCCGTCAATGGATTTGTCCATATTATGTTAGCATTGAGCTAACCGCCATTTATTCCTATTGGACTGTAGTTGTTATTAATTCCACAGTGAATTTATTTGAAAGTCGCGTCTTTTTGCTGTTCTGTTGACACAACCGTTCACTGCACAGGTAACCATGATACTTTTGATGTTAATCGCGTCTAGAGTTGCATTGTTTCTTATGGCTGCCAAGCTCTGTTTGGCGACAGTGACGTATGACGCCCACGTGACCACTGCGGCCACCGTATGATCCTTGGCAGAGATGGACCTGGATCCAGTGGCATGGAGTCCATGTCCACGACAACTCGAGGTCACCCTCTATTGCAGTCTTCATCCAACTTCTCAACCATTGTGGTATGTCTTTGCTACCATCTTCTGCCTGGTTCCCTGCTGAGATCTTTGCTGTTTGCCCATAGCTGGGGCGGAGGATAACAGGCAGAAGGACCTGCATCCTGTGTCTCTGGGGCCATCTGCTACTCCCATACAGCTTTGCTTGGAACTGCAAGGTACCAGATACCCTGTATGTCCAAAAGGAGGCCTGTACGAGTCTTGGCAATGGAGAGGAAATTTACCAGCAGAGGAGACTTACACACAGCTCCTCTTTTTGTTCCCTGTGAAAGGTGACGAGTTGACAAGCAGATAACAAAGACAGCAACAGGCAGAAGCACCAAACTGCAAGCACTAGTCTACTCTAGTGTTTCTACTCCAACACTAAATCTCTGATTCATTACATGCCCTCTGCAGGCAAACACACATTACACGCACGGCACACACACACACACACACACACACACACACACACACACACACACACACACACACACACACACACACACACACACACCCTCTGGGAATTGTGGTATGGATCATCAGGTTAGGGTAAGGTTCACACTCAATACTTTGGTACACACAGGTCTTGAACTGACACTCTGGTCCCCAAGCCAGGTCCTTGTGGAGTGAGCTACTGCCATCTCAAAGCGTTCCAAAACCACTTCACAAATACTTTGCACATTGCAAATACGTTGTGTATGAACCTGGAGTGTTAGTGACTTAACACTCAACCCAGAGTCACAGGTTTTACTCAGGGTTTGTTAACAATGCTTTGTGAAATAGACCCCTGGTCATTTCAGGAGGAATTGTTTGTGAGTATTCCCCTTTGTGGAGGTTACGTTTATTTGCTACTCAGTCGTTGCATTCTAAACTTTTATAATTTGAACTTGAACTGTGATTTTCTGTTGAACTTTATTGTTTAATAAACCCGTGTTCAGTTTTTCATCTCTGCATCTGGGTCCTGGCATTCCAGTGGACAGTTTACTCGTGACAGGTTGTTTACTATATTATTTACTATATTATATGCATATTAAATAATCTGTAAAAATTTCTTTATTCTACAGTAAATTTATGCATATAAGATGTAGTCAGCTGTACACAAAATATGGGGGGACAATTAAATTGTTGACTTAAAATACTGATCCATGATTGTTGTATGTAATAATTCTTTCTGACTATATAGTTTTGAAGAGAACCAATCATAGCTCTACTGTAAGACAAATTCTATCCAAATTTCTATTCTATATTTCTTGTCTAAACCCCACTTAGAAAATCTAGGTTGTTTTTTTTTTTTTGGGGGGGGGGGGGGTTGCCAGAAACCAGCTCTGACCCGCTCACACACACATACATACACTGGCAGCTGAGACAACCAGTAAGGCACTACCTATTTGTCATTTGTCAAAGCAATAATCATTTTGCTTTGGGTTGATTGTATCAACCCAAACTGATACAATCAGTATCAGTTTGGGTTGTGATATCTTGCCAAACTCTATTTCAACATATAGCCTGATGTTATTGAGACCAAATACTGGAACTCAGGATACTTATTATTTTGTTTCTCTGAGAATAAAAGCAGACAGCAAAAGTGTCAAAAGCGTCGATTCTTGTAGCAACATTGATGACGGTTATTCAAACTGTTTGATAATTTAATAATTCAAATTTAGTTCATTAATTAATGTTTATTTCCAAAACTTTGTCATAACCTGCAGATAAGTTAGGAATCAGCTCTGTCTCTCCCTACCCTCATGCTGTTCCTGCTGTTTTCCTTTCCTAATGTTTACGTCTGCTACCTGTTGGTATGTGACTGACTGACTGACCTACTTTTCACATGAGTACCTACACTGCAGATTCTGTGCACCTGCAGTCAGTCTTCCATCAGTCTATCAATATATAAGCAAATTTCAGACATCCACAATTTGCAAGGCTATATAGCCCACCATGTGGTACAAACACTACTGGTGTTATGTTGTCCTTGATAGGTCACTAGAACTGTATTCACAATTGTGTAGAATATATCATCTTAAACTATTCTCTGACCTCTGGTCCGTGATTCACATGAAAGTGCAGAGCAGGATGTACTTTCTGAGGGCATTCAACATCTGCAGGAAGCTCCTGTACATGTTCCATCAGTCTGTGGTCGCCAGCGTCCTGTCGTTCGCTGTGGTGTGTTGGGGAGGGAGTGGATCTCTCCAGGCTGGAGAAGCTGATTAGGCGGGCCAGCTCAGTGGTCGGGATGAAGCTGGACAAACTACTGGACAAACTGCTGGACATCATGGACAATGTCAGCCACCCTCTGCACACAGTTACCAACAACCAGAGAAGCCATAGAAGCCTGACCAGCCAGAGGCTGCGCTTCCCAACATGCAGGACAAATAGACTTAAGAACTTGCTCATCCCCCGAGCCATTAAACTGCTCAACTCCTCTCTGGGGGAGTTGAAGAAGAAGGAAGTCCACACGAGAGCTAAGGGATGACACAAACAATACAGCAAAAATAATGCAAACACTATAGACATTTCACAATACCCATACTTTACTAGGCCTGGTTATTTTTTTATTTCTATGCCTATTTATGATTTTCTATTTGTGTATTCTTGATGGGTTATTTATTAATCTTTCTATTTGTTGTTGGTACTACTTTCTATGTGCTGGTGCTTTCTGTGTGCTTTTTCTGTGTTTTATGTACTCACTGTGCTGTGTGCGACGGAGAAATTAATTTCCCTGATGGAACCTCCTTAAAGGATAAATAAAGTTATACTCTGCTCTCTACTCTACATTTGGTTCCAAATTTTATCTGTTATAACAGTGGCAAAACATGTATTAGATTTCTTCTTTTCATTCAATATTAGCATAATAAAATATATTTTGACCAAAAACCCACCAATATTCTGATGTTAATCAGCAGTGCAATATCAAAACAGTGAATCCAGTCGTCCATCCACTTTCTTGTAAATGAGACAAATGCAATGGTCATGTTTTTCCAATGTATAATATTGTCAGAGTGTATGTGTGTGAGTCACATCCATTGTCACAACTGCTTCATCAGCTGCCGCGGGTAAGGGGAGCTGGAGTCTATTCCAGCTGACTGAGGGTGTGAGGTGCATCGAGAAAATTTGGGCACGATGCCAGTGCACCGTGGAGCCACATAGATACGCAGACAAACACTCACGTATGCACTCATACGGGGAGAACATGCAAACTCAGCACAGAGTGGGACGCGAACCCGCAACCATCTTGCTGTGCAGCGACAACGCTACCCACTGCGGCACTGTTCCGCCCTACTAGTAACTTCATGTTCAAAAGGTTTTAAAAAAAAAGAAAATGTACTTTTAAAACTGGAAATTTCAAAATCATTCATTCATGACAAAATGCCAACTATTCCAGCTACTAAATAGTGAAATTCACAAAATTTAGCTTAATTTTATTTGGTTCAGTGGTTGAAGTGTTTGATAAATCTTTATGAAACTAAACATGCCCAAACATGAAAACATCCTACAAGTGAAAGTGATAAAAAGCCAAGGGATAATAGAAAATCAATTTGGGAGCACCATAACTGTGTGAATCAAAGACATTCCTGTCACAAGAGCCACTGACCACTGCCTAATGAGAGTATTTTCTTCTCTGTTTTTTCTTTGTTTGTTTGTTTGTTTGTTTGTTTGTTTGTTTGTTTGCTAGCATTTATGTGTTCCTTAGAGTAAGTATGGAGTGCTGACGAGCTGTTCGGGCTTAATGTTCTTCTTCACATGAGGTGAGGTACACTCTGAACAACCATTCATGTACATATTCACACTTATGGCATTTTACAGTAATAAATACCCCTAACCTGCATGCTTTTGGATTGTGGGAAGAGGCTGCAGCAACTGGAGTGAACGCACAAGGATTTAGAAGGGAAGAAAATGCACACTCCACAAAGAAAGGTCTTAGAAACTAGAGTGCTACCCATAGCTGCTCTATTGAGCACTTATTTACTTAGTTACTTACTTGCCTATCTACTTACTTGCTTACTTGTTTTTGATAGTAACTTTTCCACTGTGTTATTTTAGATCCTGAGTACTAGTAATAGCTAATGAGTAGTAGTATAAATACTGGATCATCGTCATGTAACAATGTGTAATACAAAGCTTGTAGCTCAAATATTATATCCTCACGATTATCTCCATTTTGTCACAAACACGTATTAGCAACAAGCTTGTAGACATATTTATTTTTAATATCCAGTGAGCCATGTATTTAGCTTCAAAAGTGGTTAAATAATGTGAATATTTTGTGAATAGTCCTCCGTTCCATTATGACTCCAAATTTTGTTCACGCAAATAGCAAATGGAAAAACTATAAATGTTGTGTTTAGAATCAGAGAATCAGAGAATCAGAGTCTTTATTTGTCATACTGGCATACTGTTTCCACAGTTGACAGCACGAAATATGTCTCTGAAGGTCCCAGTAAGTCCGGTCGATAAATAAGATAAATAGGTTAAGAAAAACTAGATAAAGAAGTTTAAAAAATGCAAGATACATAAGTTAAGAAAACCTAGAGAAAAACAAAAAGTTAAAAATGTAAGATAAATAAGAAAAGAGAACAAAGAAAAGTTAAGATGTAAGATATATAAGTTGAAGTTTAAAGTGTCTGGACAGCAGAATTTAGTTCAGAACAACAACAACGCAGCAGCTCAAGTGTGTGGGTGCTCCATATATTGCACTTGAAGAAGCACCATATTGCACTGAATCCCCATGTATCTCTAGTGACACACGTGGCGTCGTGAGGGTGACTACAGAGCACCACAGGAGTTCAGCTGTCTAACAGCCTCTGGAAAGAAGCTGTTCCTCAGCCTGGTGGTCCTACTCCGGATGCTCCGTAGTCTCCTGCCTGAGGGGAGGGGTTGGAATAGACTGTGTGTTAATTTGTTAATTTCATTGTGGATAATGGGAGATTGACAAGAAACAAAAATAAAACAAAAATAACAAAAACATAGAGAAAGATGCATTGGCCCGCTTGTGAGTGATGGGGAATTGCATTTGGGGAAATCCAAATAAAAGTAAAGATACACAGTGAGAGTCATAATGTTTGGAGGGAAAAGTGAAAGCAGATTTGCGTTGGCCATCTGTAATCTACCACAGCAGACCACACAAGACTGTAAAGAAGCTGTTCATCTCTCATTATTCGTGCCTGGGTGAAAGATTTTAACCAGAGTAAACAAAACAAGTTAAATGGTGTGAAATAGCACACAGACACCACAGAGCAGGAACACAATGGTCAGTGTCTTGGTGAAAAGATCGTACAGACAATTTCTGTTTTTGTTGTGGATAAAGCATGTAAATATTCACATTTATGGAAATAGTTATTTGGAATAAAACCAAGATTCTGGGGAAAAATCAGAAATGTTAGTATATTATTTACAAAAATGAACATGCAGACATCTAATGAGTTGAATAAATGCTAAGGCCAAAATTATCAAAGCACTTCATCAATGTGCCCCATCACAAAACTTCAGATTTAACAGCAGTAGTCCAAATCATGTCTATATGCCCAATTTTTAGTTTCCATTCCTACATATCCTAGTTTTGGATGCATCAAATATTCCTTCTGTTATTCCAGAATAGAATTTCATAAAAAATAGTCTTCCACACATATGACTTGCATTCACTCTGTGCAACCATTACATGCTTCCTCCAAATTCCACAGCCAACCAGCCAGTATCCCTGAATATATACTACATCTTATACCTCTTAAAGACAAGATTTCCAAAATATCATCAATCACCCCAGACTACCTTGTCTGTTTCCATAAAATTAGATTTAATTTTTCCCAGAAAATTAAGGCTAGGAAATTAAAATGTTCATGTTGCCTTTCATATAGCCCGAGTTGTTGTGGTAGGGACAGAATAAACAAATTGGAAAAATGGCTCTGAAAGGAGCAATGTCACAGGCATGCATACAGTACAGTGGATTTATATATGTATATAAAAAAAGGTTATATACTGTTAAATGTCAATATTTGCTGGGGAAAGGACTTTGCTCAAGTCTTGTATTTGAGAGACTAAATTGTAGTGCATTGAAGATTTATTACCTAATTTTTGACATACAGTGTATATTTAGAATTTAGTTAAAGATACTTGCAAAGATATATTGGGAAGGCAAATTAAGTTTAACGGCCAACCAACCAGACAAAGCAAAAGAGTTTGTTTTTGCTCAGCAGCTCTGTTACCTGAGCAGCTCAGCCTGTTGTGTATTGAACATCTGTTGGAAGTGGAGTCTGATCCTGCCTCTCCTGTGTTTACCCACAGCTGTTTAACCAGGGAATGACAGCCTACCAGCGCTGTAGCAACGAGATGCTGGATTACTGTGCCTCTGCCAAATGAGGCAGAATAAGGCTAATTCTATTTGAGCTTCAGCACTTGAGTCAACTTCAGGGTGCAAATTAGGTCTCTGAAAGGAGCGAAAGGGAGAGAAGATGAAGTAGTTATGGGAAGGTGACAGTGGCCAGAAACACCGGTGTCCCCTCCTAAGGGCACAACCCGTACATGAATGAATGAATAACATCTTAATGCTGCCACACAAACTGGATTTAGTGAAGCAGGGTACAAAGTGTTTAGGTAACCCTCCACACATCATTATTACACTAGTGAATAAGGTAATCTTTGCAAAGAATACATAATGGATTTTTCTGCAACTCTTAAATCTTAATGGAACCCAGTGCAACTTCAGTGAGGCTAAGTGGAGCATGTTGCTTGTGTCACTGGGTTCACTCTAATGTGTCAACCAGAGCAACACTTGAAGCCAAATCCTTCACAGTGTTAAAGTTTTTTTACAGTACTTCTCAATTTTCAGGAATACATTTCAGTTATTACGTATCTTAAGGAGATACATAATAACTGCAGTAGTTTTCTGTGAAGAGAAACAAAATATTAACATATAATAACATGAAAGATCCGCGGTACACTGGCGTCGTGGCCGGAGTGTCCCCCGCCTCACGCCCTGAGACTGCCAGGAGAGGCACCGGCTCCCCCGCGACCTGCGTAAGCGGATTAAGCGGGTTGAGAAAATGAATGAACATGAAAGATAATGTACAGTATATGTATATGTATTTTTACTTTTCTAAAAATCAGATCATTTTTGATATTTAAAAAAAGATACCATATTAAATACTTTAATATATTCACATTTTCTCACTGTGTAAAGATGTTTTGACTGCAACATCTTTATCTGCCTGTCAGCTGGCTATACTTAGTCTTATACAAGCATGTAACATAAATCCCACAATCTCCACATGTGCAACGCAGAAGAATATTGGTCTTTTCTCCAAGTTTAAAGATTTGAAGAAAAAAAAGCCTAATGCTGTGAGAAATTGGAGATAAAGGTTACATGAAGTGAAGGTCTAGTGTACACCCTGAGTCATACAGAAAACTGAGGGATCCTACAAAAGAATGAAAGAGCAGGGAGAAGTCCAAGAAGCCATCAATAGCTGGAAGTCTATATGAACAAGGAAATAACAACAGATATCCATCTGATTGAGTTCACCTTATTTATTTAATTTTATAAACCTTAATATAAAATGAATAGCTTAACCCTAATCATTCATCGCTGATGTTAACTGCTTTGTCAAATGCATTCATTGTGATACTGCAGATGTTGTACATAGTGAGTCCCCTGTCTGGGCCTTTGCATGATTCAAGATCTAAAGTCTTTATTGTCATATATATACTATGGAAACATGTTTCCCTTCCAATTAATTATTACTGCGCTGTCCGCAGACTGCATAAGTATAAAAAGATATATAAAATAGACATTTAAAAACTTTACAATAGAACAAATCACACAATATAAAAGTGCAAAACAAGTTTAGTAGCAAGAAGATGCCATGTTTGATGATGAAAATGCAACATAAACTAGACAAGTACGTGAATCAATATATCAATCAATATACAGTATAAAGGCTCCCTTAAAAAACCACGTCTCCAGGTTTTTTAAGGAGTCTCAAATTACATCTCAAGTCACTGTGTGCACCACTTTTTTGCTACCATTTGCAATTTACTATTGGGATTGGATGCCTGTCTCAAACAGCAGTCAAATTTCTGCAAGCTGGCTTCCATGGTCTCTGACTGCAGCTGCACTGGGTTTACCATTCATTAAATAAATTTCACAAAAATTTTTAAGTGATCTTAAGAGAGTTTTTTAAACCTTGCTGGGTGACTTTGCTTGCATACTGCAATAAAAACATTCAGTGTTTACACTTAAGGAGTATTTCTCAGAAAAAAATTCAGCAAGAAGATTTATAAATGTGTATATACAATATTTTGGTATAAAAATATTGTTGTAAACATGTATTCTGTCACATTTCATGTAAACTGAAAATTTTGTTTTGATGAGGCAGTTACTTTATGTAATCACAGATAGAAATATTAGCAAATTCCAAAAGGTCTGAGTGTCATAGCCACACTAACTAAATAATGCACAAATACAAATGACAAACATCAGAAACATTGAGGTACAGGTGTGCAGATGAATTACCCTAGTCAGTTTGAGAACCAGAGCCATCTCCCAGTTAAATACATTCAGGAAATAAATCCACACAGAAGCAGAAAGCTGTAGATAAATTGTACTTCCCATTGCAGTATTCTCCCATCACACAGGTAGTCCCTGACTTCACTATGTAGCATCAGCATGATGTTGAGGCAGTGAGAAAACTAGTTTTTCTGTAAAAGTAAATAATTTATCACGTGAATGATAACCATGTTACCTTTGGTTGCTTGGTTACTATTGCTTGAAATCAGGAGCTGTAGGGGGACAAAGGGATTTTCTTTCATCTGTGCTAGATGTCTTTCTCGAAGTGGTCCATTTAATCAATATTTTAGATGATGTCAGCCATGCTAAGACTGACAATGTTTTTGTCTGTATTTAAAGAAAATAACCACATAACCCTATATGATATACAGTAAGTAATTATGTAAATAATAATAATAATAATGATAATAATAATAATAATAATAATAATAATAATAATAATAATAATAATAATAATAATAATAATAAGAAGAAGAAGAAGAAGAAGAAGAAGAAGAAGAAGAAGAAGACTTTTTTTTGACTTTTTCAAAAACACTTTAATCACATTCAAAACATTTTACAATTTTACATTAGATGAAAACACTAAAGAGCTTCAGGAACACTAAAAACCAATAAAGTAAGAGGAAATACAATCAAAAATCAGTGCATTATATCAGGAAGTTTGCAAAATTGAGTTGATCATCAATTAAGGTGCATAGGACATTTTTGTGACACCAGATGTTCCTAAAGTTATTTAGGTCTTTTGTCATTTTATAGAAACCAAATTCTAGTTTTAAGCGACATCTGATGTTACAGCAAAAAACAGTGGCTGCGTCTTGAACAGTATTGTTTTCAATTCTTCTCTTCCTGGTCACGTAAATTGCGAGTTTTGCTTCTCCAGAGATAAAGTTTAAAAGCTGCCACTTTCTCTGATTCGATTTATTGTACCCAGCACCGTAGACGAATTTCCTCACACTAAAATTTTCACTGAGCAGATTAAAAACATTCGTTAGAAGAGTGAAGAGCACTGCAAGTCTCCCACACTCACTAAAAGCATGAAAGACTGTCTCACGAAGGGGACAGAAGGGACACTGGCTGGACACCGCAGGGTTAAAAACAGAGATAAAAGCATTGGAACCGATGGCACCGTGTAAAATTCTCCACTGGAGGTCGGCTGTTTTTTTCTTGAGGGGAGGTTTGTATAGAAGTCTCCACTGTGGGTCAGGACCATTTCCCGTCATCCTGCTTGCCCAGGCAGTGGGCGCTCTGTTACATAGGTTTCTCTTGTTGATTACTTTGACACAGTATTTGTACAGTACTTTTTTGTTGGCCGTGTGCAGGCTGATTTGTCGTTCATCTCTGAGGAGGGGACCCTCCAGCTCCCCAAACAGGGGACTGATGTGGACCTCAGGGAAAGGATCTTTGCTGTCCGGCACAGTCCCTGTACTATAGTCCAGGAGGAGGCTTCTCTCCTTCCCGGAGAGTCTTTGCCTCCACAGTTGTAGCACCCTCTGAGCCACCCTGGTGGACTGGATGTTCAGCAGGGAGCTCACAGCCTGGGCATCCGCCAACGCTGGCCCGGTGTTGTCCGCCAGCTGCTGGAGGGTCAGGGTCCTGGTCCTGTAAAGCGCTGCAGACAGCCCAGGTGTGGCTCCACTGCAGACATCCAGCCTGGCTCCATGTACTAGTGGTTCCTTCAGTAACCAGAACAGAGAGTCAGAGCGTTTCCCTGGGCTTCTTTTAAAAAGGGCCCATGACTTAAAAACACTATGATAGAAAGGAGGCAAACCATTTAACTTTAGAAGCTTAGAATCCATTAAAAACAGTGCAGCATCCAGTCCCAAGTTACTCACACGTTTGAATATGCAGCTAGCTACCTCTCTCCACGTCAGATCCGCTGGTCCGGTAAGAAACCGCTGGATGAACTGTAATCTGAACGTGGCTGTTCTACTAGCCAGGTGGATGAGGCCTTGTCCTCCCTCCTCTCTTGATAAAAACAACACTCCTTGAGGCACCCAATGCAGCTCATCCCAGAAAAAGTTAACAAGTTTGGTCTGGATTTGGGCTAGAAACCCTGATGGAGGGTCCATACAGGCCAAGCGGTGCCACAGCTGTGAGGCTACCAGGTTGTTTATCACTAAAACTCGACCTCTGTACGACATTCTGGGGAGCAACCATTTCCATTTTTTAAGTTTTCTTTCTATTTTTTCAATGACGCCTTCCCAATTCTTCCTGGTTGTTGTCTCATTTCCCAGGTACACACCGAGATATTTGAGACCGTCAGTCTTCCAACACAGGTTTTGAGGAAGAACCGGGAGGTTGCCATTCCACTCACCAACAGCAAGGGCTTCACTTTTGCTCCAGTTTACTTTTGCAGCAGTTAAAACATTGAATGAGTTTGTTAGACCCACCAAAACATCAACATCTCTTTGGTCTTTGATAAGAACAACAACATCATCAGCATAGGCAGATAAAATAATGCTCTCTCCAACACCAGGTAAAATTAAACCGTCGATGCTTTTGCGGATTTTACAGAGGAGGGGTTCCAGGGAGAGTGCATAGAGCATCCCAGACAGAGCACAGCCCTGCCGGATGCCCCGGTGCACTCTGAAGGGGGCACACAAACTGCCGTTAAACTTCAGTATACTCTCAACGTCACTGTACAACACCTGGATCATGGCAATAAAACCGGTGCTGAACCCAAACCCCTCCATAGTTTTCCAGAGGAAGCTGTGCTCAACACGGTCAAATGCCTTTTCTTGATCTAATGAAATAAGACCAGCATTTACACCCAATGATCTGGAAACCTCCAAAACATCTCGAATTAGGTAGACATTGTCTACCATGGACCTGCCGGGCACACAGTAGGTTTGATCCCGGTGGATGACCTGCTCCATAGCTTCCCTTAGCCTGGTAGCCAAAGCCTTGGACAGAATCTTGTAATCCGTGCAGAGCAGTGACACAGGGCGCCAGTTCTTGATGTCCTGCAGATTGCCTTTTTTAGGCAGGAGGAAGAAGAAGAAGAAGAAGAAGAAGGAGAAGAAGAAGAATATATGAATAATTTCTCCCACAGGGAGAGAATGATCAACTCAACTTTGGTCGAAGAAGGAAAGGAAGAAAATGGGTTCTTAGGAAGAGAGAGAAGAGGAACGCCAAGAGTGTAGGACTGAGAGTAGGGACTTTGAATGTTGGAACTATGACAGGAAAAGGTAAAGGTAGACAGGGTGTGTTCAGGAGACCGGGTGGAAAGGTAGAAATGTTAGAAGTTTAGGAGCAGGGTTCAAGTTGCTCTATCATGGTGTAGATAGGAAGAGAAATGGAGTAAGAATTATCTTGAAGGAGGAGTTTGTTAGGAATGTCCTGGAGGTAAAAAGAATGTCAAATAGTGATGATTCTGAAGCTAGAAATCAAAAGTGTGATGTTCAATGTTGTTAGTGGGTATGCTCCACAGGTAGAATGTGAGCTGGAGGAGAAGGAGAAATTCTGGTTGGACTTTGATGAAGTGATGCAGAGCACCTAGAAGTGACATGTTGGCACAGGAAACAGGTGATGAGGAGGTGTTGGGCATGTTTGGTATACAGAAGAGGAATGCAGAAGGACAGATGGTGGTTGACTTTGCAAAAATAATAGAAACGGTTATAGTGAATATTTTCTTCCAGAAGAGGCAGGAACGTAGGGTGACCTATAAGAATGGAGGTAGGAGCACACAGGTAGACTACATCTTGTGTAGACGATGCAATCTGAAGGAGATCAGTGACTACAAAGTAGTGGTAGGCGAGAGTGTAGTCAAATAGCATAGGATGGTGGTGTGTAGGATGACTGTGGTGGTGAGGAAGATGAAGAGGGCAAAGGCAGAGCAGAGGATGAAGTGGTGGAAGCTGAAAAAGGAGGCGTGTTACTTGACTTAGGAAGGAGTTAAGACAGGCTCTGGGTGGTCGGGAGGTGCTTCCAGATGACTGGACAACTACAGTTAATGTGCTTAGGGAGACAGGTAGGAGAGTACTTGGGGTATCATCTGGAAAGAAAGTAGATAAGGAAACTTGGTGGTGGAATGAGGAGGTACAGAGAAAAAGGTTAGCTAAGAAGAAGTGGGACACTTAGAGGACTGAGGAGAGTACAGGGAGATGCAGCGTAAGGTGAAAGTAGAGGTAGCAAAGGCCAAACAAGGGCTTATGATGACTTGTATGCTAGGTTGGACAGTAAGAAGGGAGAGACTGATCTACACAGGTTGGCAAGACAGAGGGACAGAGATGGGAAGGACGTGCAGCAGGTTAGGGTGATTAAGGATAGGGATGGAAATGTATTGACAGGTGCGGGTAGTGTGATAGGAAGATGGAAAGAGTACTTTGAAGAGTTGATGAACGAGGAAAATGAGAGAGAACAAAGACTAGAAGTGGTTGTGGACCAGGAAGTAGCAAAGATTAGTCAGGATGAAGTGAGGAGGGCATTGAAGGAGAGGTGGATTGTTCAACAGGATCTTAGATGGTGAGAAGATGCCTGACAAATGGAGGAGAAGTGTGCTGGTACCCATTTTTAAGAACAAAGGAGATGTGCAGAATTGTTGCAACTACAGAGGAATAAAGCTGATGAGCCATACAGTGAAGTTATGGTAAAGAGTAGTTGAAGCTCGACTAAGGGCAGAAGTGAACATCTGTGAGCAGCAGTATGGTTTCATGCCAAAAAAGAGTACTACAGATGCAGTATTTGGTTTGAGGATGTTGATAGAGGAGTACAGAGAAGGTCAGAGGGAGCTGCATTGTGTTTTTGTAGATCTGGAGAAAGTCTATGACAGGGTGCCCAGAGAGGAACTGTGGTATTGTCTGAGGAAGTCTGGAGTGGCAGAGAAGTATGTTAGAGCGGTGCAGGACATGTATGAGGACTGTAAGACAGTGGTGAGGTGTACTCACCTCACCACTGACAGAGGTGTTCAAGTTGGAGGTGGGACTGCATCAGGGATCAGCTCTGAGCCCCTTCTTGTTCGCTATGGTGATGGACAAGCTGACAGACGAGGTTAGACAGGAATCTCCATGGACTATGATATTTGCAGATGACATTGTGATCTGCAGTGAGAGCAGGGAACAGGTGGAGGAGAAGCTAGAGGGGTTGACGTTTGTCCTGGAAAGGAGAGGAATGAAGGTTAGCCGCAGTAAGACAGAGTACATGTGCTTGAATGAGAGGGACCCAAGTGGAACAGTGAGGTTACAGGGAGAAGAGATCAAGAAGGTGGAGGATTTTAAGTTCTTAGGGTCAACAGTCCAGAGCAATGGAGAGTGTGGAAAAGAGGTGAAGAAGCGTGTACAGGCAGGATGGAACGGGTGGAGAAAAGTGTCAGGTGTGATAGAAGAGTTTCAACTGAAATGAAAGGAAAGGTGTACAAAACTGTGGTGAGACTAGCGATGTTGTTTGGTCTAGAGACAGTGTCACTGAGTAAAAGACAGGTGACAGAGCTGGAGGTAGAAGAGATGAAGATGCTGAGGTTCTCTCTGGGAGTGACCAGGATAGATAGGATCAGGAATGAGTACATCAGAGGAACAGCACATGTTAGAGGTTTTGGAGATAAAGTCAGAGAAGCCAGACTGAGATGGTTTGGACATGTCCAGAGGAGAGATAGTGAATATATTGGTAGAAGGATGCTGAGTTTCCAACTGCCAGGCAGGAGGCCTAGAGGAAGACCAAAGAGGTTTATGGATGTCGTGAAAGTGGACATGAAGGTAGTTGGTGTGAGAGAAGAGAATGCAGAAGACGGGGTTAGATGGAGGCAACTGATTCGCTGTGGCGACCCCTGAAGGGAAAATCTGAAAGGAAAAGAAGAATCGTCGCAATTGTTGCAGATTGAAAGATGAAACAAAAAGCAAATTACTCGGGCGGCAAAAGGGATGAAAGTTCATTAAATACCAGTTGTACTACTCAGTTATGGAGACAGACACCCTTGCCTTTCTAATAGCTTTATAACATTTTACTGTATTTCAGCTCTGTGCCTGTCCCAGTTTTCACTGATCACAATCCCTGTCTGTCTCCCTGTCGTTCACCAACTACTCCTTTTGACGAGCTAATATTAAATGATAGTGGATGATATACCGCATTTAATGAGTGCTACTCCGTTGTATTTCACCACGATGTTACTGTGATGAATCATTCATGACTCATGCAAACTAATGCACATATGAAATGAGCAAGCTCATTGTGCAAACCCACAAACACTAAAAATAGACACAAGCCAATATCAGCATCGACATTAGGAGAAGGTGGAGGAGGGAAATGAATTAGGATAATTTGCCCAGCAGCTGAATCAACTCCGATCCTTCTTTATGCACATATCTGCCATATGTGAAAAAATAAGTCAGAACTCTGGAGAACATCCAAACAAAAATGGTTGAGAGCTGAAACAACTCAGGTAATGGAGACCACCCATTCTTAACCTTGGATCCCCATTACACATCCACTCTGCAGACCATTTCAGCAGCTGCACACACAGGGACAAATATGTACACATGAAAACAGAACTTAAAAGGGAAGTATGAGGGCTAACAAGTGGATAATGGTTGGCTGTTGATGGGCTGGGTCCATTATTTCTTCCATCATCTGCTGTTGGGTGTTTATATTACTGTTTTCGTAGCGGTTGTTGTTGCGCACTTTCACCAGCACAAATACTGGGGGTCAAGGTAAAGTCTGGCCAGATATATATGGATGGATGGACGGACAGACTTTAGCATGGTTATAATGTTAAGAACGTTAAACATCTAACTATCTGTAATCAATCTTGTAGTAACGCAACAGAATCCTCTGATATGAACACTCAAAACCCAGTCACACTAAATTACCTTGTCTAATGTACGTGTAAACACACACACACACACACACACACACACACACACACACACAAACACACACACAGATACAGACACTCGTCCGACTAATGGCTGTAATTTGTTATGTACCACTGACATCATGAGTGATGGGCCCTGGATGACGGATGTTAAACAGGATCTCTCTTCACGGCACTGTGTGCTACTGTCAACTGAGTAAAGGTTCGTAAATCAACACAACCTCCTGAACATGTGACTGAGCAATGACACATGGTAATGGTGAGTCGCATCATCTGCGGCGTCTGCACAGTGAGTTCTTCATTTGTGTAACACAACTGCCTGAGACAGTCAACAATGGGTGCCAAACCAGAAAAAATATATATAAGTTGAATAATGACAATCAAAACAATAAAACAAGGTGGAACAACAGCAGTTGATGATGTCTTTGTTTTCCTTTTTTTTTAACCTGCATTTTATAAATTACTTTTTAATTACCATTTGAAATGGAAATCCCTGCTCTCACAAGTGGTTCAACTTGCCTAAAAATATTCTGTTAAGAACTTCAGGTAAGTGAAGTTTTTTCAGATGTGGGGGCACGGAGTCTTAGATAATGTTTTTTGAATTGTAAAACAATGTGGACTTCAATAATAGTAAAATTATTGAGCATTAAATTAAATCCAGGATTTCATTTGAGTACAATAGCTGTGTACTTTCATATAAGAGTGCACGTTCAAAGATACTGTACATAGAGAATTGAAGACCTATCGTATGTTTCAGTAACTAGTCTGTACTACTCTTTTTGTGCCTCTAGGTGATAATAATGACATAGTGTGCTGAAATGCCACCGTTCATCACTCATCACTCATTTTGGAAGATCATTAGTATCTGCCGATTGTGGTGCCATACCGATCTGACAGACCAGGGCCATAGCCCCATATAAAGGTAATCAGACTTGGGCTGTGGATGCAATGGTGGTCTTACGTAATAATAATAATCAGATTCTTTCATATTAAGGATTACAGTATTTTCCGCACTACAGGGCGCACCTAAGAGCCTTTAATTTTCTCAAAAACCAACAATGCACCTTATAAATCCAGTGGGCCTTGTTTGTGAAAAAAGTTTTGAAATAGGTCATTCATTGAAGGTGCACCTTATAATCAGATTGACTTTATAATCCAGTGCGCCTTATATATAAAAAAGCTTTAAAATAGGCCATTCATTGAATGTGCACCTTATTGTGCACATTACGTGCACATTACGTGCACACTCAGTGCACCTTACGGTGCGGAAAATACTGTATACAATAATATAATAATAATAATAATAATAATAAAACTGGCTTGTCCCTTCACCTTTAATTTCAAACTCTTGTGTGAAATTCTCTCTGTAGGGAAAATGGTATTAAACAATTTTACTGTTAACAGGATGATGGGCAGGTGGTGAAATAAAAAAATTACACTGTAAATTTGGAAGACTCAGCCAAAGGCACTTACCTACATTTGAGAATCATCTGAAAATACAGAGTAAATGTTAACTGTGGCAGATAAACAATCAATGGCTCAGCAGAGAGGGAACCATAGAGAGAACCATATTATTATTATTATTATTACCATTCAAATCAGCTTTATTTATAGAGCACTGTTCATACAAAATGGTTGTTCTACCTCCGAATGTTCATAAATTAAATATTCATATCTTGAAGACTACCTGTACATTATATACCTAAGGTCCTACTGTAATCGTGAGGTGAGCTCCCTATTACTATATATAGTTGGTTTGTGGCTTTGCTGTCACGTTCTCTTACGTCCTCATTATCAGAATGTTGTGTCAGTTTTTCCAACAGACTATTTATAGTCTTCAGACCAAATGTCAATTAAACATCTGGTCTTCTCTTTTCCCCATGTGCTACTGTGGCCCATTTAGTTTTGTTGAGTTGATTTTCCTTTTTCCGGTTTGGTTTCTCATGGGACACAAACAAACAACAGCCTCCTGAGTGAGAGATCTGTTTTTGCTCGCCCTATGTATCTAATCTGAATTCATCCCATGTAGTCATTCCTTACACCACCTCACCCGATGTTTTTTTTTTTTGATGAAAGTTAAGCTGTAAGTATCAACAATATCGTAACATGTGAGGCAAAATACAAAATTTCTCTGAATTGCTTGACTGTGCTTTTTTGTGTGAATGCTTGTTTCTATAATAAATAATTCTATGTTGTATGAATAAATCCACACATTCCATACTTTTCTTGAAGACCAGACAGCTGCAATCGTCTTGTTTTCAGCTGCTTATCCGACTTGCGCGAAATGGGTTACGTTGGAGGCTGTCACAGCTTGCTATGGGTGAGAGGTAGGTACACTCCTGATGCTTTGCCAGCGCATTGCAGTGCAGTATAAACAAATGTCTAACAGTATTGTAATGGATTTATTTAAAGAAATCAATTTGATGTCTCTGATGAAGATTTATATGAACTTTGATCCAACCAGCTACAATCAGCTTTTATTTATAAAGCGCTTAATCACATCAACAGACATTTTAAAGCACTTTTACAGACAGAGAACTAACGAAACCCTCCAGAGCAAGCACAAGCAATAGCGGCAGGGAAAAACTCCCTCATTGAAGAAGAAACTCTGGACAGGACCAGACTCTGGAGGGTGGCCATACGCATCCAATGGCTGGGTGGAAAAGAAATACAATTGGGGCTTGATCTGAAAAGAAATGCTTGATTGTTCAATGTTTAATGTCAATGATGTTATGAAGATGCACACTTTATTTGTGCTTTCATTTTTTTGAAATTATTTCAGCATTATAGTGGAATAAGTGAGTCTTGCTGGCTGAAAAGCAAATTAATTTGAATCTACACGTTTATTATTAGAATATATACAGTACATGCTGTGTCAAGAGTCAAAACAAAAAGAATTCAAGTAATGCAGCTTTACATTACAATTAATATAGAAAATAAATGCAAGAGACACCATTATTTACAGATGAAAGTATGAAGAACAGAAGTTTGGAGAAGAAATGAGAAAATAAAATTAAAAAACAGGCTGCTCTTGTGAATTCTTATACAGAGTGTCCTCATATCTAAGTGGGGTTTGAGGTCAACTTTCATTATTCAGTTTACTTCCTCAAATTAGGATGGACCTCAATGAATGAATGAATGCATTCATAGGTTGTACAAAAATGTTTCTGAACAAACTCAAAATTTTATTACATTTAATGTGATTAGAATGTGAAAAGTTCTTATGAAGTACAATGTGGGAAGATGCAATTCTAAAAGGGAAAATGTACAATTTTTAGGAAGATGTCTAGACATTTTGGAAATTAATCAACCACATATGCATCCCTTAAACTTTGACATTCACATTTGATTTCCACATCTGGTAGGAAATTTTGCTATGTACCAGTATCACTACTTATTCATGAGTGTCCATGCATTGCAAAATGAACTGCAGGCACAGAATATGTAAGCTTGTTTGTGAGTCAGAGATCCTGTATGCTCTATCATACATAATCATATTCATGGCCATATGCTGCACCAATATGGTTCAGCCTGTTCAAACAGATGTGTATCAGAGAACAAGCCCCCAATATTGTCATAAAGTGTGTTATAGCCCATTAACTTCTCTTTACTCCTCTCAAAAAACAATTTAAATTTCACTGTTACTGAGCAGTGGTCTACAGTAATGTAGCAGTTAATGGAAGAAGTCATTCACATCCACCCAACTTCAGTATAATGCATTTCTTAAAACTACATAAGTGCATGTACTTGCAGCTGATAAATTGTATGTGTGTGTGTGTGTGCGTGCGTGCGTGCGTGCGTGTGTGTGTGTATACTTGAGTATCTAGGTTCATGTGATTAATCATTTTTTGTAAAGCCTCAATATAGAAGCAAATTCATGAACACTTACTGTAAATGCCTCCATCTGCTGTACATAAGTGAGTACTGCTGTTTTCTGCAGGAGTCTTTCATTCATTCATTCATTCATTCATTCATTCATTCATTCATTTTCCATACTGCTGTGTCCACTTTCACAGGTGCTATAAACATGAACTCTTAAAAATGTTCAACAAAGTTAGACCACATTACTTAAAGGGACAGTGAAGTCAAAATGAACCAGATCTGTATTTGAAGTACATAATTACGGTAAATAAAAGGCTTGGTGGCATTTTTATTTTTTTATGAGCAATGGGGACTTAAAAAAACAATATTTATCATAAGTTATGCAGCGCGCCATGACAACGGAAGTGACGCAATCGTAGACATCGCGGTGAATCCATATCATCGCCCTTTTTCAATATGCAGCAAGCGACAACATAACGAGCCGACAGTATCACATTTATTTAGCAAGATATCATCTAAAATCATGTCATCATCATCGGATACTAAGGACAGGTCCCCTGTGAACCCACCTGGGGGTGTAATTATCCCAGATAATTATCAACCGATGTATGCGGAGGATGAGAGTTTGCCGACATCTAGCGACTCATCCCAGGCGGCTTCATCTGAATCACATTCTGACAGAAATATCTATCTAGTTATAATGTCTCGTTTTGGTTTACTGCATGTATGCAAAAGTTATAGCGCTACTGATGCTAACGCGCTAGCCCGTCAATGGGATTTTCCATATTATGTTAGCATTGAGCTACCCGCCATTCATTACTGTTGGACTGTGTGGAGTTAATAACAACTCTAGTTTATATTAATATGTCTTGTATTTAAGAATGTATAAGGATCAGGGCGTGACATGCTGTTTTTGTATGTTTTATTTCAGTTTCACAGATCTTCTCAGTAAAATGACCTGTCTATCACTTTTGATATTGTTTACTTTTCGCGAGTGCCATAATCGCGTGATAATCTGATCAAAAAAACATTTATACAATACCTCCAGTAGCTCCATACATTAATTAATTATCCACTAAACCTTGGGAATTCAGAATAAATAAGATTGGTTTTCCAAAAATGTTCTTAACTTCAAATTTTTAGAAAATCATCTTGTTGCTCATGGCAGATTGTTGGATCTTTGTTCATTTTTGACCCTGTTTATCCTTGTTTTCCATTTCCTTCCAAGATTTCCAGAAGGTATTTTGAAGAAACATAGGTTCCTATCTTTGTGTCTAACTCCTGTGGTGTTGGAACAACCATTCACCTCAGAGGTAACCAGGGCTTTATCGGTTTGATCGCTTCAGTGATCGCACCGTGTTCTAATGACTGCCCTAACTGATGAAGCAACGGGTGTCGCCGATGACGTATGACCCCACATGACCACTGGATACGGAAGCTGCTGCAGCACAAATTTTAAGGTTTTCTGACCACAAGGATGATGCCAGACATCTAAAAAAAAATTTCTTCTATTTTTCATAATGATAAAAAATATATATATGTCACTTAAAAATTAGTTTACTGTCCCATAATTAAGTACGTGGTGTGTCGTTTAATTTTAAGGAATCAACAATTGTGATTAATTTGCCACCAATGTACTTTGCTTCACAGTTCTATAAATATATTGCTCTTTTTGAATTTCCAGCCTCCTTGTATTCATCATTTACTTGATGCTGTATAATTTCTGTATGCACGCATTTGGTTCTAAATGTCCAATTCAGTGCTTTGATTTTATCTGTGCAGTTGTGGAAAATCTTTTTGTGAGATTCTACTCACTTTGTTAATAATGTGTAACAATGATTTTCTTTCTTGTCCAACAGGCGCCAGACCTTGGGGTATCTGTCCTGGCAACATGTGATTCACTGGCTTAGTGGTGCACTGGATGTGGATCAATCAAGAGAGACGTAGGACTACCGTCTTACTCAAGCCAGCCCCATTTCATTTCTGACAATATCAAAAATATTTAAATGTTCACCAAAAAAAGCAAATCATGTGCAAAATAACATAAACAATTGCACATTAAGTATAAATAACATAATACTTTTTTTTGGACAATTGAACGCACCTGTATATATGGCAAGGCAAGTTTTTTTTTATAGCACAATTCATACACAGTCAATTCAAAGTGCTCACAAAGGCAACAAAATACAAGAACATTTAAAAGACAAAAGGGGATTAAAACAAGACAATAAAATATCAATAACAGAGCATATGAAAGGAAAAAGGCAATTACACAGGAGAATAAAATATTTAAACTGGAGCTAATGATTAAAATAGTGCAAATAATTAAAGAATAGTTTCAGGAAAATGCTGCAGTGAACAAAAATATTTTTAGCCCTGATTTAAATGAAGTGACAGTTTGTTCCACAGGTGAGGAGCATAACTAAATGTTGCTTCACTTTGTTTGGTTCTGGTTCTGGTTCTGGGAACACACAGTCGACCTGTCCCAGATGACCTGAGGGAGCTGGAGGCTTCATAGGGAATGAATAAATCTTTCATGTATTTTGGTCCAAGATCCTTTAGAGATTTGTAGACTAGCAGTAAGATTTTAAAATCTAACCTTTGACTCACAGGAAGCCAGTGTACTGATTTAAGGACCGGTATGATGTAGTCCAGTTTTCTGGTGTTTGTAAGGACTCTGGTGGCAGCATTTTGGACCAGCTGCAGCTGCCTGATTGATTTTTTATGTAGACCCGTAAGGACACCATTACAGTAATATATCCTACTGAAAATGAAAGCATGAACAAGTTTTTCTGTGTCTTGTTGAGACACAAAACCCATAATCTGAGCTATGTTTTTCAGGTGGTAATAGGCAGATTTAGTAATAGCTTTTAAGTGGCTGGTAAAGTTCAGGTCCGAGTCTATAATTACACCAAGATTTCTGGCTTAATTTGTAGCTTTGAATTACATGGAGTCAAGGTGAGCACTGATCTTTGATCTTTCATTTTTGGGACCAAAAACAATCACCAAGATTTCTGGCTTAATTTGTAGCTTTGAATTACATGGAGTCAAGGTGAGCAATGATCTTTGATCTTTCATTTTTGGGACCAAAAACAATCACTTCTGTCTTGTCTGTATTGAGCTGGAAGAAATTTTGGTCCATCCATTCATTGATTTGACTAATACAATTGCTTAATGAAAGTAAGAGACCATAGTCTTGTGATGACACTGAAATGTAAAGGAAGTCTATTGACAGGTGCCAGTAGTGTGATAGGAAGATGGAAAGAGTACTTTGAAGAGTTGATGAACGTGGAAAATGAGAGAGAACAAAGACTAGAGGAGGTGACTGTTGTGGACCAGGAAGTAGCAAAGATTAGTCAGGGTGAAGTGAGGCGGGCATTGAAGAGGATGAAGAGTGGAAAGGCAGTCGGTCCTGATGATATACCTGTAGAGGTTTGGAAGTGTCTAGGAGAGGTGGCAGTACAGTTTCTGACTGGGTTGTTCAACAGGATCTTAGATAGTGAGAAGATGCCTGAGGAATGGAGGAGAAGTGTGCTGGTGCCCATTTTTAAGAACAAGGGAGATGTACAGAGTTGTGGCAGCTACAGAGGAATAAAGCTGATGAGCCATACAATGAAGTTATGGGAAAAAGTAGTGGAAGCTAGACTAAGGGCGGAAGTGAACATCTGTGAGCAGCAGTATGGTTTCATGCCAAAAAAGAGTACTACAGATGCAGTATTTGCTTTGAGGATGTTGATAGAGAAGTACAGAGAAGGCCAAACGAAGCTGCACTGTGTTTTTGTAGATCTGGAGAAAGCTTATGACAGGGTGCCCAGAGAGGAACTGTGGTATTGTCTGAGGAAGTTTGGAGTGGCAGAGAAGTATGTTAGAGCGGTGCAGGACATGTATGAGGACTGTAAGACAGTGGTGAGGTGTGCTGTAGGTGTGACAGAGGAGTTCAAGGTGGAGGTGGGACTGCATCAGGGATCAGCTCTGAGCCCCTTCTTGTTCGCTATGGTGATGGACAGGCTGACAGACGAGGTTAGACAGGAATCTCCATGGACTATGATATTTGCAGATGACATTGTGATCTGCAGTGAGAGCAGGGAACAGGTGGAGGAGAAGCTAGAGAGGTGGAGGTTTGTCCTGGAAAGGAGAGGAATGAAAGTTAGCCGCAGTAAGACAGAGTACATGTGTGTGAATGAGAGGGACCCAAGTGGAAGAGTGAGGTTACAGGGAGAAGAAATCAAGAAGGTGGAGGATTTTAAGTTCTTAGGGTCAACAGTCCAGAGCAATGGAGAGTGTGGAAAAGAGGTGAAGAAGCGTGTACAGGCAGGATGGAACGGGTGGAGGAAAGTGTCAGGTGTGTTGTGTGATAGAAGAGTTTCAGCTAAAATGAAAGGAAAGGTGTACAAAACTGTGGTGAGACCAGCGATGTTGTTTGGTCTAGAGACAGTGTCACTGAGGAAAAGACAGGAGACAGAGCTGGAGGTAGCAGAGATGAAGATGCTGAGGTTCTCTCTGGTAGTGACCAGGAAGGATAGGATCAGGAATGAGTACATCAGAGGGACAGCACATGTTAGAGGTTTTTGGAGATAAAGTCAGAGAGGCCAGACTGAGATGGTTTGGACATGTCTAGAGGAGAGATAGTGAATATATTGGTAGAAGGATGCTGGGTTTTGAACTGCCAGGCAGGAGGCCTAGAGGAAGACCAAAGAGGAGGTTTATGGATGTAATGAGGGAGGATATGAAGGTAGTTGGTGTGTGAGAAGAGGATGCAAAGGACAGGGTTAGATGGAGGCAAGTGATTCACTGTGGCGACCCCTGAAGGGAAAAGCCGAAAGGAAAAGAAGAAGAATAAGTTAATGACATCACTAATTCAGCACTACCATTTCTTTTTAACACACTCCTTTCAGTTAATGACTCCGTTTCACAGAATCCACATCATGCACATCATTCTTTTCCTTTCCTAAACCTTGTAGAAGCTCCCATGCAGTGTAGAAGTTGAAATTCTAACAACAGCGATTTATCTTGCTAGTGATGTGGGGCTGCTATTATTCTGAACACAACTATAACTCTATTAACCATGGATCTGCATCTAAATGTTCAGTAAACAAAGGGTTTGAAGTCCAATGTGGCGCCATTCGGACATCACTAGATGAGTGCCAGTGATGTATGCCAATGGATTTTAAAATATAAAGGACACATAGCATGCATCACCGGCTTCCAGCTGCATGAGTTGGGAGACAGAGAGGAAGTCCTGCTATTCATGTCTGTATTTATAAGGGAGGCAATGATCAACAGGAAGAACTTCTACCATCTTGTGGATTGGAAGGAGAATGTAATTTTTAGGTTATTGTTGGAATTTCTAAAAGCCACCTCCGGATTTGTGGAGCAAATACTTTACATAGTTTCTTCTTCAGTAATTTCAGGGAGTCGGATTAGTCTGGAGAGGGGCATACGTATACTTGATCCTGAATGATGATTTTGGCAGTGTGAACCTTTCCATCCGTTGCAGGGTAGGTTTCTGTTATTCTTCCAATAGACCAGGATACTCGGGGAAACTGGAGGTCAACCAACATCACAACTTGACCTGAATGCAAGTTATCATTTTCAGTCTCCCATTTCTGACTTGAAGGCTTGGAAGGCTGGTTCTAATAAAAGCTTACCAGAACTGATCAGCCAAGATTTGACTATGGCGCCATCTTCTGTTGCTGAGGAGTTCACTGGCACAGTAGATTGCTTGGGGAAGAGGTGAATCAGGCTGCCCATTGAACAACATATTTGATGTAACTGGATCAAGGTCAGCAAGGTCAGAGGAAATGTATGCAAGGGGCTTAGGGTTCAACGTGTCCTCTACTTCAATCAAGAGTGTATGTAGGATTGTTTCAGTTGTTGGTTGATTTCCTAGTACTATACGAAGGGCCATTTTTATTGATTTTATCTCTCACTCCCAGCTTCCCCTGAAATGTGGTGCAGATGGAGGACTGAATTGGAAGTTGACTTTTGCATGAGCCAGCTGCTGCTTCAAACCTGGGGTCACAGCTTGGAATGCACTTTGTAGTTCTGCTTCTTTTGCTTTGAAATTAGTCCCGCAGTCTGAAATTAACTCCAAAGGTTTGCCTCTATGCGAGGTAAATCTTCTGAAGGCCATCAAGAATGTATCTGCATACCTTCTGTCAAGGAGCTCAATTTGAATGCAGCGCATTGTTATGCATTTCAAGAGTATTCCCCACATTTTCTCATGTTCAGGAGAAAGGGGGAGCATTCTATTTCTGGAAATAGATTTTTTTGTTTTTAGGGCATTGAAGGGCTCAGGAAAACTCCCAGATTGGGCCTTCTACAGGAGATATTTTTCTGAGTCAATATAGTTGGTATCTTGTACTGCTCCATAAAGTACCTTCTTTCTGTACTCCATCAGATCATCCCAGCTGCTGTATTTACTCAGGAAGGTTTGCATCTGACATCTCTGTACAACAGAACATTGATTTTCTGAGTTCCTCAACGGGTTCTGGTTCAATACATGCGCCTCGATTGGCTGGTCAGCAGTTAGAATTCATCAGATGGGAAACACCTTGTGGCAACATGAGTCACTTTAGCCATAACAGAACTGTTGTGGAATCTATCCAAAGAGTCACCGAATGGTGGTGATGCAATGGTGAGCTCAGAACCCGCCTGTCTTTCTAATCCTAACCCTTTCTCCACTCACATGGGGTTAGGGTTAGAAACCCAAGACTCATGGCCTCCCACTATGAGTCTCGGGTTCTGCACAAGATGTCTGACTCGGTCACCAAAGTATTTGCTCATGTGGGACAAGTTAGGTTCTTTAAGAGCATGCCTTTCCCTACTCTTCCTGGAAAGTGCCTTGAGATAACTTTTTGTTACAATCTGGCACCATAGACATAAAAATGAATTCAACTGAATTTGTCTCTGATAAACATTTATTTTAAGCTTGTGTTGACTTGGCATAGGAACCATTTCCTGATTGCACAAGTTTTAGTATGGAGTAAAATGTATAAATAAAAAATCCACATTGTGATGCATACCATTTATTTCCTATTATGAATATTTAATTATGTTTTTATTCTTTAGGTTTTCTTAGCATCGCAAAAGAAGAGTGTTTATCAATGCAAACATCTTCTGAACAAGGAAATATACATATTTCCGTGCAAAACAGCTAAAGCTAAATAAGACAACCCCAACCTCTAAATTTAAAAAAATTAAATTACAAAACCATTAGAAAGCCAGCAGTCAACACATACAAATAAAACATTAAAACCTTTTTAAGGATTTAGGTTTCCTTGTTTTGCAACAGAGCATTGAGTTAAATTTTCACACAATATACAGTATATGAATATTAACAATGTGCATATGATATTATCTTGTTACAGCTCTACAATAGGTCCATATTAATTATTAATAACGTGAGGTGTATCTGCCCATTTAAGAACACAGAGACTCTGTGTATTATCCAAAACAAATAAACAATAACTGTTCTATGTGTAAAGTTGGACAAGCAGTGCCAGGCTCAGGTGATTGCTCATCTCCAGTTAATGTTCAGTGAGCAAATCAAACGCTGGTTTAAAAGATAGTTTTTATCTCAAACACACAACTTCAAACAGCTGTCATCATACATTCACATTCATCCAAAATGTTCATTACACATTCCGCATATCTTCTGCTCAGTTTTGTCGACCGACAGCTCATTAAGCTCACATTAATCTAGTATAACTGAACTTCAACAAATTAAATAACACTTTGATCCATCTGGTTTGCACATCTAGGTATTAACTACCTTTAAACTTCACTTTGCTTTTTAATACCAGTCTTATATTGAACAATCAGATTGACATCAACGTGAAGATGTATTCTCCTCTATCCAACTCTTTTTTTCTTAACATTTACATCAACATAGGTAAAATCTAAACGGGAAGATACTAGATAATATCGGTCTAAACACCGACAAAACAAAAAACTGTCATTAGAGACATACGCAAAGATTCGGAGAAAGTTGATACATGATGGTCTGGATCCTGTGAAACTGAGAAACGAGTGAATTGCAAATTTCAAGTAATCCTGTTATGTTTTTGGGAAAGCCCCCATTTTGACGAGGTTAACAGGGATCCACAGTTTGTAGATCTTCACCTGTCAAAAATCCGTACTCATTTGTGAAGTTGGAATGTGAACACAGTGAATACAGTGCAAGCAGGACAAACCACCCAATACTAGAAACGTTTCAGGAATGAACATTGAAAAAATAAGTAGCATTTTTAGTTTCAGAAGTTGCGGTAAATTAATGTATCGTTCAAGTCTTGAGCCTAGAGTTTATGGTCAAGGTGTTCCTGTTTTAGTCCTTGATTGCTCATTGGCCTCTGTCAGCAGTCTGAGACTTCAGAGGTGTTAGAGTCACTTGTAAGTTTCCTGCGTTGCCTCACAGTTTTCTCCTCACCCTGTAAAACAAAAAGTTGTGTTGTATTCACTTTTTTGGTACAGCAAAAAATCTAAAGATAGTTAACATTATTGAAATTTGCACTATCAAGTACCATTAATCAGCAAAACAACAAAGGAATAACTGTGCATTCCTCTCACATTCTAAGTCTTCTTTAGACTACACAAATAATACAATATTTTCATCAATCCTCTCATCCTCTCTAAGTAAAACGCCATACAGGTTCATCAGACAAGGTGCTTGATAAAACCAATGCAACACTGTGAAGGTCACACTAAAGATTTCAGCTTATTTGAGGTAAATAATTTTTTTCCAAACCAATTTGGGATGTCTAACAGAAGGCTTTGGTGCTGTTATGCAATTAAAAAAATACATACATAACTAATGAAGAACTGTAATAGGAAAGTGATATGGTCGCATTCTATTTCCTGTTATCTGTGCTTACACTCTGAAAGACTGTATTCTGAACCCACTCTCCAGGCGAGTGGTCCTCTGCCTCTTCCCCCTCCTCCTCTCTCACTGTGTCCATCCCATCTTCCTCATACTCCGTCAGACAGTCCGACTCTTCTGTTGAACGTTAAGAGTTAAAAGAAATATTACTGAGAGAATTTATTGTTTGAGGACCAATTGGGTTTACAGAACATAAATAAAATATCAGTGGCATCTTCTAGAGTATTTCAATGTAACATGCCAAGAGAAGGCTAGGATTCTTTATTTTCTACATTGATCCATCTTATATAAGTAGAACAGTATACCTGGAAGAAGACTTTTTGTACAATGTGCTCAAGCTATGGATAATATATTTTAATAACTAACACTACCACTGAAGAAATTGTTTCTATGCAATGGTGAATGAGGGACTGAACCTTCACCTTCTGCAGCCACATAGCCTGGGACTGGCTCTATCCTGGACACAATTTCTGCAAGGTCAGTGAAGTCAGCTCCTGGAAATTCATAGGACTACAAGGCAAGAAATTACTGTTATACACAGAGAAAGATTTTAAGAGTTAACATACATCTATGCTGCTATAGAACTGCATGACATTATTTATGAGCATCTGCTTTTCTCACATCAGTTCTCTTGCTGTCATTGTAGTCTGCTGAGCGATGGTCCTTCAGCATGTTCTCGATAATGTCCCCTCTGGCCCATCCACTATATACCAGCTTGCCATGCTGGAATCCCACATCCTGAAGTAGTTGCAAGTTGAGGAAATGCTTTATGATTATTGTTGTCTTATGATGCATACAATATAAATTTTTTAAAATGCTACACAGGAATTTAACATTAAAAGTTTGATCTATTTTTATAAAATGAACACGAGGCGGCATGGCGGTGGCAGTGGGTAGCGCTGTCGCTGCAGAGCAAGTCGGTTCCAGGTTCGAGTCCCGCTCTGTGCGAAGTTTGCATGTTCCCCACGTGTCTGCGTGGGTTCTCCGGCTTCCTCCTACCTCCAAAAACATGTGCTTTAGGTTAATTGGCCTGTCCCAAATTGTCCGTAGGTGTGAGTGTGTGCGTGCTTGTTTGTCTGTTTATACGTGTGGCTCCGCGGTGCACTGGTGTAGCATCCGGAGTGTCAACTGCCTTACACCCCCATTCGGCTAGGATAGGCTCCAGCACCCCGTGTCCCGTGACAACAGATGAAGCGGGCTTAGACGGACGGAGAATTAGCACCTCCATATCTTCAAAGTCAGAACAAACTAGAATGCTTCCTCCAGGTCAGGGTTGAATTGCTGCTCCAAGAGTAGAAGTTTTTCGGTTTTACTCCCAAGTGAAGAATGAAGGAAGCAGGACATTGCAATTCTAACTTCACCTATGGTCATGACCTTTGGGTAAAGACCCACCCAAAATAAAAAAGATCATGAATACAACTGGCTGAAAAAGGCTTCCTCCACTGGTTTTCTGGATTAACACCTAAAGATAGATTTAAGGAGCTTAGTTATTCATGAAACCCTCAAATCAAACTGACTGCTCTTCCTCATTGAGAAAAGTCAGTTGAGGTAGTTGGGGCAACTGGTTACGATACCCCTAAGACGCCTCTTAGAGAGGCGTCTTAGGGGTATTTCTGCAAGGTCAGTGAAGTCAGAGAGGCATGTTAGAAGGAGAAGCCGGGACACACCCAGGACACATCGGTGGATTGGCCTGGCTTGAAGACACATGTAGAAGAGTTGGAGGGTGCAGTTTGGGTTCCTCTGCTGAGGCTACTGCCCTTCCAATCCGGATAAAGTGGAGAAAAAGGATGGATTGAATTATTTTGAATTACTCTTTGAGCACAAGAAAGGAAGTCCAACAAGAGCGCGGCTACAGCTCAAAGCTCAAATTGAAGGTAAGGCATGTTAATGCTTGGATGATTAATGTTTTTGGAATCATAAGTGAATTCAGTAAAAAATAGCTAAGTCAGCAGATATTAAATACTGTATACTGGTAAATACAAACATGTATTATTCAAGGAATAACTTACGTAGATCTCATCAAATTTGCCAAAGTCCATGGTCTTGAAGCGGTCGATGGGTGGTCTGATGTACTCACAGTAGGCACTCTTCTTCACCACCTCTAACTGACGCACACAAGAAACGTAGGCCAACCGAGATTGGATCTCTGCCATGTCTGGCACCTGTGGATGAGGTCCGTCTGAGATTATTACCAGAAATCACAGTTGTCTCCCCTCTGTTGTATGTCCTTCAAAGGCACTAAACTCTACACTTTAAAATGCAGAGTCACTAACATGCATGCACTGTCATGGCACCCCATACTAATACCTTTACTTTCTCTGCCCAAGGATTGATCCGCTTCCACAGCAACCACCAGCCAGACAGGCTGTCTCCGTAGTTAGAGAGGTCAGTCTCATCTCGGCTACCCACATCAATGGCAATGACAGTTCTGGCGCCCATGTTCCTTGCAATGTCCGCTATTTGACACGTAGCATGGACACCAGCATTCGCACACAAAGACATGGATGTAAAAATGCACGTAATCCAGAAGCAGAGATGGTAAGACAATGAATGGTGTATTATCATTCCATTTGTTTCAGGATAATAGTGGTTTCTTCAATCATTCAATTGCAGTTAGAATGTTCTAACAGGCTTACACCACAAAAACATGTTTAAATCAACACTTGTCCAATTAGTCCAACATGACCAAGTAGAAACAGAAAACTGAAATCTCATTCTTTCCTGGTGACTTAGCACGGGGATGGAGGCAATTACTTGCAATTACTCATTAACTAGCTAATCATAAAATGACAAATAGGAAGCAAACATTTTTGTGGTATGAGCCCATTCAAAGGGAAAGTCAGTACAGCATTCGACTAGCCCAAAGCACTGATCCATGGTGCTAAGAACAATACAAATTCCCCTGTTGGAGCGCATACTCCTTTGGAAGGATGTCAAAAAGAGAAGATGTTGAATTTAGAAGGCTCCTTTAGTTGAATGTGTATTTGGGCTCAGAACCATGTTTGACAGTGTCACTTAGAAATGTGTACCACTGAAAGATAAGGATTATGAACCTTTTACAAACAACAATAACTCATAGATTTGGTAGATTTGTGAAACATGTCTGTCTTTCATCAGTAGAGCGCATACACTTTCATATGATTACAGGCAGAATCATCTTCTCTCATCTTTCCACAGTAAATATTACAGGAAAGAGTAGCTTAAAGAATGTTTTTAAAGTGGTAATGGTCAGAAACAGATTCCAACCATTCTTCTACTGCTTTTAACTGATGTGAAATGCTTTAGAAATGTAGTCTTCTTAAGATAAGTTTCCTTGCTAAGGTTTTTTCTGCTTTTTTTTTGTTTGTTTGTTTGTTTGTTTTTTATCACCTGTGCCAAGAAGTTATGTGTCTGGATTTTTTGTGTTAATTTGTTTAATTGCAGATTGATTACACAAACCTACTATAGACTATAGATAATTTGTGGGAGAATGAGAAACGTTACATTTTGGTGAAAGACCAACTTTTCTCTACATACACAAAAACTGCTGAAATAATTTTCATTTAACTTTTTGAAGTGGTGAAACAGACACATACATTTTATTCTCCCTCAGCATACTTACTGTATGAGCTCTACTGACTGCCATACTGATTTATTAGAAGACATCGTATTTGATAGTTTGTAACATCTCAGTAAGGGGAAAATTCAGCACATTCCTCCACTTCCACAAATCTGTACTCTTAACCAGCCAATAGATAATTACATTAAAACCACTTTAAAATTATTCCACCTCACCTCCTTTGCAGGAAAAGAGTTGGTGGTTTTGAGAATTGTGTTTTGTTTTTGTTTTTTGTTGGGTTTTTTTGGGGGGGAGGTGCCACCTCTACTTGCCTGGTAGGTTGTTGATGTAGCCACCATCCATTAGCAAGTTGCCATCTTTGGGGTCACAGAGAGGTGGCAGATACCCTGAGAGGGTCATGCTCGCTCGCACATAGCGCCACAGAGAGCCTGACACACCAGGGAGGGAAGGAGGAAGGGGGGATAACATCTCAATCATCTTTGCAATACGTTTCAGGTTAGTGTCGACGCAGACCGCAGACCAAACATCAGAGAAAGGGTCGGACAAAGGAAGATAGCCAACCCCTGCAAAGACTATGACTGCGGTTTTGTCTACCTTCAGACTCTGTTGTATACCACTGTAGACCTTATTACCCTCCACAAAGACCCTCAGTGACTTGTGTGTAAGGTAAAAAAGTAAATGGCAACCAACACAGAGCATCAAGGCTGTTCGGCTCCCCAAACATTGTACCAACAACAGCACTTTAGAGTTTAGTCATCACCGCTTCCTACATAATCTAATTACGATAATCTAAGGAAGAAAGGCTGAAAATATTGTATGATTATGCTTGCATATCAGACAAGAAGCAGAGGCAGATGCTGTAACAATGTGTGGAGATCCATTTGTATGAACATGGCAGAAAAGCACCCAACCTGTTCAGTCTTGTGGCCCATCACAGCTTCAGCAGCTGAGCAAGAGCAGGCTGGGTGCTGCATGGGTTGGAAGGATAAGGAAGCACCACAGACAAAAGCAAGGGGTGCAATGCAAATGTTGAGTAAACACTATGTCACTTAATATAACTTCAGAGATTGCTACCACCACCACAGCTCTCATTACACTAGATGTATAATAACAGATTTTTTTTGTATAGGCACAACAATGGGCAACAGCAGAATCCAGAACACGTACTGAAAGGTCAAAAAGTAGAGTGAACAGGGCAATACATGCCATCAATATATATTCATGAGACATACACTATTAGTCAAATGTTGGGACAAACCTTCCCATTCAATGGATTTCTTTATTTTCATGACTATATTGTAGATTCCCACTGTAGGCATCGAAACTATTAATGAGCACATAGAGAAACATGTATAAACAAAAAATGTAATAACTCAAAACATACATTTTAGATCCTGAAAAATAGCCAACATTTGCTCTGATTACTGCTTTGCAGATTCTTGGCCTCCTGTCGATGAGCTTCATGAGGTAGTCCCAGAAATTATTTTCCAACAGTCTTGAAGGAGTTTGCTTATTCTTAGCAATGGTTACTTCGCAGTTATTTTACCATAAAGGTCTGGTTCTATATGTAGTCTCCACTGAACAGCTGATGTAGAGATGAGTTTGCTAGAACTGTGTGGCATTTATCTGGACTGTAAACAGAGGTACTGTTAACTTGCGATTTCTGACGCTTGTGACTCAAACTTATCCTCAGCAGTAGAGGTGAGCCACAGTCTTATATTCCTGGGGCAGCCCTCACGCAAACTAGTTTCATCGCAGCACTTGATGATTTAATTTGCAACAGCACTTGAAGATACATTCAGAGTTTTTGCAATTTTCCTGACTGACATTCAGTTCCTAAAGTAATGATGGACTTCAGTTCTCTTTACTCAGCTGAATGTTTTTTGCCGTAACACGGAAAACGGGGCTGTCAAGTCTGGAACCAACCTGACTTCTGTACGACACAACTGATGGTCCTAATCTCATTAATAAGGTAAGAAAATCCACAAGTAACCTGGATAACACACACCTGAAAACCCTTTCATATGACCTCATGAAGCTCATTGAGAGACAACTGAGGGTTTGCAAAGCTGTCATCAAAGCTAGTTAATTGAAGGAATCTAAAATATAAAACATAGAGTCCATTCATAATATTTGTTTGCTACATAATTCCATATATCTTGCTCCATAGTTTTAATGTCTCCTTTTTGTCTCTACAATGTAGAAATTAATAAAAATACTGACAAACAGCTGAATGAGAAGATGTGTCCAAACTTTGGTCTGGTAGTGTATATAGATTGGTTTACTGTATGGAAACTTGGCATGCACAAAGAAACAAGCAAAGCCAAGGGAGAGGACAGCTGTTGCTTATGAGAGTCTGAGCAGATTACAGTACTGTGAGCAGGAGTCACACAAAATGAAAAAAAAAAGCCATTCGACTTCCTCACAGGAAACTGATTCCTTCACTCTGTCGGTGCACATTTAACAATACAATATGTACTGTACAATCTTTGAAGTCAGTAGAGCTGTTCTACCTGCAAGACAGTAACACACTATATCTCTCCTCCCTTTTACCGCTCGCTCGCTCGCTCTCTCTCTCTCTCTCTCACACACACACACACACACACACACACACACACGGTATATACAAACAAAGTTACACAGATAACCATGCGTGAAGGTTTTAGCCAAAATAGGGGGCCAAAGAAAACCATCATGCATTCCTCCATCTACCATAGATGTCCAAACATGTTGGGGGAAAAAAAATCATAATTCTAACACGAAAAATTATTTAATCAAGAATATGCTGAGGTGGAGTGAAATCAACTGATTAAAATGTAGGAATAAAATAAAAATGAATAGAATGTCAAGAGCTGTTGTATCAGTCCTATCACATGTAGTGGATTTAGTCTTTCCTTCCAAACCATGGGCTCCCATTGTCCACCTAGTCCAGGACTGGTTAGTTATGGATGAATGTTTGGACAGGAGTGGACCAGAAAGATGCACAGAGCAGTTCAGTGGTTGGTCGACTACCAACTTTTTTGGAGAGTTGTGCTTAAAATCTGACCTGGGACATTGTTAACATAGCAACCATCCACAAGCAAGTGGCCATCCTTGGGGTCACACAGTGGTGGTAAATAGGGGGTGTAGGAGGCACTGGCTCTAACATAACGCCAGACGCCACCTGTCAGGAAATGGAGATGGAGAAGGGGGAACATATCAAATATGGACGAGACTCCACATCACAGATGGGAAAAACAGAGAGAGGGAAGGTCTGGGTGAAATATAAAACAGCAAAAGAGGGGAATAAGGAGAAAAAGAAAAGGAATTTGAGAAAAAAAAGAAATGCCTGCAACATAGAGGCTGTTTATAGGTGGCATTAGCTATCATTTATAAAGTTGTGAATGCACTAGAAACCTTAAGGCACACTGAATGTTTTGAAGGCCACTGTGTCCTCAGCCACATTCAAGAACCTAGACTTGGCTCAACTAACAACCTCTCAATACATGCCATCAATATATATTCATGAGACAGTCAGGAATAGATTGATATTCATATAAAACAGATTTCCATTTGTTTCCTTTAATGTACAGTATGTTCCTTGTTTGAGCATGCTTAGCTGCCTAAGTAAGCAGCAGACATCTGTGAATACAGCTGATTTATTAACCTCATGACCACAATAACCCAAGACTCCCTAAAAAGTGCAATTTGGAGTTGAGTTTTAATAAATTGTAAACTTCTAGAACATACATGAACTTTTCTCAGTGGGGCAAATATCAAATGTTTGTTGTTGTTTTTTTACCTCGTAAAAGGTTTATGGTACCACTGTACCAGCCAGTATAATCTGTTTCTGAAGTGTAATTTACTGACACTTAACTGTTTAAAAAACATGTTTTGACACATTTCACCATTAAAACCACAAAATTCATTCAACATTAAATTTAAATTCAAGAATGCAACTGATAGTGAAGATGTAGAAATACTGAATGATGCCATTTCCAAGTATGAACAGCCTCACAGAGAAGAAGAGTGGAAGAACTTTCTGGGAGCAAGACAGGGGGGACAGGAAATACAATGTCAACAAAAAGACATACAAATGTCTATGGTCTAATACCAATGCTGTAGGAGTACTCTACAGTCAAAAAAAATTAAAATATCTGAGGAAGTATAACAGACGTTCAGAATTATGACCAGACACCAAAACATGATTTTTTTTTTTTAAAGTGACCTACACAAAACCCAAATCATGCCAAAAACCAGTATGTTTTATAAAAATGACATGATCAGATATGTCTAACTTCTTTTCATAATCTGAAGATTAATGTAAAGCTTGCTTGATTTGACTATAATTTTTGTTAACTGAGTATATTAAAAATACTATTAGTTTTGCTTAATGACAGAAACCAACAGGCAAACAAAGGTAAGACAAGCAGACGAGGGAGAAATAGAAACAGTGAGAAAAATCCCACCATTTCTAGAATTATTTTTGGTTGTTAAAAGAAAGTTACAAAACTGTCAAATGGAAAAAATCCTGTTTTTATACATGACAGATTTTGCAATATGGAAGAAACCTTATTTTTGACACTGTGATCCATTCGTCCATTATAATGTAATGCTTTTGACAAAAGTACACTAGGACAAAAAAGACAGAAAGTACAGAATAGAGATCAAGACGTGATAAAACAAATAAGGAATGTAAATAAGGAACAAAAATGGGAAAGACAAGAAGATGTGTTCTGGATCCTACTTGTTGACATGGACTTAGGAGGACAAAGAAGCATTTTGGGGTTCTTTTTTCTATGGTGTAGGCTACAAATGAGAAATGTGGAGATTTCTCTATAAGACTTGAAACAAATGATAGACTTTACAGAAAGGGCTTCTTCTTTGTTTGGGAGTCATAGAAGCAAATAAGATGGACAAAAAACTGGAAACTACATCTTCAATAATTTACAGTAAAGAGAGAAAGACAGAAATGAAGACACAAAGAAAGAAAGAAAGAATGAAATAACAAAAGAAAGGACAGGCCAACACTCGTATGGTTAAGTAAAACAAGCAGATAATGGGGTTATGGGGAAAAATGTTGATCTAGCAGTTACGTGACACACATGCTAAGAAGCAAACTGAATGTTTCCAAGCCCCAAAAATGCAGTGATGACACTCCATTGAAATAATGAAGTGCAATCAAACTATTGCAGTCAAACTATAAATCTCTTGATTTGATGTATACAACTGTACATTATACAGTAACATCACAAGGACAATGTGTACCATTTCTAAGATAATTGCTGACACTGGATTTGTGGAACTGTGGGAGATCCTATCTTGTCCCCTAATTCCTCTGTAGCTAATAGAGATGATGCATTTTTGTAAATCCGACGAAACACTTTTGTCTATAGTGTAGAAAGATAAACTCAAAAGGTCTACAATATTTTCTTTTCTCCATAGTCATTGAGAAGTCTTTCAAACAACTGTGTTGTGGGGATTTATTCCAAACAAAACTAAGTGGCATTTTAGAAGAAACAACATAGTGACTAAAATAAAGCTATTACTGTAATTTGACAAAGACTTGTCACTGCCATTCCCCATTCACATGCTTGCTTACAAGTTTTACATATGTATCAAGAGAAGGAATTTTTTCCATTTAGTTTTACCATGCTTACTTCTTGAGAAAAACTTGTCAACGTCAGGTGAGACATGCAAGGCTCTCCAGTTGATGTGAGCATAACTTAAATCGTAGCAACTACTCTGTCCATTATTGCAGCAGTTGAGAATCTACCTCGTACAATTTAGCCTGGAGTATAACCATCAGATACCATAAATCTGAGGGCATGCGGTCCAGATGCTGTAGATATCAGCCCTGTATGATGCAGGTCAGTTAAATTTCACTCCAGGTTGTGCTTTAAAGTACAACAGTCATATTAATACATTTAATTAGGTAATATTAGGTTAGGGTGACATAGCATCCTACTTTTCATTGAATACTGCAAGCATTAAGATATATTACAATGAAAAACACAATTTTATTAATCAATCATTCAGAGCACTAGTGTTGAATTGAGTTAAATGTTAAGCCCTACTTTATATGTCAGTTTGCGAATGTGTTATTTTGTGGTTATGTGTGCTCGTCTACTGGTACCATAATAATAGCGTGTACAAGAAAAAGCAGTACTCAAAAGGACATTTTAAATCTCGTCTGAAACTATATTTTAGCCAATCACAATGGCTTGGCAGAGGTTGTTGATGGGTTCTGTAGTCAGTCCAGCTGCCACTTACCATCCTGATGAACACGCATGGCTGAAGCTGTGATGTCAGTAGTGACATTGAAGTATGGAAGCCATAGATCCTAGGAACACAGAGTATTTTTGTGGTACAAATATCATTGATTTCCCACAGGCGTATCAAAAGAATGAACCTACTGTGTTATGGCGGCTCTGGACAAAAAGCATGCTGACAATCCCTCACCTCAATCTGCTTGTCCTGAAACACTTTATAGATGCTGGTATTGAAGGCAGAACCAGAAAACATGGAGGTGATGGGATAGGTCAGGTCAAGGACTGTTTTAAACACCGAGTTCATTGCCTGTTGTTCAACAAAATACAAATAAGTTGGACATCTGTTGTTGGTGGTGTTTTTTGTTTTGATTTTTTTATGCAGGTGGAGATTAAACTCAATTCAAGCTAACAGCAAAGTGGAAAAATTGTAATCTTGGAAGTACGAGTAAGACCAAAATGGTCTGAATTATTGATAAAGGTATGTACTGCACCTTGGACCACTCTCTGGCTCTCTGTTTGGTCCTGACAGCACTCCTCTCTTCAGCATACAGTGCACCAATGAATGAGCCAATTGAGGTACCACCCACTATGTCAACAGGAATCCCTGCTTCCTCCATAGCCTTGATCACACCCACATGAGAGCAACCTCTGTATGAGGGAGAATGAGCAAGTTCAACAAAGTTAGGCATCATCTGAAATTAGTGTAGGCAAAAAAAAATCTGAACTAAAATTTCAAAACAAAGAAAATGGGTACATCTTTTAAAACAAATCTCCATCATCTGTCTTTTAGGATGTACCACTAGTTGCAAAATACTTTTGTCATGAAGCTCCTGAATTACTTTAAGAATAAAAAGCTTCACTCCATTTCTATCAACACCCAGTGAGTAGTTACTAACAGAAATTTCATTTTTCAGCTAACTGTTCATTTAGGTGTATTTTGGCATCACAAAGATAAATTCAGAGATACTGATTGCATAACAACAGCCTAAGGTGTTACAAAATAAAACTATTACCTAGCTCCGCCTCCTCCCAGCACCAGCGCAATGCTGTTTCCAGTCAGGACTCGGGCCAGCCGTGAAAAATCACTGTGCCTGTCAGCTGTTTTCTCAAAAACCTTCTCATATACGTCCCTCTGAAAAAAACAGTTGATATACATATACAAAGTCAGTCGACACTTTGTACTCACTTTTAGATATACAAAACCAGTGTTCAAGCAACCTTTTCAACCTTTTTGTTGAAAGTCTATTGATTAGAGATCATTATCTCATGACTGCATACCGGGTTTATATTTATGAAGGCATGGTGAATAATATTTCTTTTAAATAGGCAATGTGAATATATGAATATATAGTATAGAAACCCACAATACAGCACAAAACAAATCATTTCTTTTGATTTTTTTTTTTTAATTTAGAAATGAGAAACTTGATTTGTACTAGTTTGCTGGGGCTGCGTCTCGAGAAGACCCTGCGAGGACACTTGAGGTGCAAATGCCCAGAGCACCAGCTGCGCATGTTCAGCCACTCAACAGTCCTGGAGGGGCCTGACCCATCCTCTTTGTGCAGGAGCACCAGTTGTTTCAGAGCACGAACTGCTGTGTTTTCTAGCATCTGCTCCAACTGGTTGAGAAAAAAAATGGTGGTGAACAAGTGTGAGACAAGAAGTACATATTTAAATTTGAAGGGTTTCATTGTTGGTGGTAATTCTCTCCTTCGTATCCTGTGCACACAAACCTCTCCAAGAGTAGGCTCCTGGTCCCCCAAGCCAACAATGAGTATGCAGTCAGCCTGTCGGATGCAACGCTGAGTCCATGGGGTCATGCTATTGTCAGTTTGGTACAGGACAATGCGATTGATGTCCTCCTGCTGGGCCAGCCAACCGGACAGACGGTACTCATGAATACTGAGTGATATGAGAAAAAAACAGAAATGAGGAGATGAAAGAGATGAAAGTTTATTTCAGCAAACGAAAACATAAGAGTATGGAAATGACAGTGTGGAATACAACCAAAGTAGGCTAAATTGTGACAACAAAAAATCACTGAAGAAAATCAATATCAGAAAATGTGTGTGCAAAACTTGCCTCTAAAAGTGCAATGATGTGGGTAGATAGCTCATAACAGAATATGAATACTATAATTGAATGATAGAATTGAAAAACCTGAAGCCCAATGTGCTAAACAAGTAGCTTTCAAAGGCCATTAAAAGTTGCAGCTGGAGGTTTTTGAGATGATGCTCGATATGAGACCCGTGAGTTGTTTTGTGATTGCTGAACTGACCTGTCCAAAGCAGAAGCACCCAGTCTTTCTCTGATTATATCACTGGTTAACAGTAGAGTGGGCCCTGCAAGTGTCATACACAGGTACAAACACACACTCATATACAAGTATAAACACACCCACCCACCCCCCTATTTCTGGTATAATAAACAGAACTAACAGAAATCCCCTTACCCTTAAGGATACATGAAAAATATGGATACCTACCAATGGCACTGAGAGCATGGCTGAGCTCCAGGTTGAACGCGTTAATCGGCACTTCATCACATACAGGCAGGACAGCTACAGTGGACAGATTGCTGGCAGGATTGGTGACATCAGCACTGGCTGCACAATATGACAGTGGAAAGGATTATAAGGCGTAAACGGAATCACTATAGATTGAAAGCATATAACTGGACTAAAGTAATGAAAGGCATTTTAATGTGCACTTGAGAGGAAACTCATCATTCTTGTTATCAGTTTACCTGAGAAGGGCCCACGACCCTGCTGCAGGTTGCCTAGAATCTTCTGACCTAACAAATGGATCAACCTCGTCACCACCTAAAACAGCAACAACCATCAGTACAATTTCAGAGGTGCAAAAAATAATTTAGATCAAGACAGGTTTACTGACCTGTGGATATTTTCTTTTGATATTGTTTAGTGTTCCCTCAGGTAGTTTGACCAGCTCTGTGTCTCTCACGGCATGGACGGTGGTGGCTCTCGGTTGTTTGGTTAAAGCCTCCACCTAAAGAACACAAAAGATGTTTCAGAGCTAACAAACATGAACAAAAAAGGTAAAAAGGTAAAAATGAATATCTGCTCTGTACTTCAAGCTTCCAATCAAAAATAGGGAAGAAATATTTGAAAGTACTCAGTAAATCAGCTGCTGACACTTTTTCAGCACGGAAGCTTATAAAATGACCAGGTCAAAATGATTTACCTACTACAAAAATGCAAAATCTATATTTATGTATGAGTACAGTAATCCCTTGTTACTCGCGGTTAATGCGTTCCAGGACCACCGGCGAAAAATGAAATAAGGCAAAAAAAATGAGGGATAAACTGTAGGTAACTTGTTCTTGTTGCTGTTGCTGGCTTAGCATTGTGTTTGCGCATGCGCAGTGACCTAAATTCCAGAAAATCAGATGTCATCTGATTGGCTGTCCTCTATGTCAGGCAGGTTATGGGATGGCTGACATGCTGATGTCTATTTAATGTGATCATGTGATCCAGCCAATCGCTTGCTGGGCTGTTAGTGTTGCTGACCCGAGCGCCACTGTTTGCAATTGCGCGGTGACCTAAATTCAAAACGTTTACCGGTAAATGTGATACATCGATTGCGATCTACTGGTCAATGTATTGAGCACCCCTGCAATAAACAGTGTTTGTCTCTTTTAAATATGATGTAGTTTAGACAAGCTATGTTGTTGAAAGTAAGGAATAACCCTACATTAATTAGAAATAAATGAAAATAGCATCCCCGGAGCTATTTTAATGCTGATTGCAGATATTTCATTTGCATACAGCCATATTTAAACTAGGACTGAGAGGATAAGACTGTAGATCTTACCACTCCGATTAGGTCTCCTCTGCCATATTCCCCAACCAGCTCTTTCTTGCCATTCGCCTTGCGTATTACTGAACGCAAACGTCCATTCAGAACAATGTAGGTGCAGTCTGACTGGTCATCCTGCCTGTACATGGGAGGAAAAACCAAAAATCGTGAGCAGGATAATGACAGAGTACGCTTCGCACAAAATTATAAATATTCATGTGTGTTCATCCAAATAGAATAAGTTAGGATACCTGTAGAGGGCTCTGCCAGCTTCCACAGCAATCCAGTCGATAGCAAAGTCCATCTGTCTGACAAAAGGCGACATGCGGATGGCCACTGTATGCGCTGCACTCAGCACCACACTGGGCTGCTCTCTCATAATGCTGCAGGTAGAATATGAGTAGTTTTTGCTATTTACCACAGTTTATAGAGAACGTTTCAGCATGAACTAAAGTAGTTATATACTGCAAGACATACACTAACAGTCAAAAGCTTGGAACCACCTTCTCATTTAATTGTTCTTCTTTATATTTATTAGTTTTTACATTGTAGATATAAACAGAAGACATTAAAACTATGGGGCAGGATATATGGAATTATGTAGCAAACAAAAAAGTAAAAGAACTCTAAACATGATAGATTTTAGATTCCTCAAAGTACCACCCTTTGCTTTGATGACAGCTTCGCAAACCATCGACTGTCTCTCAATGAGCTTCATGAGGTCGAATGAAATGGTTTTCAGGTGTGCTTTGTTAAGGTTAATTTGTGAATTTTCTTGCCTTCTTAGTGGGACTGGGACAATCAGTTGTGTTGTGCAGAAGTCAGGTTGGTTCCAGACTTCGCTGTCCTAATTTTCATATCATGGCACAAAATCAATCAGCTACATAAGGAGGAATGAAAGTCCATCATTACTTTAAGAAACTGAATGTCAGTCAGTCTAAAAAAAAACAAAAAAACTTTGAATATATCTCCAAGTGCAGTTGCAAAAAACCATCAAACACTTCAATGTAATTGTCTCACATGAGGGCTGCCCAGGAACTGAAGACCAACCTCCGCCTCAAAAACTTAACACCTCAGTTTAGAACCTATATAAATGCCACACAGAGTTGGCATTTCTACATCTCTACATCAACTATTCAGAGGAGACTACATAAAGAAACCACAGCTAAGAAAAAGAAACAATCAGAAGAGATATATTTGGGACAAGATCACAAGGAATGGACATTAGACCAGTAGAAATCTGCTTTGTTTTGATGAGTCTAATTTGAGATCACTAGTTACACCCATTGACCTGGCACGTGCAGCTGGGAAGAGACCTCGGGGCAGACACAGGACCAAGTGGATGGATACATCTCAGCACTGGCTTGGGAACGCCTTGGGATCCCCCAGTCAGAGCTGGTTGATGTGGCCAGGGAAAGGGAAGTTTGGGACTCCCTGTTGAAGCTGCTGGCCTCATGACCCGACTCCAGATGAGCGGATAAAGATGGATGTATAGTTACACTATCCATGTCTTTGTGTGATGCATAAAAGGTGAATGGATTATCTCATGGAAAACATGTGATGGTGTGGAGGTGCTTTGCTGGTTACACTGTTGGGGATTGATTTATTTTTAAACAAGTGCATCCCCAGGCTGTGTAATGGATATTTGACCAGTGAAGGAGAGTGATGCAATGCTACATCAGATGATCTATCCACCACAGTCACCTGAACTCAACTGAGATGGTATGGGACAAGATGGACTGCAGAGTGAAGGCAAAAGGGTCAACAAGGTCTCAACATGTGTGGGAACTCAAGACTGTTGAAACTTCCTCATGAAGCTCATCAAGAGGAGGTGAAGAATGTGGAAAGCAGGAATCAAAGCAAACAATGAGTAATTCGGAGAATCTAAAACATAAAACATTTTTTGAGTTATTTCACATTATTGTTTACATAATTCTCCATGTGTTCAAAGGTATACATTAATCTTCAGTGAGAATCAACAATGTAACGTCATGAAACTAAAGAAAATTCTTAAATTACAAGGTGTGTACAACTTTAAGATCAGCTGAATAGCCTTAAGTCTTGAAGTTGGAAAGACGTTAAACTCACTCGTAGAAATCTGATTTTGAGATCTTGAGGTAAGTACAGTCTCGGATGGCCTTGATGGTGAAGATGAGAGGCTCTCCAGTGAGCACAGCAAGCTGACCCACCATCTCCCCAGGGTGTGTCACAAACAAGCAAACTGCCTCCTGCTTGTTTATCATCCTCTGGTAGACATGCAGACAACCAGACAGGACAAAGTGCAGACTCACATCCTAAGCAAGAAAAAAGATGATTATAAACAAATGTCAGTGAAAATTAAATTTGACATATCAAAAAATATATTGAATTTGATTCCTTTACTTTCTATTAATACTATTTTGCAGTGAAGGGATACAGATCAGTCAGTCCATTACAGATATAAAAGAAAAACTGTCAAGTATGTACCTGGTCTCCCTGTCGGGCCAAAACAGCTCCAGCTTTTGCATGGTGCAGAGTCACTCTCCCATTTAACAATGATGGGTCCTGGTTTCAAGAAAAAAGATGAGGTGGTCACAAAAATTGTTACCAAAAACAAAAAGAGTTTGATTCAAAAAGCAATGTGGATGAAATGTCTTCATTCTATAAATCAATCAATCAACGTTTATTTAGAAAGCGCTTAATCACATCAGCAGACATTTCAAAGTGTTTTTACAGAGCAAGCATAAGCGACAGCGGCTAGGGAAACTATTTCCTTCAACAGATATGGTCAGACCAGGTTTAAAGGAACATAGAACCTGTTATCAACTCTCTGAATCTGTTGAATGTGTTTGAAATTACCTCAGTATCAAAAAAATAGCTTTTTGAAATTAGCTGCTTCCTTGAAATTTGCATGCAGTCCATACAACCATTTTGGAGAGGACACTTCCTGACACAGTCACAGGACTGTCACATGGTCATCGTGCCAGCATGTTTAGTGTATATAACTTAAAGACTTAGTGAGTTAAGGTCAGACATAAAACTTTATAACAAAGAGTCAGGGACATTCAATGTGTGTGTTACACTGTGTCACCGTGGCTGACGTCAGTGTAACATGCACTGGTGGCATATTATTAAATTGCCATGTAATAACAATATAATATCAGTGACCCCAAGGGTTAAACAAACCTCAATTCTCATAAGTTTAAGGACTTCTTTCTGAGCTTCCTCAAACAGAGCAGCACTGGATCGATTCGATGAAGGTGTGAAAATATTGTCCACTCCAGACTCTTCCTCTGGATACAAATAGACACCTGAGGGAACCTCATCTACCGTCACCTTTCTCTCACGCTGCTCCTGCGACACACTCTGCAATGAGGTACACGTCAGAAAATTTTTGATTAGTCTTGATGTAAGAGAGGACAGGTTTTCATAAGAGATAATAAGAAATAAGAGATTCACTCCAACATCAACTATAAAATATCACAATAGGGTGAGACTTATAATACTTTTGAAAACTAATGTACTACATCTAGAGCTGTATTTTTCATTCCATCCTCTAGGAATCCACAAAATAATTGTCAACTTGTGTATCTGCCTGTATCTCATGTCTGTCAGGTGGCTGCAGTGTACTGACCCGAGTAAAAGTAGGAGGATTGTTGCCATCCTCTGTGGCGACAGATATCCGCCCCCTTTCATAAGCCATGTCAAAGTCAGATCTCAGATTTTTCTGTATGCCTACATAGAAAAAATGCAAAGACAAGTGTTAGTCAAGTTTAACTTCATATTTTTGTATAGGTTAAAGCTAGGTGAAATGTGCATCTTAAATGTAGGTGCCATTTATTTTTAAACAGTGTACACAAATAACGTAACACAAACATTGCAAAGAGGGGGCAATTATCATCCACACCAGTGTTCATTTTTTTAGAGGGCAGGTAAGACAAATCTGAATTGCTTTTCATTCTGTACCTAAACAGATTTTAAATGCTAAGGGCTAAAGTTTTCCAGGTTGAGCAATTCACATTTTTTTACCCTCTGGCAAATGTAACATGATAAGCATGTCTTTATAGGACACTAGTAAGTGGAGGATGATAGCAAGACTGCATCTTCCTCTGGTATCATTCTGCCTTTCATATATCAGTATCTATGTGTTCAAACCTGCTGTGGTATCTGTAGATTGTTGATTTGGTTTGCTTGCATTACTGCACTGGGCTACATTTGCAATAGAACAAAGATCTGTCTTTTCAGTGAGATAAAAACAGGGCTTTGAAACGGTTCATGGAAAGAAAACAAAAACCAGAAATATTAGTATTTTGCCAGGAACTAAAACAAAACTGAAAACTTTTTATTTTTTAATGTTCTGGAACAGAATCAGAACAGAAAATAATTGTAACTGGGGGTTTTTTTTTCGTTCTTGAATAAAATATTTGACCTCATGTTTCACTTCCTGTCATTCACTGGACGCGGGATGAGAGCGGAGAGAAGTAGCTATCAGCAGCAGTTAAGAAAAGGGCCGTCTCCCAGTCACAATTTAATCATAACAGGTAAACACTGCAGTATGTCAATCTTAAAAATGTATGATTTAGACATTAACTCATTGGCTGCAGTCATTTTCAGAGCAGTATGTCCCCGTACTGCCAGCGCTTTGTAGCAACATTGAGCTATGGGAGAAGCACAATGAAGATCTGTTGTTCAGCAATAAATGACATGGTGGAAGTTATTCTTGTCTTATTTCATGTAGTGTCTAAGTAGGAGGCATAAGCCTTAACTACAGTGATATAACTTGCATAAAGCAGTGGTGTTGTGCTGTGGTACTGTTTACTGTAGGGTAGGGGCATATCTATGATTATAGTCTATTATAACCTAATTGCTTTAGTTGAAATTTAAAAGTCCTTAAGTTACCGTATTTTGAGCACCATTTGACTCATTGTACAAAGAGGCGCAGTCTAAATAACAGAGTTTATTTCTGTACTTCGATGTGCTATTTCCTATGTGCTGGTGCTTTCTGTGTGCTTTTTCTGTGTTTTGTGTACTTACTATGCTGTGTGCGACGGAGAAATCAATTGCCCTAACGGAACCTCCTTAAGGGATAAATAAAGTTATAATCTACTCTCTACTTTTACACACGGCACACCTTATTGTTCGGTGCATGCTAGCTAACGGAAGCAAAAAGGTGACTGTGGTTGAACTGTATTATACTACGTATTTATATTTTAAAAAATACACCGACATTATTTTTTAAATATGTTTTTAATTTCTTTATTTTTTGATAAATCTGTACTAAATCCTTCTAAGTCCTCATCTTTGGTCTGCATTGAATAGCTCGGCAATTTCACTATCGCTGACCCATCACGTTTCAGGGTGTCTGTCCGGTCATGATGCCGGCTTTTGCGAAACATCGGACAAAAGTCGAAGCAAACACGTTAGTCCAGGCATCCGCAATCCACGCACATATTGTGGGGGTGTAACTCGCTCGGCACTGCCCCCCAGTCCTGGTAAACGTGTGTTCACGTCTCTCATCCATCACTCCACGACGCACGCAGCTCAACTTTAAAGGCTCTGTTTACACCGATGTCCAGCGGTTGGAGCTCTTTCGTTAATCCTTCAAGGATGATGGCAAGCTCCAAATTCAGCCGCTTGACATGGTTTTTGACAGAAGCGGTGGTGTGGGCGTGCATGGAGTCACAGATCAAGAGAGATGGTGAAGCGTGAAAAAAACCACCTGGTCTCTTTACATGAACCGGAACAACCAGAACTGATAGCCTGGAGTTTACATTTTGCATCGTAAGCGTGTCTCTTCGCTGACGCCATTGTCGTGGGTCTTTAGCCAAACAAATGTGGTAAACAGCATACCTGCGGTACAGTACCGGCATACACTGTACTGTACACCGGTACCTACCGGAGTTGTGCCGGACGTAGCCTCGCGTCATGTTCTCTAATTGGTCCCTCACTGCCGGCGTACGTAGTGACGTATTACGTCCTATGTCGGTGGACAATGGCCGATCTGGCGGAGCGCTGACTAAAGTCACACAAAAACATTTTTACAGATTTTTTTAACTCAGTGTACACATAAGACGCTAAATGTTAAAAGGCGCAGCATTGGTTTTCCGAAAAATTTTAAGGCTTTTAAGCTCGTTTTATGATGCGCAAAATACGGCACCTACATATTTATATTTACAGGGAACGTTATTAACCGGTTCAGGAACTTTATTTTTTTGTTCTAACCGGTTCAGGAACGTCAGTTTATGGATGGAACGCAAAACCGGACACGTTTTAATACCGTTTCTGTTCAGAACGAACCGATTGGCAAAAAGTTTTGGTTCCAAGCCCTGTTTTTAACAGGTAAACAATGCAACCTATCGATCTTAAAAAAATTTTGATTGATTTAGACATTAACTCATTGATCTCCAGTCATTTTCAGTGCAGTGTCTTCCCGTACTGCCAGCGCTTTGTAGCAATTAATCTCCTTCGGTGGACTTTACTTTCTTTTTTTTTTCTGTTCTTGACCACTCACAAGATGCTTCATATAGAGCTTCACGTGTTCGCTCTCCGGTGAGCTCTCACATGTGCAAACTTTGTTGCATTATAAACTGCCACAATTTCTACGTCTCCCTCTGGTTCTCCATTTTCTGTTCCGTAACTTGATCAGTGCTGTTGTACTGGTTACTGTAGGGACAGAGCTACAGCATGTAAACTAATTGCCTTAATTGCCAATTTAAAAGTCCTAAAGCTACCGACCTATTTATAGTTACAAGGAACGTTATTAACCGGCTCAGGAACTATATTTTTTTGTTCTAACCGGTTCAGGAATGTCATTATGATACTGTTTCTGTTCTGAGTGGGCGGTTTCAGGAAAAGCCATGCACTTTTTTCATACTATCACTTGATGAAATCATAACTCACATTTCCCTTCAGCATCTCTGCTGTTTCTCAGCAAGTACTTGCTGTGTCACAAGTTCAGTTTTGGGTAAATCAAAGGAAGCTTTGGCTGACTCATTCAGATTAGAGATTGTGACATAGTGTAAGATCCATGCTTGTATTGATACTCAATGCAAGCATGGTTTAAGTGTTAATATTATGGTACCCGTTCATTTAGAATGAGCAGGTTTTACAGTATGTTGCAACTGTATCTCTCTGGACGGGAAGTAAGAACCTCACCAGCAATGTCCACAGGCATAGATATAGTCCTGCTAAGAGTTGGCACTGTTGTTCCATCCTTCCCTTGCTCCCCTCCTGTGTGTATAGCCAAAATACAGAATTTATTTTACACCTAACATCGCAAGAAGAAAAGGTCAAGACAGAAAGCCATAAATGTACAATCAAGATCAATTCTCCTAGAGGGAGTTTAGTTATTATCTCAGAGTTGATCATTTACAAACAACACTCCATTATCCTGTAAAAGCCTGTTTGTTTCCCCACCTAGAGCTTCACCCTTAACAGCAGCTTCCCGGTGCTCTTCGGCCACTGTCAAGCTGCCAAAACGCTTGCCATGTCGGATGGGGCTGGTACGAGTCGGGTGGGGCACCTGAGGTGGCAGACGTGATGGCTGCATTTCCTACACGATGGTAGGCAGAATTGATAATGAAGAATTCTCAAAAATCTCAGACCACACCACCCAGAGACATATTGTATGTATTTCACTGTTTAGATATACTAGACGTCGTGTTTGATAAAACTCACATGGCTGAAGAGCTCATTGGTGAGCCCCAGATAGTTATGCAGGGCAAGGACTGTAACTCTTTGGAGACGAACCATGATAATCTGAACAAATAGATTGATAGATAGATATACTTTATTTATCCCAAACTGGGAAATTTAGAAATAAGACAGGAAGTGACTTATTTGATAAATCACAAGCCAACTGATGACACTGCTTCACTTTGTGTGTTAAGAAAAATAAAACAAAACCCATAAAATGAGTCACAGAACTTACCTGTACTACTCTAACCAGGCTCTCTGGGTACTTCTCAAATATGGAGAGGAAGGCTTCGACAGGTAAACGGAGAACAGTGGATACCTCTGCAGCACGTGCGGACACCGTTCTGTAAGGCTTCTGGTGGCCCTGGACACAGAAAGGCTCAGAATGATTTAAGCCCATTTATCTGGAAGGTTGTTTGATCTTGAGAATTGTTGCACTAACAAAACTAATGTTATGTACTGAGTAATAATTTTGTTCTGTTCATACCGAAGGTTGGGTCAATATTGAGTCAATATTTTAAAAAATTGGCAAATTATGCAACTATTTGTAAACAAAAGAATGAAATCTATAAAGTGGGCTTTGTACACACAGCTTTAAGTATGTGTTGAAAGTTTAATGCTGTCTTTTCAACAGACACAGAATCCAAGTAATGTATGGTTCAGTCAATCTTTACCTTCCTAAAATATGTTCACTGAATAGCAAACAAACAATAATTCTTAGTTTACATTTAATTGGCATTTTTTGACAATTTTTGCCCGTGGTGACATTTAGGGACCTCTTTTGTTGACATCTTCAAGACTTCTTTGAAATTTATAGTCTTATATAGCAAATACAGTACCTATTTACCTACTCCTATTTCATATTGTGATGACCTTTATGATTGGTCCATTGTTTGTAAATGAATATAACTGCATCATCAGTATTTTTGTCCTCTATGTAGACATACCTAAATTAAGATGGACTTACTGTGATGACATCCAAGATGCTGAGAAGGCTGTGAACACTGTCCCCTGGGTAAACCTCCTTCACAACACTTTCTTTCACATCCTGGAGCACAGAATGAGACATCAGCATTAATGTGCACATGATGCAAATTTTTTGTAAGTACAGGTAGCCCTCAAAATGTGAACATCCGACTTCTGAACATTTGTAGATACAAACAACCGTAAAGCAGCTCTGCTGCATACATGCATCTCCGTATTTAAATATATATATGTATGTTTTTATCCTTATTTGTTGTACAGTAACACAATAATGTACTTTTAACAGTTTTGACTTTGCGTCTATCGACTTTGGCAGATAGATGCAAAGTCCAGTAAGCTTGATCTATATTTTTCTGTGTATTTTTTTGAAAACTAACATAAAATTGAGAATGACTTAACTCAAAATGACATAAACCAAGGTAAACCTTTATTTTATTTTATTTAAGTGTTGTTTTCATGTCCAGTAATATTTTTGGTCAGTCTTCGGAAATAGTACTTTCATATTTAGAGTAATAATGGCATTTAAATGACCTCAAATAGTGATTATAGATTGAAATTTAAAGGGATGCTATTACAAAAAACACATTTTTTCAGGTCTCTATATATACATAGTGGTCCTTCCGAACGCTACCAACCCCTAGAGGTCCTTCTTGTGTTTACACAATGGGTCTTGAGTCACGTTCAGATTGCGAAAGTAGCTGCATGCTTACCACAGAAAAATTAACAGTTATTTCATGAAAAACAAAAGTGAAAAACATTAGAAAAAATAAGAGTAACACATAGTAACACAGTGAGTGAAAGTTTAAAAGTCCTGGACTACTAAGTGCGAGCAGACGGTAGTGTGTGAACACAGCTGGGGGGAGCAGGTGTTCAAAACAAAACGTCTGGACCGGAAGTGATTTTATCAATATTCAATCAAAGATATTAAGGACCATGGATCAGTTCCAGGCAAAACATTTCAAATATGGTGTAGTTGGACATCTGGGAGCTTAATAAAAAATAATTAAATAAATAAATAAAATGAGCACAATATGGGACCTTCAATAAATAACAACTTAAAAACAATTTGGCTTATGAATATCAAATTGTGTTCGTAGGTTGAGGACTACCTGTACTATGTTTTTTCTATGAATTTGAATATCAACATTTCCCTACAGACACAACTGCAGATAATTAAAAGAAACACATTTTTTAAAAGAAACACTTTTTTTTTAGATATATCAGGGTATACAGTATATCTCATTTATGACAAGTTAGGTGCCGTTTTCACTGACTGGCTTTTTCTAACAGCCATTTCCCCATATTTTCAAGCAAGATTATCTAAAAAATGTTAATAGATGCTTAAGCACTTTATACGGAAACACTATCAAACACAAAAACATCTAAAAAAAAGGGTAGAACAATAAATTGACATGCAGGACATGCATACCCCTCCTGTAAGGCACAATTCTAGTTTTCCATCTTGAACCACATAGATGCTGTTGTCATTCTGGCCTGGCCTGAAGACATACTCTCCTTGCTGGAACTGCACAAACACCATGTGTTTGCACAGCTCAAGGAAGAGGGGCTTCTCGAAGTGACCCAGTACACTGCAGTGAAGGAAGACATTGAGGCTTACAATAGGGTAACAATGGTATAATTTTTTGGGGGTATGAAAAACCTGCGGTATAAAGGTATTTCAGCATTGTTGTTATTTATAACATTTTACATATTTACAGTCACCCCGTAGAAAATAAATGAAATTTGAAAAGTGGTATTTATGCTATGACGGAAAAATAAAACAGGATCTAATATTCTAATCTACTTACTCTACTACTCATAGAACATGCAATGCAGGAGAGGAAATTTATCATCTCAAACTGATTTCTAAAACATGACAATGACGGCACTGGACTCAATGGCTTCCAGAGTCACCAGACCTCAATCCAATAAATCGTTTGATGTGACAATATTAACCAAATGTTTGAGCATTGTTTCCAGCACCTTGTTGAATCTATGAATGAAGGATTAAGCAGTTCTGAAAGTAAACAGGGGCCTGAATGATCATTTATGACAAGTTAGTTGAAGGATGTGGACAGTGGGCGTAAGTTCAGGTATGTCTTGGTATTTTACCTGGGAAGTAAAATATACTTCCTAAAGCACCTAAGCAAGAAGTACACTGTACAGATGTAGATAAGGTATAAGAGACGCAATGTAAATTAAGCATAACAGCATATATTTGCTAAAACTTATCCACCTTTCATTGTACAGATTTATCAGCAAGTTACACTCAGGGCACAAAATTTCTCCTGACTTCAACTCAAGTCTGTTGTTTAATTTGGTAGTAAGTGTGTAAAGATGTTAATCATTTAGAGATGATAATTTTAATGCTGGTAACAGAACTAAATATCTCATCTCCCTGGAGTTACTTATGAATTGTGTCCAAACACACTACGATGCTGAAAGAATCATAGTGTCACACCAATGTGAAAGAAGAGTTGAATAAAGAACAACTTACCGGACATTTTTGAGCATGTAGAGTACCTCAGAGGGGAGGTGGGAATTGGCCACATCAAATTCAGTGAGGTCAGCCTCCAGCACTGAGGGAGGGGGCTCCTTGGCCTGAAGGATGGGTACCTCTTTCTTAAAGCGCAGAATCCTGTACAGCAGAAAGAAAAAGGCAGTGTGATGTGATGTGGGTACAAATCACAAAAGATAAACTTGCCATTATAGTGATGAACATTTTATTGTTCTTAAAGGTGTGCTTGTCATGTACTTTTTGGCAATATTGAGCATCTTCTGCTTCTTCTTTAAGCGTGGTCGTGAGGATGAAGAAGTACCCACCAAGGAAGAGGTAGACTGTGATACCTGATGGGTGAAATGTTTGTTTTACAAATGACCAGCTACAAATCAAAGTTGGACTACAATAACAGAAAGTAAAAAGCTTTTTTTTTTTTTTTTCAGCTAGACACTCACTTTACGCATTATCTTTCGCCCATAGAACATGACCTTGTCTCTCTTGCGAAAGCGATATTTCGGTGCTTCCTGAGCTTCTAGGTCTACAAAATACAACAAACCACACAAATACACTTAAGATCTCATTTTCACTATTATAATCACATAGTGTAGATGCATCGCAGGAGTTACTGACTTCGAAGCTGGATCCTCCGCAAAATGAAGAAAATGAGGATGGCAATGAGGACAATGGTGATCCCTGCACCAATCACCATCCCCACCATCTAATTAGAAAAGTACAAAACAGAGTTTGTGTGTTCAACGTAGCATATAAAATGGTGTATAATGGCTGCAGAACAAAAGGATGATAGTGATTCTTATCATTACTATTATGTTTACTTTGATGCTTTAATGTTTTGAAAGTATTTAATTATTTCAGCTGTATGCTTGTGCTATCTATGTCTGTATGTCCATACGAGTCTGGTGGTATGACACGTAGAGTAGAGAGAGTAGAGTAGAACTTTATTGATCCCTTAAGGGGGTTTCGTCAGGGAAATTAACTTCTCCGTCACACTACACACAGTACAGTGAGTACACAAAGACACAGAAAAAGCACACAGAAAGTAGCAACAGCACCAAATAGAAAGAAAAATAAATAACCCACCAAGAATATACAAATAGAGAGGCATAAATAGGCATAGGAATAAGAAGGCATAAATAAACAGGCTTAACTATATAGGCATTTGGGTAGAGTGAAGTGTCTATAGTGTTTGCATTGTTTTTGGTGTATTATGTGTGTCATCCCTCAGCTCTCATGTGTATTGCAATGCTGTAATATTGCAATGTAATAGTGTCATTGTATTCTCTGTCATATTGTTTGACAAATTATGCACATAGCTTTCTTGTTTCTGTTGACACTGTTCTTCAGGCGCTGTTTCATTTTTTCTTAATTTTTTAAAAATGTGTGCAGTGGCAACACAATTTCCAGCTAAAGTGAACCAACAGTAGCTAAACGAAGGTAATGGGAAAAGGAAAGTTAATTCAATAAAGCTCACCATGCTTGTCTGGAGTTCCTCCTCCACGAATGTTTTGAGGTTATTAAAGCTATCCTGAATTAATGGAGACATTGAAGAGAAATAACATGTTTTAAGAAGGCATTTGCACTGGAGGAAGAAATATCACTCTGTGATATAATACAATTCAAAAAATCCCTACCTCTGGGGTGTCTTCTTGGACCTCTTGTTTCGAGGTACTCTGTCCCATTGCAACTGCCTTTCTTCATAGGGATGGTCCATCAATAGCATCTGAGAAGAAAGATGACACACATATGCAACTTGCATTTTTTTCATGAAAAACATGACTGGAGAGAATCTGGCGATCGACAAAAACTGACCTAGCTCATTCAACCTGGAAAGACAGCTTTATGTCATATAAGAAGGCTCTCGGTAGAAGTAGAAATACTTACTACTCTACATTAATAGAGGAAAATAAAAACAACCCTCGGTTTCTTTTCAGCACTGTAGCCAGGCTGACTAAGAAGAACAACAGCATCGAGCCTACCATTCCTTTAAATTTGGAATCTGATGACTTTCTTAGGTTTTTCCAAAGCAAAATTACAAATCTTAGAGATTAGATCCATTATGTATTGCCAAACACAAGTAAGATAGCAGAGGAATTGACTAATTCTGGCAATACCCTGGAGTGTTTTCAGCAAATGGAACTCTCTGATTTAAATTCCTTAATTTCCTCTACCAAACCCACCACCTCTCTACTAGACAAAATTCCAAGTACGCTCCTCAAAGAGGTTTTACCATTAATAAATAAACCTGTACTATCCATAAATCAATCAATCCTTAAAAATAGGTTATGTACCGAAATCTTTCAAAGTGGCTGGTGATCAAGTCCCTCCTTAAGAAACCAAACCTAGATGCTGGCATCCTCTCAAATTACAAGGCCGATCTCTATCTGCCATTCCTGTCTAAGATCCTAGAGAACGTAGTGGCCAAACAGCTAAATGACTACCTGTTAGAGAACAATTTGTTAGAAGATTTTCAGTCGGGTTTTTAGAAAAAACTACAGTACGGAGACTGCACTGCTAAAAGTCACAAATGACCTTTTAACAGCGTCAGATAAAGGTCTTCTGTCTGTTCTAGTCTTATTAGACCTGAGTACAGCATTCCATACTGTTGACCATAATATTCTTTTAAGGAGATTGGAAGAGGAAAGTGGGATTAAAAACTCAGCACTAAACTGGTTTAGGTCATATCTATCCGACCGATTTCAGTTTGTCCTATGTAATAATAAATGTTCAGATCAAAGGACTCTCACCTGTGGAGTACCTCAGGCATTTGGGTAGAGTGTTTCTGGGGCCAATTTTGTTTAATCTCTATATGTTACCATTGGGAAATATTATAAAGAAACATAATATTAATTTTCATTGTTATGCTGATGATACTCAATTATATGTGTCAATTAAAACAAATGAATCTGATCAGCTAATTAAATTGGAAACCTGCCTCAGGGATATTAAATCCTGGATGCTTCACAATTTCTTGATGTTAAACAGTAAAAAAAAGATATTATTATTGGGCTGAAGCACCTCAGAGATGATTCCTGTAAACATTCCAATTCACTTAAATGGCATTGCTCTAGTCATCCACCAATGAAGTCAGGAACATGGGAGTGATTTTTGATCAAGATCTGTCCTTTGATTCTCATATCAAGTCTGCATCCCGGACAGCCTTCTTTCACTTGCCAAATATTGCTAAAGTTGGAAATTTCTTATCCTTTAAAGACGCAGAGAAAATCATTCATGCCTTTGTTACTTCTAGATTGGATTATTGCAATTCCTTATTATCGGGCTGTTCTAGCTCCTCTATTAGGACTCTACAGTTAGTTCAGAATGCAGCTGCCCACTTACTGACTTGAACTGGGAGGAGAGAGCACATCTCTTCTGTCCTAGCGTCACTTCATTGGCTCCCGATTAATTACAGAATACAATTCAAAGTCCTCATGATCACATATAAGGCTCTCCACTGTAAGGCTCTGTCTTACACTGAAGATCTTATTGAAGTGTATCACCCCCCCCAGGACCCTTCGATCCAAGGATGCAGGATTTCTGGCGACCCGTCGGGTTTTTAAGAGTAGAACAGAAGGCAGAAGCTTCGGCTATCTGGCCCTTCTACTTTGGAACGATCTCCCAGCTTCGGTCCGGGGGGCAGACTCCCTTAGCTTATTTAAGAGTAGACTAAAAACCCTCCTCTTTGATAGAGCCTACAACTGAAATAACACACACCCATCTAGATATGCTGCTATAGGCCTAGGCTGCTGAGGGTATTTTTCTCCGTCTCTCCCGTTAAAGGGAGATACAGTGATACCTCTACTTACGAATGTCTCTTCTTTTCCTTTTTGGCTTTCCCTTCAGGGGTCGCCACAGCGAATCAACCGCCTCCATCTAACCCTGTCCTTTGCATCCTCTTCTCTCACACCCAACTACCTTCATGTCCTCTTTCACTACATCCATAAACCTCCTCTTTGGTCTTCCTCTAGGCCTCCTGCCTGGCAGTTCAAAACTCAGCATCCTTCTACCAATATATTCACTATCTCTCCTCTGGACATGTCCAAACCATCTCAGTCTGGCCTCTCTGACTTTATCTCCAAAACCTCTAACATGTGCTGGTCCCTCTGATGTACTCATTCCTGATCCTATCCTTCCTGGTCACTCCCAGAGAGAACCTCAGCATCTTCATCTCTGCTACCTCCAGCTCTGTCTCCTGTCTTTTCCTCAGTGACACTGTCTCTAGACCAAACAACATCGCTGGTCTCACCACAGTTTTGTACACCTTTCCTTTCATTTTAGCTGAAACTCTTCGATCACACATCACACCTGACACTTTTCTCCACCCATTCCATCCTGCCTGGACACGCTTCTTCACCTCTTTTCCACACTCTCCATTGCTCTGGACTGTTGACCCCAAGTACTTAAAATCCTCCACCTTCTTGATCTCTTCTCCCTGTAACCTCACTCTTCCACTTGGGTCCCTCTCATTCACACACATGTACTCTGTCTTACTGCGGCTAACCTTCATCCCTCTCCTTTCCAGGACAAACCTCCACCTCTCTAGCTTCTCCTCCACCTCGTCCCTACTCTCACTGCAGATCACAATGTCATCTGCAAACATCATAGTCCATGGAGATTCCTGTCTAACCTCGTCTGTCAGCCTGTCCATCACCATAGCGAACAAGAAGGGGCTCAGAGCTGATCCCTGATGCAGTCCCACCTCCACCTTGAACTCCTCTGTCACACCTACAGCACACCTCACCACTGTCTTACAGTCCTCATACATGTCCTGCACCGTTCTAACATACTTCTCTGACACTCCAGACTTCCTCATACAATACCACAGTTCCTCTCTGGGCACCCTGTCATAAGCTTTCTCCAGATCTACAAAAAACACAATGCAGCTCCCTCTGGCCTTCTCTGTACTTCTCTATCAACATCCTCAAAGCAAATACTGCATCTGTAGTACTCTTTTTGGCATGAAACCATACTGCTGCTCACAAATGCTCACTTCTGCCCTTAGTCTAGCTTCCACTACTCTTTCCCATAACTTCATTGTATGGCTCATCAGCTTTATTCCTCTGTAGTTGCCACAACTCTGCACATCTCCCTTGTTCTTAAAATGGGCACCAGCACACTTCTCCTCCACTCCTCAGGCATCTTCTCACTATCTAAGATCCCGTTGAACAACCCAGTCAGAAACTCTACTGCCACCTCTCCTAGACACTTCCAAACCTCTACAGGTATATCATCAGGACCGACTGCCTTTCCACTCTTCATCCTCTTCAGTGCTCTCCTCACTTCATCCTGGCTAATCTTTGCTACATCCTGGTCCACAACAGTCACCTCTTCTAGTCTTTGTTCTCTCTCATTTTCCACGTTCATCAACTCTTCAAAGTACTCTTTCCATCTTCCCATCACACTGCTGGCACCTGTCAATAGACTTCCATCCCTATCCTTAATCACCCTAACCTGCTGCACGTCCTTCCCATCTCTATCTCTCTGTCTTGCCAGCCTGTATAGATCAGTCTCTCCCTCCTTACTGTCCAACCTAGCATACAAGTCATCATAAGCTTCTTGTTTGGCCTTTGCTACCTCTACCTTCACCTTACGCTGCATCTCCCTGTACTCCTGTCTACTCTCCTCAGTCCCTCTCAGTGTCCCACTTTCTTCTTAGCTAACCTCTTTCTTTGTATACACTCCTGTACCTCCTCATTCCACCACCAAGTCTCCTTGTCTACTTTCCTTCCAGATGACACACCAAATACTCTCCTACCTGTCTCCCTGATCACATTAGCTGTAGTTGTCCAGTCATCTGGAAGCACCTCCTGACCACCCAGAGCCTGTCTTAACTCCTTCCTAAAGGTCATGCAACACCCTTCCTTTTTTAGCTTCCACCATTTCGTCCTTCTGCTCTGTCTTTGTCCTCTTCATCTTCCTCACCACCAGAGTCATCCTACACACCACCATCCTATGCTGTTTGGCTACACTCTCGCCTACCACTACTTTGCAGTCACTGATCTCCTTCAGGTTACCATCGTCTACACAAGATGTAGTCTACCTGTGTGCTCCTACCACCACTCTATAGGTCACCCTAATGTTCCTGCCTCTTCTGGAAGAAAGTATTCCACTACAGCCATTTCCATCCTTTTTGCAAAGTCAACTACCATCTGTCCTTCTGCATTCCTCTCCTGGATACCAAACCTGCCCATCACTTCCTCATCACCTCTGTTTACCTGCACCAACATGTCCATTGAGTCTGCACCGATGACAACTCTCTCACTTCTAGGTATGCTCTGCATCACTTCATCAAAGTCCAACCAGAATTTCTCCTTCTCCTCCAGCTCACATCCTACCTGTGGAGCATACCCACTAACAACATTGAACATCACACCTTCTATTTCTAGCTTCAGACTCATCACTCTATCCGACACTCTTTTACCTCCAGGACATTCCTAACAAACTCCTCCTTCAAGATAACTCCTACTCCATTTCTCTTTCTATCTACACCATGATAGAACAACTTGAACCCTGCTCCTAAACTTCTAGCCTTGCTACCTTTCCCCTGGTCTCCTGGACACACAGTATGTCTACCTTCCTCCTCATGCATCATGTCGACCAACTCTCTACCTTTTTCCTGTCATAGTTCCAACATTCAACTCCCTACTCTTAGTCCTATACTCTTGGCGCTCCTCTGCTCTTTCTTCGTGCGAACGCACTTTCCTCCTCTCCTTCTTCGACCAACAGTATCCAATTTCCACCGGCGCCCTGTAGGTCAACAGCCGCCCGATGGCGGTCGTTGTTAACCCGGGGGCCTCGACCGATCCGGTATGGAAGTCATATGTTTGATTCGCATCTTTGATTTGGCAAAAGTTTTACGCCGGATGCCCTTCCTGACGCAACCCTCTGTATTTATCCGGGCTTGGGACCGGCACAATAAGACACTGGCTTGTGCCCTCTTGCGGCTACATTTACTTACGAATGTCTCTACTTATGAAATTTTTTACTTACGAAATTTCTCAGCAGGAAAATATTGCCTCTGCTTACGAAAGAAATTTCGACTTAAGTAATGTAAAAATATAGCATCGGCTGATACTCGAATCTCCCACAGGTTCCTGAACGCAACATTCTCATAGCTGCTCTGACATTGGCTATTACCTATTGCATATCTTCCTGGCATCCCATTGGCTAAGAGGGATGCCACTTCACCTCTGTGTGGAGCTAGATCGGTGCTTATGCAGTGTCTCAGCATTCGGCACTCGACCGTGAGTAGTTTTGCGCAAATATAATAACTTTTTGAGTATGTATTCGCTATGGACCCCAAGAAAGTGACAGAGAAAAGAGGAAAAGACAAGACGAAGAAAAGAGTTTTTTTGTCCATACAAACAAAGCAAGAGATCATAGAAAAGCATGAGAAAGGGATGCGTTTGGTTGATCTCGCCAAAGAATATGGCCGAAATGCATCTACAATCGCCACATTGTTAAAACAAAAGGAAGTTTAAGGACTTTAAGGCATCCGTGGGTGGTTGGAGAAGTTTAAAAAGGAGGACTGGAATTCACTCTGTTATTCGGCATCATGAGATGAACCAAAGAGGGCAAAAAATAATGGGGACAGCTGTTAAAAAGGTAAATGACCATCATTATTATCCTTTATTCTTTGTTTTTACGTTATGCACAACTCTCAATTATTGTGTAATAATCTAATGTTTTGATGCATTTTTATGCTTTATAAACATTTATGTCAGAATTTTTGTGGGCTTGGAACGTATTAGGGTATTTGCATGGAAACGCGTCTTTACTTACGTAATTTTCTACTTACGTAATTTCTTCCGGAACCAATTAATTTCGTAAGTAGAGGTACCACTGTACTCTGGAGCTTCTGTCACGTCTTTCTTATCTTTCTATGCTCCTAGAATTTATTATTACTCTCAAATCACACTCTTTGTCTGCACAATACTGCCGCTGTCTCTGTGCCTCTGTTCCACAGGTGAACGCGGATGGAAGACAGGATATCAAAAGGCCTGGAAATCCCGCCCACAATTCAGCGACAGCACAATATGGACATGAAAATCAAACTGGCCTATCTGCCACGCTCTGCCACTCACTCTCTCTCTCTTTTCCTTGACCTATCTCTGTCCCCAGTGTATTTCTCTTTCCCAACCAACAGGTCAAGGCGGATGACCGCCCTCCAGAGCCTGGGTCCTGCCCAGAGTTTCTTCCTCAATGAGGGAGTTTTTTATCCCGCCAACGTCGCTTATGCTTGCTCTGGAGGGCATTGTTGGCTTTCTATCTGTAAAGCGCTTTGAAACGTCTTCAGATGTGATTAAGCGCTATATAAAAGTTGACTGATTGAAATAGCTCAAAAACAAAAAATATAGGTCCTATCCAATATTTAATGGATAATTTGATCAGTTCACTATTTTTTCATTAATTAATTTGAGTTAGATGCTCAATTCTAGATTAATAAATTACATAATTATTTTTGCTACTTTGGTTAGACGCGAAAGTTGCTGAGCATCTCCTGAAGAGAATTTCTATTTGTTTCAGTGACAAACCATCAATAAATGATGCTATTCCAAATTGTAGAGCAATCATGGTGCAGGTATCATATTACAAGATGCATTGTGATGCATGGGATCTCTGGAATTCGGGTGATTACATTTTTGCTGTTGTTTTCATTTTTATTGTTTTTTTTTACATTTTACAACAAGTCCCTACTTTCTTTCAGTTCAGGGAAACACTGCAACGATATTTTTTTAAGAGGATTCAGATACATTTTGTAGACTGAGATCTTGATCCTGTTTTGCCATCAGCCAAGATATGTTAAACACATGTATTCTATTGCAATTACTTCTTCATACTTCTACTGGAATTTTATTTAGATCTTTTATGACAACCTGAAAAAATAAAGATAAATTTGGGGACAAGTTTTTCTGTACAATTCCCTATTTTTTAAAATGTCTTTAAATGCTATAACTTGAATATTCTGCTGGTCACAGAGCTGCTGCACCATCGTACTGCTGCACTGGCATCTTGTCTACATCTATATGTTCAAATTAATTCTGCTGGTACATGCATATGTGCAGTAGCAACAACAACATATTTCGTGCACTTTCTGTAGACAAATAAACAGATCTGCTCTCTATGTTCACTGAGGCTCACAGATTTCCTTCCTCGGCTCTGACAAATCTAACACAAACTGAGGCCGGAGGGAAAACAAATTGGTTGACAACTTGGTCTCTCAAAGTCTTTGTTGAGCGCATACAAAGTAGTTCACAACACTTCCAAGAAGAAGCCTTTAACAAGTGTCTCACGGTAAATAGCTAAACTTTGACGACTATTCAAGACATTACCAGAGCCAAAGACTGGACTAACATGGAACGCTTATTCTGTATCCCAAGAATTAATGTGAAGAATCCCAGGCATTGTTGCTGTGCTCTTTGTTGTTTTTTGTTTATGTTAGCTAAATATTTTACATATGCTCTTGATTTCATCTATTGTTTGGTTTTTAGCATTTTATGTCAGCTCTTATCTGTTACATTTATTTTAACCTGTATAGCACTTTGGGGGGTTGCTTTATGTTGTTAGAACTTGTTGTGATAGTTGGCTTTTGATAAACCTGATGTATTTCTGCTTTTGCCCTGGTGCTACAGATGAAAATTAGCTTTAAGCTATCTCTGGTCTCTGTAACACATTTGTTGTCTATGGTCCCTGCTAAATAAATAAATAAATAAATAAGTGAATGAATAAATAAATAAAACTTAAACAGTAAAATTTTTGTTGATTGATAGATTGTTTAATTTTTAAAATAAGTATGACAAAATGTTACAAATATATGACTATCATTATTGATGATCTGCACATGAATTGATAATGATTTTTAATAAGTTGTGATGCCATAACTAATCTCCCCTGCATGGTCTACACAAGATGTCAATATGAAGATTTGGTGAATGAATGTATTTCCCGAGTGTTCTGATTAACAACGACAATATTTTGTACTTAATATGAACTCTTACATTTTTCTGAATATCTCCCAATGATACAAGCAATGAACTACATCTTCAATGTGATGTTTTTCCTTTCTAATTATAACAGTACAGCTTTGCCACTGTACGCAAGTCGTTCAAGCCAAAGGGTCTTGTATCATATTACAAGACCTGAGTTCTTTACTTGTGGCCCTGTGGGTCACAATTAAAGCAGGGGACAGGATGGTGATGACACACAGTTTGAGGACCACACTCTCCAAAATAGTAATTTCTGCCCTGGGGGCTAGCTTTTTACAACCATCTCAAGATTGTTTTTTTAATTATTTAACTAAAAATTCATATTTGTCGACTAAAACTACTGTACATGTATTCATCTAATAATGAGTACTTATTTTTATGAATTCATTAAAGGGATCATCAGAAATCACAACTATAATTTCGGGCACAACTAATACCGTAACACTGCATGAATATGATGAAGCAAGATGGATGTTTCATTTATCGTTTTGTTTTTGCAGGTCGCTAATTTTCCAGTTTGCAGGTCTTTTTTGTATGCCCTAGCCCAGTGTTATGAAACATTCTGTTTCTTGTGTGGAAACCTACAAAAAAACCACTTCTCACTTTAAGGAACATGACCAAGTCTTGTTTCATTTTGTTTCTCTTCATTACTACACAAGTCTTTTGTGTAATAATACAAATCTGAGAAAAGCACTGGCCTGTTATCCTCTGGAGAGGACACTGTTGCCGACCTCAGGTCACCAAACAATCCTTATAGTACTCCTATTCCATTGTTCTGGGTCAACAATGAAGCTACTGTGGACTCCACTATCCAGGGGCAGACATGGGCCACTGACACAACCATGTCTGTTTTCATCAAACACAATGAGCACACTAAGCCATGACATTCACAATAACATACTTGGAAGGTTGTGAAGCTTTATAATGTGCATGAAATGTGTGACACAAGAATAAAAATGCTATGACTCTGCATTGCATCGCTAATTTAACAACTAGACAATGGAAAGAGGGTTAAGTACACTGAAAAATGACGTTTGCTAATCTCATAGCAGTAGCACGCCATTGAGTTGAGACTAAACCGGCTTTAGTCTAAACTAGCTTGTGTATGTTTGGAGTTTCGCTTTCATGGATACGCTTTAATTTAAATAAAAAAAAAAAAAACATTTTAAACCTTGAGTAAATGGGTCATGACAGAGAAATCAATCATTATTGACAACACAGAGTTTAGAAGCTGAAATAAAGTCGTAACCAAGGTGAACTCATGGATCCACGATGGTTGTTATTCATCTATAGCCAAAAGAGTTTCGTATCATTTACATCAACAGAAGTGCTGGCTTACTGACCTCTCGTAAACAACTTGGCAGGGCTATTTAATCGTGTTGTAAACATGCCAAACCAAACGATAACAAGGATAGTTTTCTTTCGGCTGTTATAGCTATAGCTAAACCCATAGGTCACTGCGGTCAAGTAAGGCATTCTTGTTTCTATTTCTACAAGTTTAAAATTGGTCATTTCCACCTCTGGAAACAACAAACGATCTATGAAATATTACTTCTAGTCCTTGGTTACATTTATGCAGTTTAAAATATCAGTATCCATCTACAGCAAGGAGTACCAGGATGACTACACGGTCTGTAAATGAAGTCTGCTGGCTAATGTTTTCACAGGATCGCTAGCTGTCGATGCTACAGATCGTAATCGTGGACGTGGAAACAAAGCGACACCTGATCATCGGTAATATCAAAATTAAATGATTTCTGGTGCTTTGTTTATCCTTGTTAATCCACGCAACCCAGATCTGAATTAGTTCCAAACGTTAATCGTTTTCCTCTTTCCTACACACGAACAGACAGCTGCTGGTGTATTTCCTTTTGAGCCACCAACGCCAAAAGAAAACTCTCCGGAAACCACACGACAAGGCGCTAGAACTTGTCATGCTAAAAACACACCATTAAATTATAAATGAGTAAATTATTTTACCAGGGCTGATGGACCCCCGTCAATTGCCAGTGACTATGAAGTAACACACAACGAAAATCAATTTTGACGAAACTCCCCCTTTGATTTCCCCGGATCTTCATCCAATCAACATCTCCGGTACGTTCATGATTGACCAATCAGAAAACAATCCTTGGGCGGAGACCCGCTATACCCTGTGTGTCGTAAATATCCGTTTCCATCGTTCGCTAAGGGACACAAGTCAAACTTCAATGACTTATATTATCGTGGATAACAGTTGCACGTACGCTACCAGCTAACACCAAACTGAATACGACTGGTTTCATTGATCTCTAAATACTTTACAAATATGACGTAAAAAAGCCCCGTTAGCTAAACCAGTTTCATTATTGTTATTATTATTCTTTATAAATGACGACTTGAATCCTTCACAGACATGATTATGAACCCATCGCGTGTGTAAATAACACTTCTATGTTTGTCAAAGTATTAAATACTATTTTTAATTATTTTAACTAAATGTACCGTTTACAAGTTTAACAAGGTAGTCAGAGACTGCAACATCCCGCGACCTACCCTAACCTACTTTAAGGGTAGGTCAGGGTCAAAGCTTCAGGTAAGGTCAAAGTTATGCAATAGCTTTGACCATAGATCAAAGCTAGTGCATAGGTAGATCAAAGCTCTAGCTTTGACCTATGGTCTTACACTGTCCTCCCTCATCTCTTTCTTATCCAGTTCCTGAGTGTACAAAAAGTTTAAATTTGACCTTAGTTTTTTCAAGGTCATCATCTCATTTTCATCCCCTTTGCCGCCCGAGTAATGTGCTTTTTGTGTCATCTTTCTATCTGTAACAGTTGCAAAGATATTTGATGGACATACGAAAAGACGAACGAGCGCACAAACACTGACAATTACAATACATTACGGCTTTGAAGCGGGATGTAATAAAATAAGGCAGTCTCGCTTCCCTCGTGGGATTCAACCTACAATTTCAAAGCAACCTAGTGCTGTAATGCAGTGCCTTTTTTGCACCACGCACTGCTTTATGTTATTCAGTGGTTCTTGTTCGTTTGCATGCCTGAGTTTCAATTTAGCGGTAATATATATATATATAGATCGATAGATAGATAGATAGATAGATCGCTAGATAGATCGCTCGCTCGCTCGCTAGCTCGCTCGCTCGCTCTCTCGCTCGCTCGCTCGCTCGCTCGCTCGCTCGCTGCTCGCTCGCTCTCTCGCTCGCTCGCTCGCTCGCTCGCTCGCTCGCATAGACTCGCTCGCTCGATCGCTACTTCCATTAATCCCGGAGGAAATTGCAAATATCCACTGCTCAGACAGAAATGTACAAGATAAATACTGGATAAATACACACAGGAGAAAAAAGAAATACTGAGAATACAGGACATACCACAAGACATACTGTATACTACACTAACAAAACATTTACTACACTACCAGAGCATTTACTACACTAACAGTACATTTTCTAGACTAAAAGTACAGAGTATAAAGTAAATAGAATAAAGTAACAGATAACAGGAGACCTTGCTAAGGTTCATCACTCTTACACATCATCATCATCCCAATGTGACCATAAACATGACAACACCTTGGCCCCACTACACTGTAGCACCGGCCAACAGGTTGTCTCCTCCCCTCCGTTCAACCGCTTGTTGACCTCGCCGTGCCCCCCTTCCCCCCTTCTCCTGTAGGAATCATTGCACCCTCTGATGGCATTGGGCATGAAGGAGGACCTCAGCCTCTCTGTGGAGGCGCTGTGACAGTACTCTGACACTGAATGAGATCCTCTGCTGGGAGATGGTGGTTTTCAGAGAGTGGCTGGTGTTATTCATGATATCCCTGGTTTTGGACATGGTCCTACTTTCCAGAAGCATCCCCACAGAGTCCAGGCTCAGCCCGACCACTGAGCCCGCTATGCGGATGAGTCTTTTAAAACATTCCATGTCACTTTTCCTGGCCCTACCATGCCAACACACAATGACGTACGACAGCACACTGGAAACAACAGACTACAGAACATATAAAGGAGCTGAGAGCAGATGTTGAAGGAGGCCAGTCTCCTCAGGAAGTATATCGTACTCTGCCCCTTTTTGTACACACAGTCCATGTTGAATGACCAGTACAGGTTGCTGTCTAATTGCAGTCCCAGGTATTTGTAATTTCCAACCACCTCCACCTCACTGCCGTCAATGACCACTGGCTGTGGAGAGGGGGGTGCCCGCCAGAAATCTAGCACCATCTCCTTCATCTAGGAAACGTTCAGCTTGAGCTTGTTCTGCTGACGCCACTCCGCAAAGTCTGCCACCAATGCCCTGTACTCCCCCTCATCACCCTCCCTGACCCATGCCACAATCGCGGTGACATCGGAGTACTTCTGCATGTGGCATGTATCCAAGTTGTACTTGAAGTCCGTGGTGTAGAGGGTGAAGGGGAGAGAGTATGGTCCCATGCTAGACATTGATGACAGTGTCCCAGCTCATGAGGTAGGGGTCCATATGAGCTCCAGGACCAGTTGCTCTAGGGTCTTCGTCACGCGGGAGGTAAGAGCGACCAGTCAGTGGTCGCTGAGCTCAGTAGGGCGTCCTTTCTCGGTGGGGGGGGGGGGCGTTGAACCGATTATGTATGTTACTTCCGGATCTGCCCCTTTAAGAAAATACCCATGTGACTGAGGCAAGCATTTTGCATCAAGAGTGACTCAAGAAGGATGTGGTGAAGAGAATCCGGTGAAATAATGTGATGTATTCCTCCTGTGCTCCCCAGCACCAACTGACCCACGGATCAGTACCGGCCTGCAGCACGTAGGTTCGGGTCTGCTGTAATGACCATATACTTCAAGCATATTCTGTGCTTTTTCTCAGGTGTTTATCAAATAATACAACAGAGTTCTTTGAAATACATAATCTTTATTGTGAGGTGAAAGTGAAGTAATGGCATTACAGCTCCGAAATGGACCTGTGGGGCCAGTAGGGGTATTTGACCTTATCCAACTTGGTTTCTGGGAAGGCCTCATTGAGGTCGTCAATGGTCATCTCATCAAAGGGGATCATGTTTTTTAATTTATCCAACTAAGACAAAACAATAAAAAAAAGATAAAGAGAAAACACACACGGGTCATAAATGCAGTTAAATATAAGTCCTAGTAAGAAATACTCTTTTGTCTCACCTCTTTCTCATACTGAGCAACACGGACCTTGGATTCTTCAATGAAGGCTAATCCCTTTGCATTCTGGTAGAGAAAGAGAATTCTGATGAATGAATGAATGAAAGATGAATTCTGAAATTGATGAAGCAATTTTTCCACAGTAGTTAAAAAAGTATAAATAAATGGCAGCTTAATTTTAGTGGTTTACAACATTGACAAAATGTTTAAATTCAAGCAAAAATAATTTGTTAAATGCAATCACTTACAGACTCAATCTCCTGTTCATTGATGATGCTTGTCTGTGTATCAACAGGCTCAGGGATTTGCAGGGCTTTGAACTGTGTTCAGAAGGAATATTTCTGGTTATCGCTGTGAATCAATCTTAAAAAATGTTTGAAAAAAATCACAACTGCTCTATAACCACACTAGGTAAGAGGAAAGTGTTCGTGGAAGACTATAAGGGAATTCAACCCTCCACAATTATTCACCATGAAAGTTTCTTTGAACAAAGAGCAGTTTGAACAGATGAGAAAATTGAGAAAGATCTGTCAGATTTAATTTTATAAGAAAGCATGAACATGATACCAATGAAATATATGTGACCTAAAATTATATCAAACAATGCTTAGCAGCATCAGAACTAAGATTTCAAGTCCAACTGTCAGGGAGAGATCACGTGTATTGTGTGTATTACTGCACGGAGCACAATTCACCTTCTTCTCAAACTCTTCAACTATCCCAGGTTTGGTCACAGCGCTCTTGTAGAATGCCCAATCAATGGGTGCAGGAGTCTCTGGCAGGGAGGCTAGTCTGGTATGACAGTGAACAAGACAGTAAAAAAAAAAAAAAAACTAGCCATGAATCAACTCAGTACAACAAATAAACAAGAATAAACAATCATGTACATGTTGATAAAAAAAATGGGTTAACACAGCATATGAACAACAAAACAATACAGTGCATTAATCAAAAATTTTACTGTAATGCAAGACTAAAGGTGGATTAGCCTGTTTTGGATGTAAAACTAACTTGGCAGCAATGGCATCACTGCGAGTCTTCAGAGCATTGAACATGCTTTTCTGGCTGGGTGGAACACGCTCAGCAAATGCCAACCAGTCAATGGCCTTCAGAGCGACGCGACGACCTGCCATCCTAACTCTCTGCAGGGTAGGGGGCAATCTTGTAAAATACAAACATAACATGAATTTTATTTGTCAGCAGTGCTGAAATTTGTCTTGCGACCCAGCAGTCGTTTTATGCCACAATGAAGAACATATATCACACACATATCACACAAATGATTAATGTAAGGCACAGAAACAATTTCAGTTGTCAGGTTTTGAATTACCCATAGGTATTGAGTATAGCCACAAAAAAAAAAACTTTTCAATAAAACCAATAAAAAGAAAGGCTTATCATTCTTGTTAAAACTATTTAAACATGACAATAAAAAACAAAATAGCGTTACAGCTATCTTTATAACCCGGCTGTAACAAAACTATTTAAACAATACACATATCCTATTTGGTGTAGTGGGGAAGATATAGGCAAAAACGCACTTTCCACTAATTAAATGAAACGTTGATTAGTCATTGCAAAATGCAGTTTCTCAGTTTAAAGTTCAAATTTCATGTCTGTTCCACGAATGTTGAATCAGTAGTAGTAGTAGTCAATCTAGAATATGTAGCATTACCTGTGAAGAATGCAAGGTTTGAGGTGCTAAATATATAGCGTGTTTTGATACCTCGCAGAGGTTAAGCGACGGTTGTAATCATATATTTTCAATATGCAGGGACCAATGTCACCGGGCCCTTGACGTCTCACTCCGGTTGAAGACGCTAGCTTGTTGCTAAGCTTGCCAGCCAAGGTCAGCGTAGCCTCTTTTTAACGCACAAAAAATACTCACTAAACGTCAAATGAATGTTTTCATCTCCTGTGCAACGATACGTTTATTCGTTGTGTAAATTATTAATCGCCTCCATTAAAAGTTTATTCATATAATATGCAGCTTATTGTACTCACCTCAAAGTATGGTTTGTCACAGAGCGGAAAACGGAAGTGTTTCTTCTTCCTGTTGAAAACCAGGCGCAACAGCGAAACCCACTACTGCCATCTACTGGACGGAGAGTGACGCGCAATATTCGGTCTGCTTTGTAATTCATGCGCAACTGTGACTTTTGACTACTGCTTTTTTCTGTCTCAAATACAAAAACCTGAACGACATTACAGTTAAGCACTACAAAGTATGGATAATTGTAAATATATCTAGTAACAAATTATACGTATCACTTCTTTTTTTCAGTTAGCGCACACAATTGAAAAACAATTGAAGAAGAAGAAGAAGACACAATATAAAAACTCATTCATACAACCACGCGCACAAACCAAAATAGGAAATCTTGGTCTTTTTTTCTCCGCATGCCAAAATGTTTTAAGAGATAACATATTGGAAGTATTTTTAAGACAGCTATTTACAATTAAATAAGCCATGTGAAAAAAGAGGCAAACGTAACATAAGAATTAATTCAACAAAAAAGATACATTTCCTAAATTGTATCGGAATTATCATTTGTGTTAATTTCATTGAAACTGCAGCTAACTTTTGAGGTAAATATATAACGTGTATTGACGAAATGAAAAAATGATGTGTAAAAATGCATCTCTGTAAATAATTACAAATAGGCTTTACAAATGTAATTAAATATAAATACAAATTTAAACTACTAAACTTGCTAAACACATGCTACACGATTATATATGCTGTTTGAATCATGTTTATGCATAAGTGATTTGTTGAAAGGTTAAATAAATGTTAATGTGATTTGCCAAAGACAATTCGTGCAGTTACTGCGAATGTCTTTCCCATAAACAGACTAATATATACTAGACTCACACTGAAACCTTATCTACAGAGCATGTAATAAAATATATATTGCCTGCACGTTATTTTGAACGAGGTTTCGCAAAGCATGGCAATACATTTGATTATTGCACAACTCTCAAATTAGATAATGATAACGATTCACCAGGTCAGGAGACGAGGGTTTAGGACACAATGATTGACGTTCCAAGGAGCTATCATGAAAACCTGTATCGATGAGCAATTGACTATGCTTCTTTTGATTAAGTTAAGTTTCTACGAGGAGTCCTCTAAAACCACAGCAGACTTTCAAATTCCCGATGGATTGATTTCAATTGAAAACACACACACACACATACACACACACACATACACACACACACACACACACACACACACACACACCCACACACACACACACACACACACACACACACACACACACACACACACACAAAGATGTGTAAACTGAACTACACATTTTTACATAATGTTTATTTCCTAAAATCAGGGGGTTTTTTTACATTTAGATAAAATAATATATGTACATAGTACAGATACAAAGATATTCAATAAATACCACTTTCCCTGCTGCTCTTCAGTTGCAGGGTTTTATGAACACGTTTACATTTACAGCACAGTTCCTCAGAGAAAACATATCACTTTCAAAAAGGCCACGTTGTGTGAGTAAAAAAGATATGCGACATATGACCTCTTGCAACATTTTTTTTTTTTCAAAAAATATAGAGAAAAATATGTGACCACTGGGAGGAAATACAAAAATTCAAATAGCAACTTCGAATAACTGCAGTTTTGCCAGAAACAGTCTTTGCTGACTGGGAAGAAATAAGGCACTGACACATTTAAGTAGTACATTGTTTTAAACATTCTTCCTCCACACACACTATATATGTCAGTTTTTACCAACTACTAAGGTGGGTGTCGGACAGTTTGAAATCAGATATTCATGAAATACTGTTTAAAAACCTGATGTTTACTTTTTATAATTGCTCACCTATTTTAAGGCTGTGAATCCACTGTCCACATAAAAACATTTAATATCGTTGTAAAATGAGCAAAGCAAGAAAATTCACTCATTCCAATTTCGCACGTAGCATATGTTTACTTATTTTCGTTAAAGGGGAAGCTGCACAATTTTTCTTCAAATTCAAATTATGTTTTCTTAGATGTAAAAACAAAAAAACATGTGTAATTATTGCAACCATGACAGAAAACATTTCTCTGAAACCACTCGCGCACACGGAAACACACATTAAGACAAATAGTACATCCCATAAGTGACGGGTCCACTGAACAGTCCTGGGACGGGCAGACTGGGCCTCTGAAAGGCGCTTGACGGGCCCCAAGTCGGAGACCCAATGTGAGTTCCGAGTGGGAAAGGCAGCGCGAAGGCGGGCAGGACGGGCTTGGAAGCCAGTTTAAACTTTTCCAATTCGGCCTCCTGCAGTCTCTTGGCTTTAGCTCTCCTGTTCTGAAACCAAATTTTGACCTGGGTCTCCGTCAGGTTGAGAGAATTAGAGAATTCAGCTCTCTCTGCGATGGAGAGGTACTGCTTCTGGCGAAACTTGCGCTCCAGCGCCAGCAGCTGAGAGGTAGTGAAAGGCGTGCGAGGTTTCCTGTTGTTTTTGTGTTTTCTTAATGTACATTGAGACGGACTCGAACTCCCTGCTAGAAAAAACAAACAAGAAAAATAAAAACATTGGAGATTAGAACAAATAAAAAATATTACCTTCGTGGGAAATCCTGATTGTCACTCCACCCTAAAGCATTAAATGCACACAAGACAATCGTGACTCCGATAAAAGTCTTTATCGTATCTTTTTTTAATGTCAAATCCTTTTCAAACTGTTTGCTATAATTTAGTGAATGTGAAGTTTAATTACGCTATTTTTATTTTATTTTCTTACCCCTTTTAGCTGAATCTGATGGAAGTAATATTTAAAAAACCGATTGATTGGGCATTATTTTTATGATTATTATTATCATTATCATCATCATTATTATTATTATTATTATTATTATTATTATTATTATGAGAAACCAATGAACGGATAATTTTGCGGAACTCAAATATTTCCAGTGGTCTTGCTTGTCGACAATGGATGGTGATGATACGGTGTGCTCTTGCTGCAGTTTGCTAAACAACCGAGTGATGAACTTACAAGGCGGGGTAGAAAACGAGGACGTCTGGAACCAAGTGCTCTTATCTTTTTCACAAAACTGTGGACTGTCCTCTTCGGAGCTTGTGGAAACAGCCTGCGTGCTCTCCGGGGAAATCTTCATCTCCGCACAGAGAGTCCTTGGTAGGAACTGCCCGCCACCTTGTCCGGCCACGGGCTTTGGGAGGACCAAGGCTAAATCGGAATTTGGAAAAGAAGTCCGACAGGTGGTCTCCTTGGAAATCAACGACTCGACGCTAAAGGGGAGGTTGCTCCGCTGGAAGCTGTATCCTTTATCAGTTGTCATGTCTTTCGGCTGAGGCTCCTCTACCTCCGTACCCATGTCCTCCTTTTGATGGAGTTGCTTGGCGTCTTGGGACGGCAACCCCTGCACAGGATTCATGATGCTGCAGGGAGATGGGGCCATGCACATCCGTGTGGCCCGTTCAAAAGGTGGAGTCGCTGAGGTGTGTAGAGTCCAATGTGCGTCTGTGCGCTGTCAGCGGTGACCACGGGGTCGTCTATAAAAGGACAGGGGCCGTTCTTTCTCACACTGCCACCAATCAACTCCTGAAGCTGCATTTGTGACGTCTCCGAGCAAAGTTTTGATTGGCCCGCTGCCTTCCAAGGATACATCAAGAAGCCATTCTAAGGAAGGAGAAGTTAATCATACAAACCCCATGCAGCGCAGGGCTATTGATGCCCCTCACAAAAGTAGCTTAGACCAATTTCGGCGCAATTAACCAGTGGGGAGGGATCTTTTGACTCTCTTAAGCATTTACATCCTTTAGCTGACCACTCTAACCATACAGCTCACTGGATCTTTCTGCCGATTTAAAGCTGAGCACAAACAGAAACTAGCAATGTATGAATGTATCAAAGCAGTACTTGTTAGTAAATATTATATATATATATATATATATATATATATATATATATACGTAAATTATATATATATAATTTACGTTCCTTTAAAACATAGCAAAGTGTTCACATTTGTAATAAACAGCCCAGTAGACTAACAAAATGAAGTGATTAAATTATGGTCCGACTAAATTGTAAAACAGTTGAAGAGAATTAAAACAAATGAAAAAGGTGCGCAACCAGGATAGAAACTGATTAGGTATGACTGTTCGTCACACAGCATTACAGCAATTTAAGGCCTGTCATGAGCTCTTCTCGCTTCACAATGGCCTCAGTTGAGAAGCAACAGGCGTTTTCTTTCTCCAGGTCACACTATTTAATAAGCCAGACAAGTTGTGTTTTGGAAGGCGCCAGGCTCGGCAGGATCAAAAAGGAAGATACCTCCGGGAGAAAAGGCAACGGTTAACTCCACTTAACCAATTGTCCTCCAAAAGTTTCAGAGTCCACTCAGTGGAGCTCGGAGGAAGCAGGCGCTGACTGTTAACTGTTTCAGGTCTCTGAGGATGAAGCAGTCTGACATGTATTGTTAAAATGATAACCACCAGATCATCATCATCATCAAAGTCATCACTGAAAGGTCACAACATCAGTTGTAAAATTTAAAACGATTTATTGAGACTTAAATAATAATCAAGTTAACTGTCATGCATGGGAACATTATTCAAGAGTGCCAATCTTGTGAATTATGATTTCAGGTGACTATTCTAACGAGAATATAAATTATTGTAATAGGTGTTCATTTCATTTAAGTTAAGGTACCACCACCAAAGTGTAAATTTAATCCTGGAATTTAATATTTCAGTTGAAATATAACGACTGAGTCTGACAGCAAAATGTACTTCAATTAATTTTAAAAGTGCCGCTTGTAGAAATCATCACCTCTGCCAGGAAGATAAGGTAATCTTTTGTTTTGCTTTGTTTGTCTGTTTGAAAAATTACATAAAAACTGTTTGATGTAGTTTAGTGAAACTGAGAGGGTTGGTAGCTTAACAGGATAGAATCTTGGTGTAAACTGCTGGGCTTGAGGTATTTTTCACTTTATTTACCCTAAAGAGACAGTGCCTTTTCTCAACAGTACAGTTTTGTTTTTAGACAAAATATTCAACAGATTTTTTGAAGAAGTTGGGCACATACTAATGCAATTTGAGTGGATCTAGATAAAGGAACAGAAAGTCACATTGCAAGAAAAGGTTTTTGAACAATTTTTGTAAATCGTGTAAATTTTAGGTTCTTCTCTTCATGGTGAAAGATTCTAAATGCAAGAGTTCTATTAGTAGAAATATAACCTTTGGGGAGAAGGAGCCATCTGCTAAAATGCTTATCCTCAGCAAATATTTGTGTTCAAAGAGCATTTTTGTTTAAAATTAATCAAGGTGCATGAATAAGCATCAGCATTTTACCTGTGAATTTCCCAGTTTGTGATCAAAAAAGAATATCTGTCTGTCTGTCTGTCTGTTATATTTGCGATGTCCGTCCATTTGCGAACAGCAGGAGGTGAAAATTTTCTAAATGCTGTTGTACCGTCGTCAAAAAAATGGGCTAAACTCAACCAAAAAGGATGCGTTTATTAAGTTTCCTTCCAGTTTTGCTCATGTACGCAATCAACAACCAATGTATGGCCAAAACAACAAGGAAACATCATCAGACCTATCTATCTATCTATCTATCTATCTATCTATCTATCTATCTATCTATCTATCTATCTATCTATCTGTCTGTCTGTCTGTCTGTCTGTCTGTCTGTCTGTCTGTCTGTCTGTCTGTCTGTCTGTCTGTCTGTCTGTCTGTCTGAGTATATACAGTGTATATATACAGTATATATATACAGTATATATATATATATATATATATATATATATATATATACACACACTGTATATATATATATATATATATATATATATATATATATATACACACACACACACACTCATATAGGTGGCTGAGGTGAGGCTACTTCTATACTTGTGCACTTTATTGAATTCATAAACTTTCCCTCAAGCAGTTTGTTGCTATGCTGTAGGAAATTAAAGTTTATTTAAAGTTCATTCAGTCATTTACTCATTGTCAACCACTTCATCCACTGCGGAGGGTCACAGGGAGATAGAGCCTATCACAGCTGACTGAGGGCGTGAGGTGGGGGAAACTCCAGGCACGACTCTAGGAGCTTCCCCCACGGAGCCACACAGAGACACAGACAACCACGCACGCACACCCTCATACCTACGGGCAATTTGGGATGGCTGATTAACCTGAAGTGCATGTTTTTGAAGGTGGGAGGAAGCCGGAGAACCCGGAGAGAACCCACTCAGACACAAGGACAACATGCAAACTCCGCACAGATCAGGGCGTGAACCCAGAACCGCCTTGCTGTGCAGCCAGTTCATTATACCTTTAAATTCTTCCCCTTCAACAAGTTCAACTGACATCCCATTAAAATTCCTTTTAAAATCCCAATCATCTGTCAAACGCGACACGAGACCCAAATGAGAGCTCAGCATTCATTAGCACAATCTTCTTCCTCTTCTTTTTCTTTCGGCTTTTCCCTTCAGGGCTCGCCACAGCGACTCAATTACCTCCATCTAACCCTGTCTTCTGCATCCTCTTCTCTCACACATTCATTAGCACAATCAAATAATAGAAAGTCACTAAGTAAAACATTATGCTGATTCCTTCATTAGTGTTTCATCCAAAAACGTCATGCTTCCAACTTTTCTTACCTCACCAAATAATTTTTCAGTTTTTCTATGCTTGATTGCTCAATTAAATTATGAGGATTTACCCTCTTAGATCTACCTTGTTCAGACGACACATTTGATTTGTTTTAGATTGATCTTGCACTTAATGATTTTCAAGTAATTGAAAACAAAAGATGATTTGAGAAACTTCTGGGTTGAAACTACAAATAGCCTACCGCTCTACAGCCCTCAGGTGTGAAGAATGCTTTAAACCCTCATCAAGCGAGAGGCACAATTTTGGTTGAATATTCAACTTGAGTCAATCCTGATGTTGAGTCCATTCCTTTGCTTTCTCTCTGACAAAGCTGGCTCTCTGTCTCCAGACACACCGGGGGCCTCTCGTCATCCAGCTGGTTTGGGTTTAAACCCTAGCGACCGTGTACCTTCCCTCAATCTAATCTCCACAGTGTCATGCAAGAGGAGAATGAGTCGGCATACAGAGCACAGAGACTCATACAGAGATTCATCTGATACAGGTACACCCACAGATAAATCTACAAAAGTGCACTTACCATTGCTTTCCTGGTGTTTGGCTGAGTGTATTTATCTTCAGCCCCCTATCCCCAACCCCAAAAGATATTTCTGTAACAGCATGCAGGCGAGTGAACTGTGTCAGAAGGTGTTAGTGAGTTTGAAAGCAGATCTGTCCTTCAAGGCCAGCACAAACTCAATGGGGAGCACTTTCCCCTCAGCTGGCACAGAAATGAAACTTTTCTCATGTATGTGCAGGGGTCATTTTCGGTACTGTCATGCTTCGATGAAACCACTTAGCCAGTTCAAAAAGTGCTGGGGCCAAGTGTGAGAACAACTTTAAAACATTTTTGTCATTTCAGACATTTGGATTCTTGGTCCAGCAACAATCCAATCAAGACTTAACACATGAGGTGCACAAAAAACTGATGTACTCAGGCTTAAGCCCCATTTACACTGTATAGTACCTGCTCTCCTCTACTAAACTATACACGTCTCACTTTGGCTTTTTTGCCCGTTGGGTAAAATCTTCCGCGCACCTGCTGCTATGTTTTTATTACCACCTCTATCGAGGTATCAAGCAAACTTAGCAGGTACGAAAAGGTAATGTGAAATAGTACTTTAGTACTTCAGTGGTTGCAACTGTTTTCATTGTAGCCACCACACCAGTCAGTTATTATTTTTGATAGGTGATGACAGGATCATGTGAGATGGACAAGAGGTGTGTTATATGCCCACCTGTGGTGTCTGGGCTTCACACAATGTATATATTGCCTGTCTCGTGGATGGTAGATGAGGATAAACAAGTACAACAAGTACACCACCAATCTGAAATTATCAATCAGCAACAGTACAGTGGGGAATAATGCTAGCCATAGATAAAGTTGTCTGACACCATCATTCAGATGTCAGATGTAGGAAAGTAACATTCGTCTGAGGAAGTTTGGTCTTCATCTCTGCATGAATGCAAGAGGTAATTGTTTGCATTATTTTTAAATTCCCTTAACTCATATGATTCCCTCACAGGAGGGAGCATACCATTCCATGTACTGGCAACCCAAGTGTACTCAGTGCCACAGAAAAATATATTGACCTTTCAGTTCACTTTACAAGTTGATCCAGTCCACATTAGACCAGCTTCAATTCTACTCATAAACGCTACTTTGACATTTTGTGCCAAAGCCACTTCCTCTTGTGGTACCAGAATGCTCTGTAATGAGGGAAATATTCTGCCTCAGTAAAGTGGAGGAAGAAAGTTGCCTTCATCACTGCTTGTTTTTCAGATTGCAAGAAAACATTCAGTGTACAAAATGTACTGTAGCTGCAATTTTGAACCCAAACCCAAACACAACAGCATTTGTTTCTTGTAACTGCAGTGGGGGAAAATGAATTTTGAAATAAATTTAATGTTTACACAAATGCCAATAGTGTCCTGTTTTGATAGTATCTTGATGTTTTCCAATTTATCCTCTTCAAAAACTGTTCAAGAATTTCTCGAGAACACTACTGCCAATTGAGATCATTGGGGAGAAAAACCGCAAGTGGTGACAATGCAATTAGGAATTTTGTCTGGCATGTTGTTAGCCGTACAAATCTACATTCTTTAGGATAGTCTACAGAGAATGTGGGCAAGTTATGTTGTGGTCTGGGGACAAAAAAACTTTGTGGTCTCATTCAGAAAATCAAGAATGTCACCATATTTTCATAGACCAACAAAGGCTGTGATGCAGTATTTTGATTTTTAAAAGAAACCAGCAGCTGCTTCAGTTATTTCCTTTGTTTCCATGGAATTCCAGGGAGGTAAAAACCAACACCTATTTTATAAATTAAAGTCATTATATTATATGAAACTATTTCTTTTCCCGGTCATAACAATACCATTATTTAAACCGGGAGAGAAACTACATTAGAAATTTCATGTGAAAAATCTTAACATGAAGGTTAAAAGAAACTGATAGAGAGATGTTTATTCATGACCTAAATGCTTTGGAATTTACAATTGTTCTACAGCGATATTAAATAAATAAAGGATTCCATTAATAATTTGTAGATGCATCATCTTGTTGTTCTGGAATGGATAAGAAAAAAAAAAGACTAACAAATAAAGAAGGGCATTCATGAAAGGTTGATGTTACGAAAGCACAAAACTTACATTTGTTCCTTAAGAAAAGCTTATCTCATTTGAGCCCTAATATAACTCATTCTATAAATATTTTTAAAATGAGTCAAAAAAAAGGGTCAAATCAAGGCAATTAAAAGTAGTCTAGATCCAAATTGGCAAAGCTGTCCGATGGCAACAATGTTATTGCAGACACCAATAGTCAGAACAAATGTGTGTGTTTGAATATCCCGAGATTACAATTTCAAAGTCCTCCCCCGTGAAAAGTTGAACAATGGAGAGGGTGGGAAGTTAAAAATGCGGGGCTCTTTCAAATAAACAAGAATGGCTTGAATAGGGCTGCTATTGAGCAGTTGGATTGGTTCTCAGACATTTGAGAGCAGCAACTGCTCTCTTCCTCTTTCTCATCTTTGACTCCTAAAGGAATGAATGTAATCACTAACACTTTGATAGAGCTTCATGATTTTAACCTAACACGTTGATATTTGTTTAACTCACCTTTCATATCTTCTGTACTCCCCTTTTTCTCCTACTGAACAGATCATAGACAGGAAAGTAGATGAGGGGGGGGGGGCAGCTTTCCTTTCCTGTGCTACTGCTTAATGAGCCTGAAAATACAATTGACCTGTCCTGACTGTGAAGGTAGCCTGCGGGCTAGTGTAAATTAGCAGTGTAAGGAAGCCCAGAGGGCTGACTCTTGCTGAGTAGCCAGCAAAGAGAGATGCTGCAAGAGGGGAAAATCCTGTTAAGGCAGTGCATACAAAGGAATCACGGTGCTTTTTTTTTTAGCCAGGGCCACTTGTTGAAGCAGTGAACCTCAGATTTGTGGTAAACTCGCTGATGATGTGTTAGGTCTATTATGATGTCAGCTGTTTGTCAAATTTCAAAGCTATAATTCCAGTTAGTTCTATGCAATGGCTCCATTTGAGACACTACTATAATCATTCAGTTAAGTTTTCTTTTCTTCTGTATATTCCAAAGCAAGAAGTGAGAGACTCTCACATTGCACATGTCCTCTTGTGAGCTCAGGGTGCTCTTTTGACCACGCCGCTAGGCATCTGCTGCCCATGGCCTGGCTATATGCATTCTAATGCTCATATCCTGCTGGGATGTTAACTTAAGGCCTTCAGTAATTGATGGCTTCCACACTTCAGCAAAGTCTCCTCTTTTTTCTTCTCTTTGACGATTGTTAGTATATCTATGTGGTTTGGGGGTCTTTCAGTCAACCATTGTTCTTTTATGAAGGAATTATAATAGACTAAAGGAGAGGGAGAAAAGAGAAAGAGATGGGGGGAGCAGGGAGGGGATTAAAAAGAGAGTCGCTGGTGATATTTAGTGAACTCCAAAGGGGGAGTTTTCATTCTCATTCTGCAAGTTTGGCACATGCCTTCTGTTACTAAGTGGCAGTGCATTGAAAGAGGGGCTTGCATTTCCCATTCTGCAGCCCCACTAGGTGCCTAGACTTACAACCCTGGCAGCTGTTGAGCCTTCTATGCAGCTATAGACTCTTCTCCACAGGTGAGCTCCCCTACCAAACAGACAGTCTCCATTTCAATAAATAGGGCCTTTTTCAAGTCATGTATCAGTGGGGAGAGGCTGACTTTATGTTTACCCTTCACAGATGGCAATTGATGGGTCTCAAGATTGCAATTAAGGTCATTCATTGTATTATTGTATGTTATAGAATTCAGTACACTAATGAATTATATCTATATCCAAATTCCCAACTGGATGCAAGATATCAAATTATCATTTTTAGATCAGCATTTATTACATTTTGCACAAACAAACAAAAGCATCATGGAGGCATGCAGTATTTTAAGAGGAATCCTAAGGCTTTTTTCAACTGGATAACAAAAGCGAAGCACTAAAAATAGCAAACACATTTGTAATTTCTTCCATATTTGCTATATTATATAAACATTACAAACATTGTGTGTTTGCGTGATATGAAAGCTAAAGTAGTCAGTGGTTTGGTTTGTATTTCTATATGGCCATAGCTGCTATAAATCCTGTGGGCTGGATTGTTAAACCATGAAAAATGATTATTGATTACTTTTGTTGAGGCGGATTTCATCACCTTTTTCCTCCTTAATCCAGTGGCAGAATTTTCCGTTTTTTATTTTTAAATTTATTCATTTTTTGATCTGTTTTAAGAGCTGTTACATATTACTCTTGAGGTGTGGTGCCTCTTCCCTCAAAGGTCTCCACTGTTTCCCCCAAACTTGTGCCAAGCTGGGCTATCTTTTCATTTGGTTACTTAAGTGTAATTGCTGCTCTTTGAAGCCTCAGAGAGGCAAATCATTTGCTTTGGCCTCAGGGCAGTAATAGTCACCAAGCTAGCGACCCCCTCCCAGTACAAGAGCGTCGAAGAGACCAGAAGAGGCCAGCTCCCATACGGAGAAGAAATAATACAGCCAGGGCCGCTCAATTTCACCTCTCTTTTCATCCCATTCTCTGAAAAGTTTTTATTAACAACAGCTTTCTCTCTTATACCAGGGCGCCAGGAGAAAGGAGGCTGAGAGGTGAGGAGGAGGTAAGGGGTGTTGATGGTGGCATGGGAGAATATCGGCAGTGGGGGAGGAGGGAGAGGCCGTGGCTGTCCCCCTGTAGACGTCTGCTAAATTCACACACACTCACATGCACATGCACGCACACACACATATTCATGCACACATACACATCATCAATAGTGACAGGTCAAGGAGGCATTGAGAAGCCCCCCCCCCCGCTGGATCACACTGCTAAACAGGGACTCATGTTTCATGTGCCACAGGCCTCAGCACTCACACACAAACACACACAGGATTCCTGTTCTATGGCAGCTTCTCAGTGACTCTGTGTGTGTTTGCAAATACAATATACTCCTACATTTCAAGCAAATATATTTGTATGTCTGCTTAACTCATCTACTGTGGGAGAATGTATTTTGATTCAATGGCGAAATTACATTTTTCAAACTAAGACAGACCATGGAAATACACAACTACATAGCACACAAAGACCGCATTTAACGCAGAAAATTACTCCGTCACTTATTGTAATTGTCCCAATTCTGAGCACATTGACACTGTAATCTCATAATAGGCTAATGATGGCTCAAACTGTGTACAGGAGTACTATTTGAAGGATACAGCTCTGAAAAACAGGTGTTCAAATGTCAGGGATAATGCTTTCATTTCTGGAGGAGTGTTTATGAATGAGAGCAACCAGATATACAACTGACAAACCTACAACTGACACTATTTTCTTCATGTCATCTACAATAGGATGTAATTCTTCATAGTTGTTCTTTCTCTGCAGAGGTACAACTGTGATTTTTATTTTCTTAATTTGTTGTTTATCACTCTTTTTGAACTTTTTTTTTTTTAAAATCATAAATAACCATTGCTTTCACTATGATAATGTTTTCAGTGTTAATTACAGTGCGCCCTTGTTACTCGCGTTCCAGGAACCACAATCAAATAATAGTGACAAACTATTCATGTTATTATTTACGGTAATTTAAACGTTTATATACCCTCCCCATACTGATATTAAACCACCTCCTATCTGTAGTACCTTTTCCCACACTCTTATCAACTGTTTAATGCACTTTTGTGTCTCACGGAAGTACGCTGCGTTCGGAGACTCACGGAACGTTGTGCACTTCCGGATGCCGTCAGCCAACAGAATGCACGTACGGTATCACGTGGCTACCTACTAAAAATCCACGATGAGGTGAAGTCGCGTTTGTTGATGCGCAAATGCGCGAGGGATTACCGTATTACCTTCTTAGTGCTACGTGGGTTTCGCTTTTTTTTTAAAAAAAACCAACAACTTCTAAATGGCATGAGTTATCTGTAAGACACTGTGGAGCAGAATTAGTGTGGACAGGCATCCATTAAAAGCCAACCTGGTTATGAATGCTGGTTTTTACATGTATCATTTTAACTTTGAGGTTTTTAAGAGAAAAGCATTCCCTGCAGTCAAGCCAGATGGTAACAATTCTTAGACATATTACGAGCTGCTGTCTGCCAAATAGCATACCTCTGGGCTATGTTTTCAGTGAGCTATAAAAGCCAATAATGTAATTTTGATCTATTTTATCAGATATAACCCCAGCCCTGGCTACGTTTATATAAGGCAAAGTTTCAAACACAACAGAGATTCTCTCTATTTTGCTTTTCTCTCTGTCTGCAGGTTTCCCAATATTTGACCTGCTGTGTAGCTTCACTGGTTGGACTTCTGTGTTGGACTGAAATAAGAAAGCTGAAAGTGAGAGCTACACTCCATGTTGTCAAACACAAGGTACATGGGTAAGTGTAAAATACCATTTGTTATAGGTGCATAGGTGTCTATAAAAACGACTTGCACAAGTTAATACAGAGAGAAGAAGGGGTTCTTTGTGAGAGCCCTTGAAAAGCTCAACCTTGACATCTTCTAATATGACAATGACACAGTAGCAAACTACACCAACATTGCAGCAGACTCCTCATTGGTCTGGCAGCCATGACTCACCACTAACCTTGTGATAACTATCCAGCACTCCTCCAGACACATTCACGAAATCTTAAGGGACTGCCACACATTTTTGTATTGTATGTGAGATGGGCTAAAGCTGAACACATCTGAAATTCACCATCACTTTTCATAAAAGCAGAGCAGAGCTTAGGGATTACAATCCATCTGCATCTTTTTAAATAATGTCGACATAACGTAATTGTCCCAAAACACAACCACAATAAGGTGAGACAGTTGAGGACATTAGCTCAGGTTTTCCACTGTAAAGCCTGTTGTTTTCATCTCATCTGATCGCATGCTGGACTGGAGGCCTGCTGTGCAGAATTACTTGCTCTAATGGCGTTACACACTTTTGTTGCAGGAAATCCGACCAGCCTGCTGTAACTGCTAAAATGGTGTTTAAAAAACCCAAATTGCATCATGATGTTGGGTATTGATGTTGAGGAAAAAAAACACAGTGCTCCAAATGAAGCAAACAAGATTATTGGCTATTTGTGAGACATGTAAACTTCTTTCAACAAGCTGTAGCCTCCTCCATTGGATTTTTACAGAAAAACAAGATTTAAAAATAACCTCTCCCATTCTAAAGATGCTTGTAAAGTCTAATTAAAGATCACAATATTAACTTTGTAATTCGCTGGTCTGTGGAGTCGTTAAGTGTCCCCCTGGCTTGGCGTAATGGGATACAAACTGCAGTTAATGAGCCAAACGGTTAGCTTTAGTTCTAGCTGGCTGAATGTTGGCTGTGGTATATTTGTGATTAAAAATGAGAAAGGAGTTGTCACTGTCTCAATTAGGCTCTACTGAAAACAAGGGAAGACAGTTTGTGTGTGCACTAGCTTTTAATCATATCCGCCCTTTAAAAAAAGCATGGTCTCAATTTAACATCAGAGAGTGCAGTGCACCCTACTTTGAGGTTTTATCTCCTTACAGTTTCCCTTATTGCTTGTGGTGCTCTTTAAATGCCATTGTCAAAAGCAAAGAAATTTTTCTGTGATAAACCGAAAACAGCAGGGTAGTCTGATTGAGAAGTCTGCACAAAACTGTTTTTGTCTTTCATCTCCAATTACAAGATAGAAAATCCTAGCTTCCTCGACAACTGAAGTTAGCATTAACTAAACATTTTCCCCTCTTCATCTCCTTTTCTGTCTGTGAATTTGTGGTTGTGTCCAATCCTTTAACAAGCTCCATCTCTGACCTGGGTTGTATGTTTCCAGAAATGTCATGTCTTGTAAGTCAAGGAAAGACTTTAATGTCCACATGATTTAACATTAAAGGGAGAAATTCCAAAAACAGGGCTCGGTGCCAGAAATGTAATAATATCCCTATACATGTGAAATTGTAAATGCTAAATCTGTTCTAGAGAATATGGGAAAAGACTCAGAAAAACACAATGCACTGAGCAGTAGAAGGTTCTTTTCATGCACAGAAACATGCATAGAAATAATAACATCAATATTGACCTTAATCTTAGTTTCAATAAACTGCAATGACACCTTCTTAAATGTTACAGAATTTAGGCTTTCTTTACATTACCACAAATAAACTTGTTTCTTTAACCATATGAATTAAAATGAAAAATATTTTTGTGGTACATGAATTATCTATCCAATATTTTAAAAATGTGTCTGAGATCATGATAACCCCTCAGGCTTTGGTATGCAGGGAATACAAGGAATGTTACTATGAAATTTGGATACAAGCAGAGGTAAAAGAACCATCAAGTCACAGAAAAACTAGACGTAATCAAATGTGTGATTCATAACAAAAAATTCCAGTCTTACAATCTTGCAATAACGAACAACATACCCTTACTACCAGAAAGATAGCCACACATTTAAAATTTCCAGATCAATAAATGAAATGAATGAATGAATGAAATCACTTAAGACATCCCCTGCAGGGGAAATTATTTGTACACTCTAGTGTATATTGGTAGTTAGTCACATGCGTATTTATGTGGGTTCAGTCCCGTAACACAAAGGGCCTGTAGGGATGCAAGTGATGGGGAAGTAGAGCAGCAGGCAGCTCCTTCATAGTTCGCCCAAAATTAGCAGTTTATAAAAGGGATGGCACCTTGCTCAAGGGTGCCTAGGCAGTGCACGGGAGGTGACCAGGCACCTCCCTCTATAAGTTCACACTTTTTTTTTCCTGACTCGGGTCTTGAACCAGCCACACTCCGGTCCCCACCCCAAGACTTATTGGACTGAGTTATTGCCACCCCAATCATTAACAAAACAACAGCAATGCCTTACAGCTGTAAGGTAGACAACAACTTACAATCACATTCATTAAAACAGCTCCTGTGAGCTGAAACAATAACATTGTTGTCTAGGTGCAGCTGTTTGGCATTGTGTGGTCAGTGATCATCTAAGTGCAAAAATGAAAATATGAAAAATAGAATAACTCTCAATGAGTGTGATCTCATTAAAATCCTTCCAAAAACCAATGGAATACTGCTGGTCCTATTAGAGTAATAGTTTGATTAAAATGTGCTTTTGTATAATGTGGGGAAAATTTCATTTTCAAAAATACACAGTAATGTCACACTTACATGGTATATAGGCATTAGATTTCTAATGACAGTGTCTCCTGGGATTTGCTCCATAATCACTGCTTAGTTCAAATGAACTAAGCAGTGATTATAGGGGAATTTTTATTGAGAGCAATTTGCGACATTTTTATTCTTTTATACCTTTGTGTCAACAAGTTAAAAAAAAAATCCCTGTGGGCCTCCTGGTTGGAGGTCTTATAGGTTGAAAGTCACAAATAGTGAATCCAGTTAGTTACTACCAGAAATTGAAGCTCACATGGTTTCTAACATTCAGAGAGTGATTAAAGACATGAAAACTCTAAACTTAAGGTGACGACTGGAAGTACAGAAAAAAGTTCCATGATGACAAAACTGCCCTGCTGCTTTCTGTTTTGATGCACAGATACTAAACACTAGGAGTGAAGACAGATGGACCACTTTGCTCTAAATCCAGACACCATAAACGGACAAAAAAAAAAGAAGAAAAAAAAACATGCTGATGGACAGATGTAGCAGATGAGTTTTTTTCTCTGAATGACTTTTACTTTCGTATGCAGAGTTGATGCAAAACATGTTTGATAAAAATAAGCTTTGCCAAACTTTTTTTTAAGTAGTCTTACATATATTTAACTAAATGCGACCTTTTTGATATTTATTTCCTCTCATATTTACAGTCCATATTTTGGACTGAGGTAATCCAAACATTATACAAAGTAAATAATTCTGTTTCTTTCATAATACAGTAATAATAATAATGAAATCCTTTATTTTCTCCCCATAGGGGAAATTAGTTTTCATTAATTAATTAATTAGTTCATTCGTTCGTTCGTCTGTCTGTCTGTTCGTTTGTTCATCTTCAAACCGCTTCATCCGTCATCGCGGGTCGCTGCTCCCTTGAAGGGTGCCTCAATGAGCAAACTTATAAAGGGGAAAGTGCTTTACCCAAGGGCACTTCGGCAGTGCTTGGGAGGTGAACTGGCACCTCCACTGCCATTTCACACTCCAAAAGTTTTTGTTTCTGTTTTTTTCCCCGACATGGGTCTTGAACCAGCCACCCTCTGGTCCCCAGCCCAATACAGTGCGCCTTCATTCTTTGCGGTTGATGCGTTCCAGGAACCACTCAATTAGGGAATCCGCGATCTCGATCACGATTTATTTATTTAATTATTTACGGTAATTTAAATGTTTAAATACTGATATTAAACCATCTTCTATCTGTATCATTTTTTCCCACACTCTGACAGTTTATTTAAAGCACTGTTGTGTGTCACGAAAGTTCAAGACTGATGAAACGGTGTGCACCTCTGGATGCCGTCAGCCAATAGAATGCACGTACGGTATCACGTGATTGCTGACCAAAAATCTGCGATGAGGTGGAGTCACGAGCGTTGATGCGCAATTGCGCGAGGGAGCATTGTACTTCATTGACTGAACAACTGTCGCCCCATGTAACAGAAAGTACATGGGAGTGGCAGTAGCTCAGTCCACTTAGTCTCTGACTGGGGACCAGAGGGTGACCGCCTCAGGCCGTAAAAAATTTTGGAGCGTGACCTGGCAGTGCTGAGGCACCAGTTCACCTCCTGAGCAAGAAGAGACCATGTGAGACCACAAGATTACATATTTTTTAGTAAGGATTTTGTTGACTCAAATTTACCAGAGATTAGAGACAAACCCTTGATTTTGGTTTGACAGCCCTGTAGCATTGTAGAGAGACCGAACTTGATTTTGACTTTTGCAGAAAAAAGCATGTCCCGCAAAAAGCTATTTCCATGCACTACGAATATTGTTCCTATTACAATTACAGTTGTTATGTCCTTAAATCTGTTTGTTTTGTCATGTTGCTGTGGGGTTGTTTCTTTTTCAGACAACGCTGCTTCAATTAAGTGTGATGGAACACATGTGTCCCTTATCGGGAGCCAACATCTCTTCTGTTGGCCTTTGAAACAACATCGGCTCCGCAGGATAATTGGACTTTAAAGAGGGATTCTCCCAGGGTACTGCTCCTTGTGCCCGTCAGAGTGGATCAGCTGATGCCCATTGTCTCTATAGTCTATAAGAGATCATAAGTGGTCATGCATGTAGTAATAGCCGCAAGGATGATAGTGATCCCAGAAACCCATCCTCTATTTGAGGCCCCTGGCATATACACAGACACTCAGTTCAAACTGCTTTCAAGTGTGTGACCAAATCTGATCGAATTAGATGGTTCATCTTTGAAGTTTTACTGCAAAATGGATGATTGTGATGATTATGTTTGTATTTGGATCCCAGGTTCTGCCTCCACTCCCAGGCTATCATTAGAATAGTGATCAACACAGAACCAGAGATTGGAGTTCATTTTAATGCAACACCACACACAAAAACACACGTCCAGTCATGACAGCTGCCTCTCTGATTACCTTCAAAAAAGAATCTGGTGATCTCCACAATGGATCACTCTTCTGTTCTGTTTCCATCACATTCCAAAAACAATTTGCTGCCCTTATGAGAACAAAAGGTTTCACAATAAAAGCTTTTGACAGCAAAAGGTGACTCAGAAGCACAGGGATAAATGTATGAGTATAGATGCAGAACATTTGGTCTCAGAGGGTCGAATGATCGGATGGAAAATTGTTTCCCTACAATCATCTACTGTCATCTCTTGCCTTTACTTTCATCCCCGTTCCTCCTTTGATAGTTATTTTAACTGTTTTTGACTTTGTTTATTTGGAGTATGTTGTGTTTATCTTTATGCATAGTATTTCCACAGACTTAAAAGCACAACATAAAGAATTCAATCACTGCATTGTACCCCAGGAAACATCCGCCAGCTGCTCACAGGGACACATGCCTGGGGCTTTAGTAATTTCAGCTAACTATGAAAATCTCCTAAAGTACTCTCATAATTGCACTAGCCTTAGAATAAGTTTTTACACAAGCAGAGGTGGTGACCAGCTGCCCAGGGCTCAGAATAACTGTGAAAGTCATCAACAAGAAGAACATGTTTCATTACTTTAGCAAAGAGCTTAAATTGGCCGGTTGCAGGAATTTCTGCAGTGTCAAACTAATTGACCGACAGCTCCCATGTGCTTTATCAACACAGGGAAACGCCACGGGGCCGATAACCCACCAGTCTAGTAAACCATCTATAACAAATGGCCAATTTGAAACATGTGTTATTAGCTTTTTTATGATAGGTCCCCTTTTCTATTTGACCGAGATGTTTTGGTGTTTAACAAAGACTGAAAATCAGAATAAAGCCAATGTAGGTGTAACTGTATTTTAGCTTTCTTATTTGAAGATGGATACCACAACCCACTGAAGACTATGAACTAGATATTTTACATGATGCGTGATACATATTAATGGGATTAAGTAATACTGGATTTTATCTTTTCTTGAATTTGCATAGTCTTCTCTTCCAAATTCCATGCTCTTCCAACATGACTCACAGCTTCCAATACAGAAGAGAGAGGAATTCTCAATAAATCTGAAGTATTGAAATTTTTTTTTTTTGTTACTGTTTTGCTTTTATCCTCAGTTTTAATTTGCATGCATCCAATGGAGCTTGTCATTATTTATTCCTTATCATCTAAATCACTGAAGTTTTTATGTTCTCCCCATGTTTGCGTGGGTTCTCTCCTGGTTCTCCGGTTTCCTCCCACCTACAAAAAGCTGCACATCAGGTGCTTTGGTTGGTTCCAAATTGTCCATAGGTTTGAGTGTGTGCGTGAGTGGTTTCTTGTCTTTCCTGTGGCTCTGTGATGCGCTGGAAAGATGTCCAGAGCGTCTCCCTGCCTAATGCCTATAAATCCACTGGGATAGGCTCTAGTAACCCCTGTGACCTGCGAAAGTGGAAGTAGCTGTTTGGAAAATGAATGAATGACAATTACTGGCCTTAGTAGGGCTTTTAAATGTGGATTTACAAGTAGACGAACAATGTGGATTCTGTCCTGGTTGTGGAACAACGGACCACCTCTTTACTTTTGAAGGGATCCTAGAGGGGGCTTGGGAGTATGCCCATCCAGTCTACTTGTGTTTTGTGGACATGGAAAAGGCATACAATCAGGTTCCCTGGGATATACTGTGGGAGGTACTGCCACAGTACTGGGGGGAGGGGGGGCATTCCTCAGGGTCATCCAATACCTGTACACCTAAAGTGAGAGTTGTGTTCGAGTTCTTGGCGGTAAGTCAGACTTGTTCCAAGTGGGTGTTAGCCTTCGCCAGGGATGCACTTTATCACCAGTTCTGTTTGTGATTTTCATGGACAGGATATTGAGGCGTAGTCATGGTGAGGAGGGTTTACAGTTTGGTGAGCTAAGGATTGCATGACTGGTTTTTGCAGATGATGTGGCCCTGTTTGCATTATTGGCCTGAGATCTGCAGCACTCATTTGTAGCGGCGGGGATGAAGATCAGCACCTCCAAATCTGAGGCTATGGTCCTTAGCAGGAAGTTGGTGGATTGCTTTATCCGAGTGAGGAATAAGGTCCTTCCCCAAGTAAAGGAGTTTAAGTATCTCGGGGTTTTGTCCCGGAGTGAGGGAACAATAGGGCATGAGATTGGACAGAGAATTGGGGCAGCAGGAGCGGTATTCCAGTTGCTTTATCGAACTGTTGCACCAAAGAGGGAGCTAAGCCAAGAGGCAAAGCTCTCCATCTACCATTCTACCCTCACCTATGGTCATGAGCAATGGGTCATGTCCAACAGAACAAGATAGCGGATACAAGTGGCCAAAAGGGATTTTCTCAAGCAGGTAGCTAGTGTCTCGCTGAGAGATAGGGTGAAAAACACTGCTATTCTCAAGATGCTCAAAGTAGATCTGCTGCTCCTTTGTATGGAGGTTGAGGTGAGGTGGTTTGGGCATCCGGTGATACCACTGGGATGCCCACTAGGGAGGTGTTCCTGGCATGTCCAGCTGGGGGGAGACCTCAGGGCAGACCCAGGACCAGGTGGAGGGATTATATCTCGACACTGGCTTGGGGACGCCTTGGGATCCCCTAGTCAGAGTTGGTTGATGACACCGGGGAAAAAGAAGTCTGGGTTCCCTGTTGAAGCTGCTGCCCCCAAGACCCGACTCCAGATAAGCGGATGAAGATGGATGAAGTAGCGTTTTTATGGAAACTGAATAAAATATACATCAAAATATTTACTCTATCTTTCTTGATATGTTTTGGATTGTAAATTGTAAATATTGCCTCAATATTTACAGCAAAACTCTAAAATTTTAGTTAAAAGGGAGTGGGCCCCTTGTTGAGTTCAGGTCAGAACCTCTAATAGGTTTTATGCAAAGGACAACTGCTACAAGGCCATATCGTCCCTGTTGTACATTACTTACTTTTGGTAAGTCGTCTATCCTGTTCTTATTTGAGTGAAATCGTAACTGTTTGTATTGTGGTTTTTAATCTACACAGCAACATGGTCTTGTGAGAAGCAATGCTGCCCCCCCCCCCCAAAAAAAAAGGTCCTGGGTTCAAATCCACAAGATGGCTGGGGTCTCTTCAATGCAGTCTGAGATGTTGTCTGTGTGGGTTCCCTCTAAGAATTCTGGCTTCCTCCAACATTTCAAAATACTAATTTGAAGTGGTGACTCTCAGTTGCCTCTAAATGTGAATGATTGGTTTGTCTTTATATATGGGTTGGCTCTGAAATGAACTGGCCATTTGTTCAGTGTGTACCCCGCATCTTGCTCAGTGTAAGCAAGTATATGCTCCAGCCTTCCTGCAACACTTTGCTGGTTAGAAAATTGATGGAGTTTGAGTTGGATTAGAATTTAGAACTCAAAATGTGAAGCTAAATACACTGTAAGGATAAATTATTTGAACTAAACAAAATGAGATGAGTGATTACTGTATTTCTTCAAATTGTTTGGAAATTTAAGTTGTGGGCGGCACGGTGGCGCAGTGGGTAGTGCTGTCGCCTCACAACACGGCGGACCTGGGTTCGAGTCCTGCTCTGTGCGGAGTTCGCATGCTCTCCCGTGTCTGCGTGGGTTCTCTCCGGGTTCTCCAGCTTCCTCCCACCTCCAAAAGCATGCGCTTCAGGTTGATTGGCCGGTCCCAAATTGACCGTAGGAGTGAGTGTGTGTGTGTGTGAGTGATTGTTTGTTTCTATGTGGCTCCGCGGTACACTGGCGTCGTGCTCGGAGTGTCTCACACCCTGAGACTGTCGGGATAGGCACCGGCTCCCCCGCGACCTGCGTAAGCGGGTTGAGACAATGAATTTAAGTTGTTGTATTTATTTTTACAGTGTGTAGCATTTGGTGACAGCAGGGTGACAGCAAACAATCTCTCAGAATTGGATGGATTGAAACAGTCTATGTTATAAATGCTCTTTTAGTGCAATTCTGTGTTTGAATACTGTTACCTGAACATCAGTGAGACCATCTGAACAGCTAATTCTGGCCACTTCCATCCAAACTGCATTGCAGGTTGACTGATTTCAGGATGACCAAAGACCAAGTATGCACCAAGTAGTAAAAGTGTCAGCATGGACACACACACACACGCACGCACGCACACGCACACACACACACACACACACACACACACACACACACACATTTCTGCTACTGAGCAGCTAAGGTTGAGGTAATCAGTCACTTGTCAGTCTTTTGCGCTCTCTCTATTTCAATCATTTTTTGCTTTTTGTTGCGTGTCCATGGTTCTTTGCTGTAAGTCATAGGCTTCCTCTAGAAATAGGCACAAAATAAATAGCTTCCCATTAAAAAAAGCTAAAAGACTTCCCACAAGGTGTTTTCAGAAAAGGTATGTTGTTACTGAAGATGTAGTTCTTGCAGTTGTTAAGTGACTTCTCCGTTTGAGAATTTTTATAGCAACAAAAGAAATTATTTATGAGCAAAACACTGAGAAAAAGTTCCCAGGCATCATAGTGAATGAAGAGTTCACCTATTCAAGTGACAGTAAGCCTTAATGTTTTTTTGACAGCTTTGGTAAAAATAAAGGCATAAGTCAAGCAACACACATAGCAAAGTTCTGTCTGATGCTACATATTATTAGAAGAATAAATTTGTTGCTGATTTTGTTGTATTCAGTGAATTTATGGAATTGATTAAATATATTGCCATAGATTTGACCATTTTTGTATTTTTGCATTTTTCTTCTGAAAAATAAGGAACATAGCAAAAACTGTACAACTCTTTACTGATATGAACTATACTATGGACCAGACTACATTAGCTTCAGCCTGGTCCACTGGCCAATGGTAACTTTGTGTCAGTGACAACATGTTGGCCCAGCAAATGCTGTTGACATGATGTGATGAAAAGTTACATCTGAAAGGTCTGGTGAATTCCCACAGTCCTGGTTTTCAGTCCTGGAGACCAACTTTCCCAATTGACTCCAAAAATTATGCCATAAAATCTCAGAGTGAATGTGACAGGTCCTAAACAAAACCAGCTGCCAATTAACTTAATGACTGAATCTATCACATCCAATTAGTGAAAGCCTATGGGCTGTCACTCCGGCCCATGTTGTGCTTGTTTAACTAAAACACAGACAGAGAATGATCAATTTAGGAGGCATGTCTCTGTCTTTGTGATCCTTATCTGACAAGCCCTGCATCGTATTTGAAACAGTCAGCCCTGACAGGTCCCACGGATAAACTGCTGCATGAAAGGGGTCGCCTCAACCTCTGGAATTCATTGTCAGTTTTCTGACTCGCACAATTGACAAATGGTTTCAAACAGTGATCAGGAAGCTTGAGAGAGGTATTCCCTGATGTTGGTCTGTTGAGAGAGCAAGAAAAATGTTGAAAGAAAGAGAAAGAAAAATGGGGAAAACAGAAGCGCCAACAGAGATGTAAGACAGATTAATGAACCAAATCAAAACAAGGACTGAGCACCACTTTCCCTCAATTGCTTCCTTACTTTGGTAAAGGTCGTACTGTAATCCCCAAGTGAAGTGGCTATCTGGTAGGAGTTTGCTCCATGGTCAGTGTCTTTGACCCCAGATGATAAGACTTAGCCCAGCCATAAAGCATAGGCCTCTTTAACTGATCCATTAGTGTCTGATTCCCAAGAGTGAACCCACTGGTGTCTACTGAAACTTACCAGGACGCCTTGAAGGAAAACAGCAAGGCAGACATGCACTGAGATCAAAGACAATTCCTCCTTCCCCTCTCCTCCCCTTTCTTTCTCCTTTCCTCTCCTTCATCTAGCTCTCTGTCTCTATCTTTCTTTCTCTCTCATCTGGTACACCCACATTCTACAATTGTAAGTGTGTTTTCTTTTGACTGCATACAATAAGCATTCTAGTTTTTTTTCTCAGAAGAAAATTAAGCTTTTTCGTAAATTCTTTCCAGGGTAGATCAATGTCTTAATGTGTCTGTTAGAGAATTAATAGTACACAGTCAACAGAAAACCATGAAGAGACATAGTCATGTGAGCAATGGCAGCAGAAAACCTTGACTGAAGTCAAAACTACCATTTTGGTTCACAGTCAGTGACTTGAACTCCAAAGATACTTAAGCACCTGATAGAAGATCAAAGTTCAGATGTTGCATTTTACCGCAGATGAGAATGGGAACAATGCTGGACATTTTCTGCAATGTGGTCGAGGGTTGAGGGGCACTAAAAGGTCAAAATGCTGTAGTCACATGACGCAGGTGTTATTACATCTCGCTTCAAAGCGGTGATGTATTGTAATTGTCAGTGTTTGTGTGTTCATCCATCCGTTTGTCCGTTTGTGCGTTAGTTAGTCCACCAAATATCTTCGCAACTGTTGCAGATAAAAAGATGAAACAAAAAGCACATTACTCAAGCAGCAAAGGGGATGAAAATGAGATGATGATCTTGACCTTGAGAAAACTAGGTCAAAGTCAAATTTCAACTTTTGTGCACTCAGGAACCGGATAAAATAAAAAGATGAGGGAGAAGGCCAGTGTAAGACCATCTACCTATGCAATAGCTTTGATCTACCCTGAAAGGTCAAAGCTATGAACTTGTCAGGTACTTTCAGGGTACCCTGACCTACCTTCAACGGGATGTTGCAGTCTCTGACTGCCTTGGTTCTTGTTATTGGGCTGTTTTTGTGTAAAATTGTTCCATGACTTTGCATTGATAAATGAAATGTATGGTTTGATTAATGTTTTAAAACAAAAATTGACTTTTTGTCCAATCTTTCTTCTCAAGGAAAACAGCTGGCCTGCTGCAGCCATGCCAGAGGTTTTATGATTAGATAAACATCTGTGAGCTCATCTAATCACTAACATCAGTATTCTCACACTGAGAATGGAAGCATTGTTATGTTTGCCACGTATAATATTAATCTTCATAATCTCTTACACAAATTGTTCGTCTACTGGCTGCATATAAATATGGATGAAATTTAACTAACCAAAAGTAAAGCCAAAATACATTATCTTGATTGGTCCATAGTAGTAAGCTGCAACTTTATTCTTGGTGCATTGTTATACACTGCCCAGCTTTTTGTCAAACTGAATTAAAATTATGTCACCAACAGTCATGCTTGTATCTGGGATGTTTAGGTTTCACTTTTTTTTACAGTGATAAGGATATAGAAATGTGTCTTCTATATTGCTTACACTCAAACTCACTGTCCTCAGTAAGATTCCCTCACTTGCAGTAAACACAATGAACAATTGATAACGAAATTAGCTGATAATGGTGTGGGATGTCTCTAATGTATTGTACTGTATATGACATAGGACTAATCATCCTAGCTATTTCTTTCCAACTCATTATTAAAAATATGCAAAATACCCGATGTTGATAGAGAAAAAGCCGAAAGGAAAAGAAGACCTTTAGAGATTAAAGAAGAGACCCCTTGTTGCAGCCCAGGCATACGCGTTTCAATGACATATGACTTGCATTGACATATCCAATGAATACATGATTCAATCATAAATGAAGCCCCATTGTGAACATCTGATTCCATGCACTGTTTACACCTTCATGAATCAGATCTGAACAATGCCCCATGAGATGAAAAAGATCAACATTGGATGACTTGAACTACAGTATGTAGCGTAAAGACAGCATTAGTGACCACGAGAGATATATTTGTTGTGATGGGAGCATGCTTGCAATTTTACCAACTTTAGTGGCAACTGTTAGGATATTTTGAGCCTTACTTAAATGAAGCTCCAATTTGAGGATGTATGCTAAAAACAACAAATACATTTCTGTTACAAAGCTTTATGGTCATCTCCTCTCGTTTCAACCGCTTATCCAGATCCGGGTCACAGGGGCAGCAGTTTAAGCAGGGAAGCCCAGACACTCATCTCCCCATCTACTTCCACTAGCTCCTCTAGAGTGCTCCCAGGCCGACCAAAAGATATAATTTCTCCAACGAGTCCTGGGTCTCCTCCCAGACTTACATGCCTGGAACACCTTGTAAATAAATAAGGGAATAACACCCAAGAATACTTGGGGGAGGGACTCCTGTCCTACCCAGAATGGACACTCCACCCTTATTCACATGAAAACTATGGTTTCAGATTTGGAGATGCTGATCTTCATTGTGGCTGCTTCCATACTAGGATGCAAACCACTCCAGTGCAAGTTGGAGGTTTGACGAGACTAGTAGGACCACACCATCTGCAAAAATCAGAGATGGAACCCAACACTCTCCACCACTTGATTGTGCCTATTCTGTCTGTAAAAGCTATGAACATGACCGGTCACAAGGGGCAGCCGTGGCAGAGTCGAACCACAGCTGGAAATGAGTTTAACTTAATGCCAGCAATGAGAATCAGACTCTGGCTCCAGGAATATAGAATATGGACAGTCCATCCATCCATCTTCCACCGCTTATCTGGATTCGGGTTGCGGGAGCAGCAGCTTCAACAGGGAGCCCCAAACTTCCCTTTCCCCAGCCACATCCACCAGCTCTGACTGGGGATTCCCAAGGCATTCCCAGGCCAATGTTGAGATGTAATCCCTCCACCTGGTCCTGGGTCTGCCCCAAGGTGTCCTCCCAGCTGGACGTTCCAGGAACACCTCCTTAGGGAGGCACCCTGGAGGCATCCACTCCAGATGCCCAAAGCACCTCAGCTGATTCCTTTCGGCGCAAAGGAGCAGCAACTCTACTCTGAGCCCTCGCGAATAGCAGTGTTTCTCACCCTATCTCTGAGGGAGACACTAGCTATCCGTCTGAGAAAGCCCATTTCCGCTGCTTGTATCCGCAATCTCATTCTTTCGATCATGACCTATCACTCATGACCATAGGTGAAAATCACAAACAGAATTGGTGACAAAGCGCAGCCCTGGGAAAGGCCAACAGCCACTCGGAACAAGTCCGACTTACTGCTGAGAACCGGAACGCAGCTCTCACTTTGGGCATACAGGGATTGGATGGCCCTAAGGAGATCCCCCTGCACCCCATACTCCCGCATTACCTCCCACAGTAAGTCCCTGGGGACCCAATCTTACGCCTTCTCCAAGTCCACAACACACCTGTAGACTGGATGGGCATACTCCCAAGCCCCTTCTAAGACCCCTGCAAGAGTAGAGATTTGGCCCGTTGTTCCACGACCAGGACGGAACCTACATTGTTCCTCCTCAATCCAAGGTTCAACAATCAGCTGGACCCTCCTTTCCAGCACCTTGGAGTAAACTTTCCCTGGGAGGCTGAGGAGCGTGATGCCCCTGTAGTTGGCACACACCCTCTGGTCCCCCTTTTCAAAAAGAGGAACCACCACCCCAGTGTACCACTCTTTCAGCCCTGTCCTAGACTTCCATACAATGTTAATGCCAGCTGGGATAGGCTCCAGCTCCCTGTGACCCACTGCGGTGGATAAAGCGGAAGAAAATGGATGGATGGATGGATTTTTCATAAGGTCTTCTGAACCATTCTTTGTCTGGCCCTTCACCTGAGACCTGTTTGCCTTGGGTGACCCTACCAGGAGTACTAGACTCCCAACAAAATAGTTCCCAGGATCCTCTCCAGAAACCTCTCCACCACGATAAGGTGATGGTTCCTTGGAGAGGAACAGTCCGTAGCAATAAGCTGTCCACCCCTAGTGAAGAACCCCCCAAAGGATCTCAGGGACGGTAAAGGCATGGTTGTAAGCCTTCTCAAGGTCCACAGAGCACATCTGAACTGGTTGGGCAAACTCTGCCTCCAGTGACCTCGAAAGAGTATAGAGCCCGTCCAGTATTCTATGACCAGCTTGAAAACCGTATTGTTCCTCCTTGTCTGTGTAGGTTCTCAGTCATCCAGGTCATGGTTATCCAAAAGCTGTTGAGTTGATCCACTGGACGTTTAAGAAACGTCCAGTGGATCGACTCAACAGCTTTTGGATAATTGTTCCTCCTTGGATTTGAGGTTGGTGTCTTGGAACCAAGTGTACTTTAGACACTTGTTTTAGTTATGGACAAACTGTGACTAGCACAGACGTCCAACAACTGAACACCATTTGCGTTCAGATTGGGCAGCTCTTCCTTCCGATTGGGCAGCTCTTCCCTTTACGATTTTTCATCAGGTGTTTGCCCAGACACATGAAACATTAGAGGGAACGTTGCTCACACAGTAACCTATTCAAAATAAAAAATTCTGCAAATAACATATTGGGCTGTTACAACACGATGTGATCCCACATTGCAAGTATGGACAGACACAAAATTTAAATACAGTAGGTGAGGCTCAGAAGAGGGACCAAATTGTCCTGATTTCTGATCTACAGCTTGTTGTTTGCAGAATTCAAGTAAATGTAGGAGGTTTGTCTAGTTTTATTGTCTTGATAATTGACTGTAGTGTATCAGCTTTGCAGAAAATTCCTGTCCTGACTCCCGCTCTGTTGATTCATCTTCCATCATTTCATATCCCACTTTTCTTCAACTCTTTGTCTCTACCTCAGTGACTTCTCAGCAGCCTTCCTTCCTTCCCTTCCTCCCTTTCTCCTGTTCTCTTATCATTCTCTCTTATACTGGTTCTCTTTCTCCATCAAAACCTTTTCTTCACCTTCTTTCTCTTTCCTCCTAATATCCTACTGGGCTCTGTCTCCCCATAAGCTTTATCTCCCTTTTTTTACTACCAGCATCCCCAAGTCTTCCTGTTTTCAATTTAGCACCACTAAAAACCAGTTCAGATTGTAATGCTATCAATTAGTCAGCAACTGCAGTGAGTTTATTCAATGGGGCCAGGAGCAAGCTTTGGTGATTTACTGGCTGAGAGGGAGATACAAGGGAGAGATGTGCAGACATGGACTGACAGAAGTTTTTAAGTCTGTGGGAATGGAGTCTGTTTTGTGAACCTTGGGGACTTGGTCTTGTGGTTTAAGTCCCTGTAGCAATGTAGTGAAACCTCAAAAAGATGAAAAGGTTTGGTTGGAAGGAGAAGAAATGCAAAAAAAAAAAAACATTGAGAATTTCTAAAAGACTAAAATGCCTTTTTTCACATGTATTGGATTTCAGCCACAACCTGTTTAATGCCAGAAGTGCATTCTTGTGACATGCTATGGAAATAATACATTAACACAAGATGTAAATACTGTACTGCTTATTGATCTTAAATTCTGATTTCGAAGGTGAACACTAGTTTAAAATCCCTATTAAATCTGAAATTTAGAGAATTATTCACTTTTGAATGTTTGTGTGTTTAGTGGTGTTGTGGTGTTTTTTTATTTATTTTTTTGCTCTGATTAGTAAATGATTCGATGTTATGTGGCAATAAACCAAAATGTTATTTAAAGAAGTCTGTCATCTACTGCATATGTTAACTGCAACAATCTGCTATAAAATGCACTTTAAACACAGGATCAGATACTTCTTTAATTACTAAAAATCTGCTAAATGTTCTAACATTTAAGAGGCAAGTTTAAAAAACATGCTAACCTGTTTTCTATAGTACAAGCTTAACTCAGGTGGCGCAGTGGGTAGCAAGGTGGTCCCCGGTTTGTGTCACGCTCTGTGCGGAGTTTGCATGTTCTTCCTGTGTCTGCGTGGGTTCTCTCCAGGTTGTCCGGCTTCCTTCCACCTCCAAAAACATGCGCTTCAAGTTAATGGGTGGGCTTCAAATTGCTTGTATGTGCGAGTGTGTGCATGCTTGCTTGTTTGTCTCTTTGTGGCTCCACGGTGCACTGGCGTTGCGTCCGGAGTGTTCCGTGCTTAACACCCCCAGTCAGCTAGGATAGGCTCCAGGACCCCACGACAGCAGATGAAGTGGGTTTCGAAAATGAATGAATAAATGAGGCTCAACTCAACTTTATGCTACTTTTTATGTGTTGCTATTCATTAAGCGCCTGGTGTCTGGTTCTACTTCATTGCTGTCTGAAGTGTACCAAGCAGCTAAATAAAGATCACATGAAAAACATTACAAACTCCTGATTGGTCAGTGACTGGCACACTGAGCATCCAGCACAAGCACAAATAAATGGCCGTCACACTCAAACAACCAAGCTATTTTAGTTAGCGTGATTTTTGTTACGGCCAATACATGGCAATACAATACTGAGGATGTATTTGTGTTAAACAGCTGATGAAAGGATTATTAGAGGTGTGTGTCGCACTTACGGCTATGCCACAGACCCTTTGCCCCTGGAGGTGCTGTCTAATTAAAAAAAAGACCTGCTGAAGAGCACGCAATCCAAAGTCAAGTACACTCAGGTAGAGATGGAACTACATAGTGGAAATTTCTGACCTAAATTATTTTCTCTCCTTGCTTATATTTCCACAGGTGAGAAAATGTTTTGGCCATGAGTTTTCTTATGTCCTTTCTGAATTTTACCGTTCCATCTGTCTCTGTGACTATCTGTAAGAGGTGCTGCTCTAACCACATCAGCATGAATGGAGACACATTATTTTCTACAGATAAGATTATCCTGCAAAAAATAAACACAGTAGAAAAATTTTTCAGATGGACACCAGAATATTTTCATGTCTTCAGTAAATATTCCATTTTATAATATGAAGATTCTGAGGAGGGTTCAACTATAATATGTGATCAATATGCTGCTGTGTGTCTCTCAGTACAATCCAGACGTCCTGTTGTATATTTCTGTCAGAACTTCTTCAGAAATTTCCAGTTTATTGGACTTTGGGTCGATAGCTAGGACAGATCTGTTAAAAAGATGGAGTGTTTTTCAGGTCAGACTTAGAGCTGGAGCACAGGGGCCATGTATCAAAAGTTAGATATGAGTGGCTCCTCTGTTGTGCATTCAGGGCTCCATAGAAACATCAATTTGATCTAAACACCTATTAAAATTTACAAGCCTGTGTCTTAGTTTAAGTGCGACCTGTCGCACTTAACGTACCTGGGCAGAAATACTTTATAATCTTTGACTCAGAACACAGTATTATCACCATGATAAGGGATACAGTCTTGTCGTGTGTGTGTGTGTGTGTGTGTGTGTGTGTGTGTGTGCGCGCGTCCGTGCGTGTATGCATGCGTGCGTGCGTGTGTGTGTAACAGAGCAGGGGATCAGTCTGGGAGAACCAGAGAGGGGTTTGTTGGCTTGTCAGTACACAGTCATTGGCCTGTCGCCTGTCACCAAGCCCCTGCCGTGTCTCTCACTGTCTTCCTCTTAATTACCCATCATTCCTCTTGAGGCAAGGCCCCTCACAAATTACAGTGCATTGTCCCCCGCCGATCGGCCTGTCATCAAGCGGCTCCATGTTTCAGAGCAGGGCTCACTGTAGATGAAGAAAAGAGCTGGGGGGGACTCATGCACACTCACATGCACACGCATTCACTCACACAAAATAGTTAATGTGTAACTGCAGACACAAATTAATTTGAATCGACATGCATGCAATGAAAACATTTCTATGACCACATTACACACACACATGCACGCACGCACGCACGCACGCACACACGCACGCACGCACACACACACACACACACACACACACACATACACAGTGGGGCCAGGTCCATTAGCTCTGGTGCCAACTGAGTCTGTGACCCAGACAGGTTTCTGCTATGTCAGTAAAACCAATTGACAGTATTATGGTAGTAATACCCCAACACACAGGGCTGAGCAGAGTGTTGCTGTAGAAACAAAGACATCTTCTCTGTCATACCGCTCACTAATGAGCAGAGAGAAAATTAACCCTTGTTTGTGCAGCCACTTGGCTCAGTTGGTTCAGACAGCAGCAGCAGTCTTCATGAGATGAAACATACCTTACACACAGATCAATTCTCAGGAATGTAAGTGAATTTACAGCTATAGATTTGGGATAAATTATGTAACAGTTATATCTTTAAAGCTGGTGATGTAATATATTTTTCTCATTGCCTACCTGTCCGCAGCTGTTCTTTCCACAGAGACCCTTCTCTATGCAGCCTTTGTTTGTTTTGGTTTTTTCACTCTGAATAAATT
>CM023612.1:18860809-19003309 GCA_013358685.1 Antennarius maculatus
TAATAGGTAAATGGGGTTTAATGCTTAAAGATGTTTTAGTCCGCAATGCCTGATGAATATATTTTTGCCACTGTGAGAAACACAGTGTTGATTTCCCTGTATTCATATAGATTATATTTCTATCTCACTGGGAGAATTATGGCCCTAATAACTGTCATCCAAAGCCATTGTAGAATCAGTAAAATGTTTACTACAAAAATGCAGAGCAGTCAGTTGGTGAAGTCATGCGTTCCTTAAAGAGCCTTTGACTCAATTCAACATGTATAAATATATCCATTTCATTATGGAGGCCAGTCAAATATTTGTTTCAGCGGTTTTCCCCCCGTATAATGTAAATTGCTGCAAGCTGTTGCACTTGGAAAATGTTTTCTCATAATGCTTTTCGGCTTGCACATTAATCACAACTAAATGTTGCATTGAAATCACTACAGACAGCCAATTTATTCTTGGCTTCTCTAGCCCCCCTCGTGAGAAGCTTGTGGCAAGAGGGTCATTTTGGGTTTTAATAATAATGAATGTCATTATTTGTCGACAGTGGTTCTTTATCGTTTCCAAATTTATTGTGTGTTCTTGAGGGCATTTCTCTGTAGTTATGACCACTGAAAAAAAAAAAAAAACATGACATCTTATGTCATGTGCCATGATCACAAGATAAGTCATTTTTAATTATGGTGTTATGAGGAGATTCATATAATATCTCTATCTATCTATCTATCTATCTATCTATCTATCTATCTATCTATCTATCTATCTATCTATCTATCTATCTATCTATCTATCTATCTATCTATCTATCTATCTATCTATCTATCTATCTATCTATCTATCTATCTATCTATCTATCTATCTATCTATCTATCATACCAATGTATACAACTTCATTGTGGGTTTGTGAGATGAGTCACCATCCAATCCCCTGTATCTGATCTAAACTTGGTGTACTGCTTGTCATATTCATATATAACAATACATATTCATATATAGCATGACAATATAAATAAAGCCAAGGAATATTTTACTCAGTCACTGAACAATTTAATTAATAAGTCCATTCGTTGTTGTTTTTTTATAAATCACAGGCTCAGGGTGGGTTCAGAGGCTGTTTGAGATCAAAAAGTTAAAACAGACAATGGTTATCTAAAATAGAGACAAATGTACTGTATTATCCGACATGGGCTGTGGCAAATTGGATTTTCGTCAAGCAACTTTGTTGTCAAGACCTGATGGAGCTTTTAGTCCCTGATTGCTGGACACTGGTGCCTAACTGAAAGATTTACAATGGTGTTGTCTAAAATATGCGTCATTCTTTTTTCTTGTGGTAGGCTGGGTAATTTTATTCTGCTAATAATAAAATTACCCAAAGGCAGTGTCCGTTTGGTCTGAAAACAAAACTTGTTTTAATTCTTTTTATGATTAGATGCTGACAGCAGGCCCCTTTACACACCCTACTCAAGAGTAAATACAGTACATTTAGAAACCATCTTGAGAGAAAAACAAATGTCCTGTTCAATATGTCCACTTTTTCAATCTCAAATTCACTTTCAAACTCCATTTCTGCTGTATCATGCATCACAGTTTTTCCCACAGAAGCTTATTGTCTAATAGTTCATGCAGTGCTCCGTCTTAGCCAGTCAAGTCATGGTTTCAACAGATCACCATTAATCACCCTGTAACCTTCCTCTCAACCAGGCCCATCTAAAGCTCATTCATCCCCATTTGCCATGCAGCTCTGTGGGTTGATAATTGGAAAAGCAAAACACAGATTAAACCCAATTTGGAGGGCTTCAACTTGAAACTTAACAGAGACAATCAGGCTCAGGCTCAACTGGGGTTCACTGTGCTTTGGTCCGCAATGCCTGCTGAGGCTTCACCGGGAGGGGACCACAAATCTTAAATCAAACCAATCTGTACATGTGTGCATGTGCGCGTGTGTGTGTGTGTGTGTGTGTGTGTGTGTGTGTGTGTGTGTGTGTGTGTGTGTGTGTTTGTGTGTGTGTGTGTGTGTGTGTTTGTGTCAGAGAGACAGAGAGAGACACCAATATTGAGCTTAAGACATACAGCAGTGTGAATCCTTAGCGTGCCACTGATGTAGCATGTATCCTGCATCACCATTCTTAACAAAAACCATCTTTAAGCATTAAATCCCCTTTGTATCATTAACCTATTAGCCTAAAATTTAATTGCAGGATGTCGTAAAATGATTTGGTCTATGACTAATGACAATATTTTGGCTCTGTAATGACCAGAACAAAGCAAACTAAAGCTAAACTAAGTAAAGCTGGTTGTTTTTCTTCCTTTTGGCATGTCTGGGCAGCAGATTTGTGTCTTTACCTCATGCTACTCAGATAGTTGTTTACTGGCGAGGTTTTTATTAAATGAGAACATCATGACAGGATAACAGACTAATGACTAATTTCATGGCTATTGAGTCATCTGAGAAAGACCATCGGGAGGATTAACTTTAAAGAGCAACTGTGACTAACCCAATAGGAGGTATTCTAGAAGGTATGATTGTCTTTTAAAGAGCAAATGAAGGGTATCAAGATCTCTCCCAATGGGCTTTTTTGTGGACTTAAGGAAAGTGTGCTGTAAGGAAAGTGTACTACAATTAAATTCTCTTTATCAAACGAATGGTTCAAAATTAGCAGTCGGAAAGACGTTCCTTTCTACAACCAAGGGAGATGACCCCTAGGTGGCAGCGTACCGAAAGAAATCCCAACCACCATGACAACTATATCACTGCAAGTACAAAACTCCATTGAATGTCCACATTTTTATTTGCTCTGCAGGGCAACAAAACTTGATGAGAACTCTCAATAAGTTATGATCAGCTGCTGCCACCGCCCTTTAAATGACAGCTTGATAGGATCTTTGAGGCGCACTGTGCATGTATAGTGTTACTTTCATCAAAGGGAACTGAATGGGGATGAATGGAGGATGATGTGTGTACTGCCTTTGCTTAGAGGAGGCATTTCCAGCTGGCGCCAGGGCAGAGGAAACCCACTGAGACACACAACAACACACATAGACACAGGGGTCAGCCTGGATTCACCCTCCTCCACCACCACCACCTCCATGCCTCTTGGTTTCCTCCGCCTCCCTTTCTTCTACTTAAAACCTCACCCCCACCTTCCCTTCCCAGGCCTGACCGTCTCTCATCTGTTCTTTCTCCTAGTGTCACTCTGCATTCTCATTTTTTCCTTCTCCCTTTCTTTCCAAGAGTAACTGTTCATGTGTTCGTTAAGTTTTGAGAATGAAATACACTTATAAATATAACTGCGTAGGAGTAATATTGTAGAGCACCTCTCAAGTGATCATCCTTGTATGATTGCTGTTAAAATATAAAGTTAGACACTAAATATTATTCAAAAAAACTCCCAACATGTTACTGAATGATATATCTCAAACTAAATATAATCACTGTAGTAACACAGTTCTTATTACCTCAGCCAATGTATTTCTTACATTTAAGCCAATGCTTTTTTCATAGTTATTTGGAAACATGTCTCTTTACTACATAGTACAATATTACAAGGTTTGTTGTCTGCATTTGATCCATTCCTGAGGAGCAGTGGACAGAAAGTTGGGGTTATATCTTGCTCAAGGGAACATCAGTAGGAAGACTTGGGGAACTGTGATTCCAACGATCAACATGCCATTAACCGGGTAATGCTCTCACCACCTAAGTAACAACTGCCCATGCTAGTAGCAATTGCTCAACAGAAATGTTTTATAAAAATTAAGAAACAATATTAGATTATTTAAGAATTTCCATTTTGTTGACTACCGCAACACAATAAATGTTTTCTTCAGAATCTGTTTCAGTTTGTTTAGCATAAAGTCAGGAAACAAGAAAAGAGCTGACTGTGTGAAACACTGAAACAGTGCCATATAAAGCTCAATAACAACTACAATATAAAGTGTTTTGTTTAATTTGTAAAAAAAAAAAATGGAAGTACATAGCATTAAATGGAGAAAAATCGTGAATATCATCCTCATGGAAAAATCACAGGCTGCTTTGCAATGGCTCCCAACTTTGAGATAATCCATTACAGAAAAACTCTCTCTTCTTCAAGCTTTACTGTAGTAAGATAACCAGTAGCTGGTTCTATGGTTGTGTTATCAATAATCTTTTGCTTGAATATATTTTTACATTTTTCAGTCAAAATAAAAATCAGCAAGATCTTTATCACACCCTCCTTTTTTTTCCACTTCCTTCAACCATATCAACCCATCTTTTAGTACCATTGTCTTAAATTATTAGCTTTCCTTAATCCAGAGCCTGGGCAAAAGCAACACATCTAACACCCTTCACCGGTCTTTATGCTGAGAAAGAAGCCAGAGAAATCCGGCAACACTACACAATTTTGAAATGCATACAGGCTTTTACATCAGTAAAACAGTCATGGTATTTAAAATAACAATGGTGTCATCTACTGTTATCTTTTACATACTGACTCACAAATTTGGAGACATTTTAAATTGATTTTATGTCACTTGACATTCTTGCAATGCTGGGTTGTATGACAAATGTATGTTTGTTGTCCAGCTATTTTGATTACAACCTCCACTCCCAACTCAGAGGTAGAACAAAAATTATTCACTCATTACACATTTTGTAATTTTTATTCACAACTGTTAGGCATAAAAAGACTTGCCCCAAGTAGGCTGTGCCAAAGGCACAATAGATGAAGTGCATCGTACAACACTGCCTGACTGATCAGCTTCAGATAGATTGCAAGAACAAAAACAGGGAGGCAGAGCTTTCATGACCAAAAAACTTCCTTCCGTCTCCAAAATTTGAGTGGCAGCAAGGCTCAGAAGAATTCTCCAAATGGTCAGGACAAATTTAAAAGCCAACCTGCTATTTTACTGTTCAGATCTGATGGTGCTATAAAGCAGGAAAATGGGGTTTGGCGACCCTTACGTGACTACTCGGCTGATTTTATATGATTTTCCCCCTGTACTTAATCTAAGTCTTTTTGGCACAACATGCTATGTCTTGACCAAGCATGAGATCTGTAAATTCCCTAATAAATTTTTTATCACTTTATTTAGTTCCATGCCCCGGGCCAACTGTGTCTAAAGTATGTCACCCAGTAACAATGAAGAGAAAAAAACACCTACATACACACACACACACACACACACACACACGCACACACACACACACACACACACACACACAAACACACAGCACATACACACACAAACACACACACACACACACTTTAACAATCATACACAATCAAACTTAAACCATAGATTAATTATTTTATAATCAAACACACGCTTCTTAACAAGGCAACACACAAAAACTTAAAACCACATATATCCGGGTTTATAGCAATGGTGTAAAAATATGTGTGTGTGTGTGTGTGTGTGTGTGTGTGTGTGTGTGTGTGTGTGTGTGTGTGTGTGTGTGTGTGTGTGTGTGTGTGTGTGTTTAAATTAGATGCAGACAGGCTCATAGCACTGAACCCAACAGAAAGAGAGACAGAGAGGATGTAGGCATGGCTTTGAATTTCTAAACTAGTCTGAGGCAAAAGAAACCATATTTTGAATTCTATTTAAGCTGTTATTTCTAGTGTACATTTATGGATTTTTTTTACAGGTTTCACAGGAAAAGAATTTCTTTATGATGGAACTCAAAGAGTGGGACGTGTATACATTGGTGAAAGAAACTTTCAGACTTTTAACTGATGTAGTGACATTGCTGCAAACATATTGCAAATAACATATTGCTGTAATTCAAATACCTACATAAATAGGAAAGTTTTACAAGACAGATTCAAGAAGTATTTGATTCATTATGTAGAACAGTCACTGTAGTTATTAGTAAACATGCTATTGCTGCTTTTAACGAATGACGCTTTATTTTTACTTGAAATGGTGGAATAACATAATCATTGGGTGGCTAGAAGGAACTTCTCAGTAATATGCATTGTTTTAAGTGAAAGATAATTTTATGGTTATTGGGTTTTTATTGGTTTGAGTAGCTCAGCATTTGATGACATAAGTCTCACGTATAGTAACTCCTTATTTGTTGCTATTAAAATTACAACCACAATCGTCTTGTCTACAGTTGCTTACAGCCTTGCAGGACATGGGTCTGCTGGAACCTATCACTATTTTATTTTAAGGAAAATATTGTATATTTACTGCTATACATTTACATCACTATATTGACTATAATCTTGAGTTGTGTGTGTGTGTGCATGTCTGCGTGAGTGTTTATTTGTTTCTGTTTGTTTATTTATGTGTTTACTCTTCAATATCTATCCCTTAATAGAGTCAAATGAATACATTGTGTTTAAAAACTGACCTTTTTTTGCCAATGCAATTTTAGATGTTAGATGTGCAATGTACTACATTTTGCACATCTAACCTTTTTCACGTCTTGGGGCAGCAGCGGCTGAGTTGGTAGAGCGGGTCGTCCAGTGATCACAGGATTGGCGGTTCGATTCCCGCTCCCACCCAGTTATTTTGGAGTGTTAGCTGACAGTGGGAGGTGTCAGCCCACCTCCCGAGCACTGCCGAGGCGCCCTTAAGCAAGGCGCCGTCCCCTTTATAAGTTGCTCATTATGGCACACCACAAAGGAGCTGCCCGCCAGTCTACCCCGCCCCCCACTGCGTGCCCACGGGCCCCTTGTGTGTGCGTGCGTGTGTGTGCGCGTGTGTGTGTGCGCGTGCGTGTGTGTGTGTGTGTGTGTGTGTGTGTGTGTGTGTGTGTGTGTGTGTGTGTTACAGGGCCTGTACACACTATATATGCATGTGCAAGACTGTGCAAGAGTGTTCTACTAATTTTCTTTCCAGGATTTTTCAAGTATATAATTTTTTTTTTTTAAATTTAATGCAGTTGGGAATAGGAACAATTTGGAAATTTGATCATTTCATTGGTGAAACCTTGGCAAATTCTTCATAAGAGGTAATCATTTTACACAAATCGACAAGCTGTGCTGTAATTCTACTTTAGCCCTACTCACATAAATTTTTTTCCAATGTAAGATAACTTCAATTTAAATCCAAAGTGACTGAAAAATACAATAAAATAGTAAGAGAAAATGTGTCTCAAAACTAGTAATGGCAAATATTCTCAAAGAAATCTTGGATATTTTCAGGTGAAGAAGAAAGCCGTAGATTTGAATAAAAACTGTTTTTTCTTCACAAGTGTTTGACTTTAATAATATCATGTGTTTGTTGTACAGCTTACCACCATAATTAAATAAATAAAAAATAAGGTTGTGGATATACATGTCATTTACATCTGCTTCACAAACAGTAACTACCCTGATAGATTTATATTAGACTAATGAATTTCCTGTGGCTTTAGTACATATTCATTTATAGGCATTATACAGAACACTTAGAGCAACATAAATCAAAGACAACAGATCTGAGTTACAAATCTCATATGGAGGATAGTATTTACAAGTCACTGACATACATAAATTATCAGTTCTATTGAATCCTGTAGTACTGTAATTCATTGAACGCTGTCAGATTTTATCCATAATTCAACAACTCTGCAGCTCACAATGAATATAACAGAAAAAGAGCCTTAAAACAAAGAAAGATTACAGTGCCATCATGAAGTTTGCTCACTTGTTACTCACCTAATGTAATACTGTTTGGTGCTGTAAATTTAAAATGAATTAAGTTATCATTTCTGATATTGATTCTGTATACAATAAATCAATCAGTCAGCTTTTGTTTATAAAGCACTTGCTCACATCAATGGGCATTTTGAAGTGCTTAAATCACAGAGACATAACATACAAAAGAAGTGAAAAAAAATGCAAAAGAATAGAAGGTGAGAATATATCAGATTACAAATTTGCGCTTAACAAAACTCAGTTCATTTAGAGTCTAAACGCAACACTAGGCCTAGAAATACATTTTGCTCAGGCTTCAACCCAAGACAGTGTGCGGATAAGACACATACTCAACTAATTTCAGCAAAGCCTAAAGTATTTGTCAAAATTGCTTTATTTTAGTAACAGGCTGACCATAATAATTTCATCCCAAGAAGAATTCTTTTTTTTTAAATTGAATTCAAAGTATACATATATTAGCTTTATTCCAGTCTTTAATTCCTGTGTATTGCCTGTTGCACTCAGATAGACCCCAAGGTGAGATTCAAGTCTAATTGCTGTCATGTGGCAGTGCTAACCACCTTCCACTAAGTTGCCAAACTTCTCACATGCGACGGCACAAGCGTCTGTGAAAATCTAAGTTTACATAATTTTTTTTCAAGTCATGTATAATTCAGTTTAAAAGCTGTTTTAATAAAAGGCGGTCAGTTTTTCATTTAATTTAAGAATATATGAGGGATTTAATATCACATTAAAATCTATTCAAATGAACTAGATTAAGACACTTTAAAATTTATGAGGTGTTGCAAACACTTTTTTCATTGTAGCAATGGTGATTTATGGTTCCTTGTCTTAATGGTTAGACTGTGAGTACATTCACAGATGATTTCACACATTCTCTAAAACTAAATGAAGAGAGAAACTAGATGAAGTCATGATGAGAGACTGGGAGAAATGTCATTAAAAACTTGTTAAATCTTCTCTTTGCTGCTGCCTCATTTTTAGTACACAAATGTAGCTACACACCCATACACAAAGTGCATATGCTCTAATACAGTATACTGTATATGAGAACATTATTTCAATAAGTATGAGCACACATATTCAGCTTGTATTAAATATGTTAAAAACTTGATTAAAGTTGAGTAATCTTGTGGCTTTCCTTGCTCATGTCAATTTTCAACAGATATTCAAACACATTTAGGGTTTTGGAGTACCAATAAATGAAGTGATTCAACATACACTAAGGGGAGGGGGGAAAAAACACTCTCACCCCCAACATAATTTCCTTCTCCAACACTCTTGAACACATTTTATCAGCCTTAATACTCTTGCTCTCTTCTTGACAGCTCACTTAGCCAGTTTACTCTCCTTCAGTGCAGAGATGGCAGGTAACCACGGTGGTGGAAGTTTAGGCCCTGTCCTCTTGACTTGGTTGAGGTGGCTGAGGGCGCTGTAAAGCCCAATTTTCATGCTGCTGTGGAGGCCAGGCTCCTGATGCTGCTGCTGCTCTGTGTAACACATCTCTAGAGCAGCTGGGGTACAGTGCTTCTGCTGTTCCAACAAGAGATAAGAGGTTCTTGTGCATTGTGTAGGTTGATACCACGTTTGCTGAGAGACAAATGTAATATAAGGTAAATATATCAGTCTGCATTTATGGTTAGACAGTATTAATCATCCCCATTAATAGTGTCTATCTCAACATGTTCTGCAATTAGCAATAATCTGCTGCTAATCTCTGTAATGGTGTAATGCATGGTGTACTGTGGTTAACATGCATCTTATAAGTAAAACACAATTTGGCAGGCAAATTAGCATACAAATAAGTACACTTAAGCAATGAATACAATTAAGCATTACATATTTCTTGTAGTTTATTCAACTCAACAGACTAAGCATGTTTCATAACTGTCATGTGGGATTTACCCTGTTTAGCTCAGCCCTATCTCAGAGTGCCAGTGAGAGGGTAAATCACTAATATACTAAACCTTTCTGCTCCAATAGTGATTCTATTTTCTCTCTTCAATTAAATGAAATGTGGGAGGAGCAGGTGAGGATCAACATATCTGAGTCACACAGTGCAACACAACACCTACTCTCAGCAAAGGACCCCACGGGGTCCCACTGACGCCAGTGCCTCACAATGATGGCTGACACACAACAGAGGGCAAAAACTACAGTATTTACCCTGCAGTAACAATCTCGCAAGTACAAAAAATGTGTGCTTGACAAGGGAAATCAAGGTGTCATGAAGGACGCAGGGGGAATCCAAAAGTACGACAGTAGAGGTGATTTTGAATCCAAAGTTTTTAATAATCAGTCAGAGTCGCTTCTCGGCCTTTTGGCTAAGATCAAGCGTAGTTTGTAGTGTAGTCCAAAACCAGGTCAACAAAAATCAAGCAGACACATTAGTCAGGGAGCAGGCAAACAGGCAGCATCCAAAAACAAGCAAAACCAGGACACAGTACTTGCAAAACAGGACTGCTGGAAGGTAGGACAAATCACTAACAATCTGGCATTAAAATGAGGGTTAGACACAGCATAATGTTGGATCATGATTGGAGGTGGCTGCAGTAACACAGGTGACAGGAATGAGTGGATTTAGTGGGAGTGAATTCACAATCCTGAGGACAGGAGGGAAAACTGGAACTGGGGCCATGACAACAGGAATATAAACTATGATCACCATATAAATGCACTTTGAACACTTTGAACACTTTGAAATGGCATGTTATAATGCATGTTTTTATTCACTATAAAACAATATCAAAAGATTTATATGATTGTACAATAATAAGCCTGGATTCACCAACTTGCAGGCAAGACAACAGGGATGTTTATTCCTCGAGTTCCTCCGGATTCACCGAATATACATCATTATGCATATTCATACTTGCTAATATACTGTGTATACAGGCTGGTTAGCAGGAGCAGAAATAGCAACAACAGCTGACAAAGAAAAAAGCTCTTAAAAACTGGCTGGTAGCATTTTGCATAAGCCTAAAATTTCTACATGAAGGTGATTCTTTTAATATGTTTGATGAATGCACTTTAAAACTGCAAGAACAATCACTGTAGACAAATTACAGCCTCATATGTTTCCTAATTTTATTTACATTTCAACGTAGCTTACAATCACATAATCTCATAAAAAAAAGTGCAAATGTCATGTTCGAAAGTTATTTTCCTGTAACATATTAATTAATTCTTATTCTTATTCTTCTTATTCTTCAACTGAGACAGTCTTTCATGCTTTTAGTGAGTGTGGGAGACTTGCAGTGCTCTTCACTCTTCCAACGAATTTTAATCTGTTCAGTGAAAATTTTAGTATCAGGAAATTCGTCTACGGTGCTGGGTACAATAAATCGAATCAAAGAAAGTGGCAGCTTTTAAACTTCATCTCTGGAGAAGCAAAACTCGCAATTTACTTGACCAGGAAGAGGAGAATTGAAAACAATACTGTTCAAGAAGCAGCTACTGTTTTTTGCTGTAACATCAGATGTCGCTTAAAACTAGAATTTGGTTTCTATAAAATGACAAAAGACCTAAATAACTTTAGGAACATCTGGTGTCACAAAAATGTCCTATGCTCTTTAATTGATGATCAACTCAATTTTGCAAACTTCCTGATATAATGCAGTGATTTTAAATTGTATTTCCTCTTACTTATCGGTTTTTAGTGTTTTTGGAGCTCTTTAGTGTTTTCATCTAATGTAAAATTGTAAAATGTTTTGAATGTGATTAAAGTGTTTTTGCAAAAATCAAAATCTTCTTCTTCTTCATCTTTGGCTACATTGTAACATATTAATTACTGGTATTTAATCATGACAAGTATATACTGTATATGTACATATAGAGAGTGCACAGCGGGACAGGCTTTCCTGACCCGCAAACACACTCGAAATATAATAATTAAGAGGAAAATAATTTACCATGGTTTTCCGAGCTGTCTAGTCTGTCGGTGGGGTCGGACCACGCTGATGCCGACGAGGACTCGGTGTGAACGCTTGTTGCCGTGGTGACGTGTGATACATCGCAGGACTGCGCGTGTAATTGAGCCTGGAGCGCTTCCGTCCTCCATCGAAGGAAACCAGCGTGAATGCGCATCTCAGGAAATTGCATTTTGTCTACAGATAATACTTAAATATAAGTTTATCTGCCTATTAGTTTTAAAAGCGTTAAGACAGGACCTTCATGCTCTTTAAAAAGAGACACACATTGGTTATGAATTATAAATGAAATGAAATATATATGAATTATAAATCATGATAAATTATATATAATTCATCGTATATATACAGTATATATGCATGTATATATATGTGCGTGTGTGTATATATATGTATATATATGTGTGTGTGTGTGTGTGTATATATATATACAAACATACACAGTATATATATATATATATATATATATATATATATATATATATATATATATATATATATATATATATATATATTGATTATTGAAATATTTCAGCTGTTTAACCGTGTGTCATTATTCTTCATATTATGAGTATTATTTTATTTACTCTTACATATTTAGCTACATTTAGCATTTTTGTAAGTTTTAAATATATTTTTAAAAATTCCAGTAAATGTGGTTTTTGGCAATAGGTCAAAGGCCAGCAGACCTGGTGTAGCTTAGAAACCTTTAACCTCCTAACAGAACAGATACCCCTTGACCTACTTGACCAAAGGAATCTTCAGAATATTGAAGCATAGATATTGGGTTATTGACTCTTCAGTCAAAGGTGGGGAGGGTTAGGAGATGCAGTTCATTGAGGGTTTTTTTTATCTATGGTGAAGAGTGAAGGTGACGAGAAGATGATCTGATATGGAGGATGAGTTTTTCTCTATGCTTGTATTTGCAATAAGGGAAGAGAGAGGGCAAAGTGATGTGTTTGAGAATGAGTGTGAGGAAGGAGGCATGCTTGTCTGCAGATTTAGATCAACCTTTTCATAAAAAGAGGACACATGCTGTTTTCCTCTTCGGCCTTGGCTGACTGTATGAATTCATTATGGCTGTAATGGAGCATTCATCCAAAAAGCGACATTGAAACCCTTGGTGCCCTCCTGCCGATCCATCAATTGGGCCTACATTTATTACTTTGACCTTTCCTTTGCAGGGTAGTGACATCAAAGTGGATTCTCCACTTTGTCCTCCTCTGTGAGAAGGTGGGATGTCATCCTCACAGTTTGAGAAGAAGATTACTGGCCAATGCTCTTTTTTTTGGCAGTGAAGGGAGACAATGTCTGGGTCAACATAATTAAAATAAGAATCAATTAAACCATAGCATAGTGAATAAAAACAGGCATGTAATCTGCATTTCTAACCTTTGAGATATTTGGATGGTAAAAATCATAATCAAAGTATTGAAATAATCATGGTCTCACTAGTTTTTTTCAATACAACTTATGTGGAGGTCACTAAGGCTCGCAAAGTATGTGGAACTAATAAATGTATTTATTTTCTTTCAATTTTTCTGTTAGAGAATTATAAAGCTATAATGATTTTCAATTTAACTGAGTCATTTGTCATTTTTGTTCCAACAAAAAAAAATCCACATCCAGAGCTAAGTTATTTTATTTAATAATCACAGTAAACCCTCACGCATTCGCACATCAACACGCGCGACTTCACTTCATCGTGGATTTTTAGTATGCAGTCATGTGATACCGTAGGCTTATTCGATTGGCTGACAGCATCCGGAAGTACACAACGTTCCTTGAGTCTCGGAACGCAGCGCACTTCTATGTGACACAAAAATGCTTTAAACAGTCAATAAGAGTGTGGGAAAAAGTAATGCAGATAGAAAGTGGTTTAATATCAGTATGGGGAGGGTTCACAAACGTTTACATTACCGAAAATAATAACGTAAATAGTTCGTTGCTACATCGCGGAATTCATTACTTGCATGTGGTTCCTGGAACGCACTAACCACGAGTAATGAGGGAGCACCGTATTAAGTAATAATATAATAAAACAATTTTATTCATTTACTTTGTCATCCAATTCAAAATACCTTCCTGTTACATAAATGTGCAAAGATTGTTTTTGCTGTGGTTCCAGTTGACAGTGAGTGAGTTTTGACATTTGAAGGTCAAGGAGGATCAAAACATCAAATAAGAAATTAGAATTTTTTATTTATTTTAAATATTGATTTAATCCCCGAAGGGAAATAATTGGAAATTAGTTTAAACATGCATATATATATATATATATATATATATATATATATATATATATATATATATATATATATATATATATATATATATATATATATATATATACACACACACACACACACACACACACACACACACACACACACACACACACATATATATGTGTATATATATATATGTATGTATGTATATATATGTATATGTGTGTGTGTGTGTGTATATATATATATATATATATATATATATATATATATATATATATATATATATATATATGCACACACACATACACACACGCACACACATATATATATATTTATACAGTATATGTGTGTGTGTGTACAGGCCCTGACCACACAAATGCATACACAGGGGGGCCTGTATGCATTTAGGGGGAGGTACAGTGGCGGTCTGCTCCTTCGTGGTGTGCCCAAATGAGCTACTTGTAAGGGGGATGGCGCCTTGCTAGAGGGTGCCTAGGCAGTGCTCTGCAGGTGAACTGACACCTCCCACTGTCAGCTCGTACTCCGGGTGTTTTTTTGGGTGGGAGAGGGAATCGATCTTGGAACATTGGACAACCCGCTCTACTGTCCGCTCTACCACTGAGCCACTGCCGCTCCTTTTTTAAATTTTTTTTATTTTTTTTTATAATTATACCTTTAAAATCAAAAACATAAATATTTTCTTTAAACAAATGTTTTCTTCATAAAATGGTAAAATTGCTGACCATTATAAAGTTTATAATTAAACCTACAGGCAAATACTTCTTTCTAAAAAGCAGGTTTCTTGTGTGAGGATAAGCAACATCCTATGGTTTAAGAAACGAAGGTTGACATCAGTGCTCAGAAGTTTCTTCATTTGTACTATAATTTTAAATAACAATAAACTTTGAATAAAAATGTGTAGTTTTTTTATTTTAATTTGATGTTAAATTGTATATATCTTTGGACAGAATTTGTATTACAGTACTTTTAAATAATGTTCTGAGGCAACATGCCTTCATCAGCAGCCTCTCGCCAGCATTAAGGTGTACAAACTTTGTCTTTCCACCTTCCAAACAACAATTTCTTCCCACAGAATAATAGAACACATCAAATCATATCATATCGACAAGTCAAATTCAGAAATCCAATTACTGATAAGACCACCATATTAATGTGCCTCAAAAAAAAAGCATGTTATAATCATGTGTAAAGGAGAACAATATGGTTGTACCTGATACATGTCACACCATGTGGTTTATAACTACAGTCCTATATTGTAATTATAATTTTATTTGTTGTTGTCTTGTATTTTATGAAGGAGTAGTTATGATTAAATAAATGTCTGCAAGAAAATGATATGGCTACTCTCATTTCAATTTAATAAAATAAGCATTTGATTGATTTGTTTTCCACTATCTGCTGCGTATTTGTTACTCACCTCAAAACGAATAAAGCAAACGTTTTTTTAAAAAAAAAACAAAAAGTTCATGCAATAGAGAGAATCCAAACTGTAAACTGATGATGCAAAACATTCACAAATTCAAGGAGTCAAGGAGATGCCAGAATTGCCGAATGCTTTACCAGCGCCATCTGGTGTTTCACTGGTCACATAACAGGTGAAGTGGAAGCCGTACCCAATGACAGACTGTCAGACTTCGTGTCAGCCTAGTGAGTTCATCAAATGATAAACTGTCATAGATGTCATTAAAGCTCAGTTCAGGCACTAAACTTCTCCACAGTTACGAGACATCTCACCATCAGTTTTTACTCATCATCAGCAGATGGGAGCAAAATTTTATTTCAAGGTTATGAATGAAGATTTCATTGTAAGATATACATTTGAATTACATTATAGCATGTACCAAAATATACAGTTTCATCAAGCTTATTATCATTTAATTTATTATAGCATGGTATTATAGCATCTCATTCTTATTCTTATCTTTTTATGAATCTCTTTACAATTTCTATACTTTGCACAATGGATGTTTATCATGAACCATAGGTACATGTTTATCATGTACCATTGCTATCACAGCACTGAGTAAAATACTTGTATGTATGTAACAATGATTCATGATAAACATCCATTGTGCAAAGTACAGAAATTGTAAAGATATTCATAATAAGAATAAGAATGTTATTTATTTATCGGGTTTTTTCTGTGTGAAGTTTTTGGCGCCTTTGGTGTGATTCAGTGCTTTATATTTGATTTGATTTGATTTGATTTGATTTGATTTGATTTGATTTGATTTGATTTGATTTCATTTGAATATGCCGGTAGGTCCTTTACCCGCCATAAGCGGAACTAGTGGCAGGCGATGAATGAATGACCGCTGGTGAGAACTGTGAGCATGCGCGGTGGCCAAACGGAAGTTGACGTTTCCCTGGTTACACTACCAGCTTTGAAGATCGTGGTGCGGTGTCCCGTGCTTTCGGGTGTAGCATTATCAGTACCGGTACCTACCGGTTATCAGTATACCATGAATTAAACCAGACAACAGCCATGTGTCGACAAAACCTTCTCTACCGGTGATGTAGTTATAACGGTAGGCTAAGACGCTTAATAGCTAAACTAGCTTACGCCGAACCAGACGAGCATTAGGCAGCAATGAACGCATTACCACGAAACTAAATCGGGTTTGTTTTTTTTTAATGCTCGGTTTTAATTTGTGTCGTTTAGTTTCACCGTTTTCAGAATGACAACTCAGGACTGTAGGACTCTGGCTTACACGAAAAGCCCGAAAACATCGAAAAGAACAACATTTCAGGTAACCGGATTATGTAGTCGGAACAATAAAAGAAGAAAGAGAATCAGAAAAGAGAACGAATCTCCGAAGTTCCCGTGAAGTGTTAGGTCATTCTGAAATTTGTGTTGTTTTAGGACGAACTTGAGGCTGCTGTCTCAGCCAGGGCAAGTAAAACCACCACAGATCAATACTCTGATGAATTCACAGAGGATGAAGATGGTAAGGCAGGACCTTGCATTATTGCATTACATAACTATGTATGTAACAATGATTCATGATAAACATCCATTCTGCAAAGTACAGAAATTGTAAAGAGATTCATAAAAAGATTTCCAAAGCTGATGTTCATTCATTACTATTTACTGGTACCTAAATACATGAGTCACAATATGTGTTGAGTGGTAACAGTTAATCCTGGAGACAAATGAAGTTTTCACATCTGCCACTTGTCCTCAGTTGATGGACTTTGCAGTTGTCAATCATTCATATAAGGAGGAATGCAAGGATTTAGCAGAAAAAGCAAAAATAAATGGTAGTCCACTGATCTTGGGTATAGATTGTTTTGTTGTTGATGAAGTGTCTATATATATATGCTTACCTATATATTTCTATATTTCACAGATTTTCTAAATAAACTTCTCAATTTAAGAAAAAAGAAGGCCAGTAAATTCAAGGCCGAGAAGAGTAAAAATAAAATCTACGACTTTCAGATTTCAGATGATGAAGACAAACCTGGCAGAACGAAAAGAGTTTCGTTTATGAAAACCCAAAGGATCATCCCTCCCTCAGATGACACCACAACATCAGATTCACATGAAAACAAGCTTCCTGACCCGTCTATCTCTCTGCATACTGATGAGAGTGACTGTTTTTCTTCACAAAACTCCAAGGATGATGCACAATTTAAAAAGAACTATGAAGAGCCTGCTGGTCTTCACACTGCAAGACGAGATGCACATGAATCTCTTTCATACCAAACTTCAGAGGATGCTACACTGGATATGCCTTCACCACATGACAACAATGTGATGGAAGCTCCAGATTCTGGGGAGAAGAGCCACTTTTTTCGGGAAGAATGTTGTCAGACTCCACTTTTATCAGCAGCTGACCTCAAAGACATGTCCTCAGCAGGTTCTGTTTACAGTGTTTCATAGACAAGTAATAAAGGGTACATTTTACGTTATTTACCAACTATTTACCAATTATTATTCAGGTAGGGCTCCTGAGAAGGAGCTACCGAGGCCAAAACCGAGGCAAAGAACTCTTGGATTGACGAATCATGACATGAACCAAGAAGATGGGGAATCTCAAGATCTTGCCAGACTTCAGACTTCTTCTGCATCCACTGACGTACCTATCAACATTTCAAAAAGGAATTCCAGTCCATATGTGTGTTACACTGCTTGTTTTTTCATAATTTTTAAAGGTTTGGAAGATTACATCTTCCAATTATTGTCTTATGTTATTTATATCATTTAGCTAACAGAAGGAGAGGAGGTAGTTCCAGGTAACATTAGCAAATCTTCAAGCGAGAGTGAACAGTTGCAGTTTTTCACAAAGTCTACAGCTGATTCTGCATCCAGAGGTAATACACACTATGTTCAACACCATAACCTTGTTTTTTGTTTATTATTAACACCATGATCTTTTTATTATTTAATGTATTGTTTTAGATGGCTTAATTTTTGATGACGGTAAAAGAAAGTACTCCACATCATTTGATGACTTAAATGTAAGTCATTTATTATTTGATGTATTTATGGTTGTCTCATGTTTGATATGTTCTGCCTCCTTTTGTGTTCATTTTAAAACTCAGTGACCGTTTTACTGTTTTCAGCCAAATGTAGGCAATGGATCAGATCAACTCTGTTATGGCCATGAAATTATATGTGACACCAGGTAAGTAAATTATCTACTGCAGCTAACATGCCTACATATTTATGGATAAGAATGATAGAAGTCTGACTGGATATTATCTTACATATTGGAACATCAAGTTCTCACTCTAAGACTTCCAAGAAATCTGCATGCTCCAGAAAAGTGGAATCAAGATATCTGGGCTCTCTCAAAGTTCTGGATGGTGAAATCTGCCAGCATGAAACACAAACAGTAAACTCATTCAGAGCTGCCATATATCAGGTCAGTGTGAGAATGAATATGTGTTGTTTTTGTTTTTCTTTTATGCTATAGGATATAAAACATTCAGTGGTTTTACTGTGTCCTGTATTTTATGGCAAACAGTCTATGCATCAGGGCAGTTTTCCTACACACTATGTAGAGCATTAAGAATGTCTTCCTCACTACATTATTCTACATGTCTATCATCAAATAGAATGAGGGCAAGAAAGAACCAATTTGGATATGAAATATAGTTTTGAAATCTACCTTTTCAATAATAATTCAATTAAATAGAGAAGCCTTTAACAGTGTCATATTGCAGTTTAACAGAGTAAAAAAGTAAACACCACGACACACGACAGCTGGAGGTATTGACAGTGAATGAATGAATGAAACGTCAATACCAAATTGTTGTGCGATACGACAATTTCCTGTGGGATGTGGCGTAGTTTAAAATTGAATTTGATTTGAATAGATTTTGTTTGTACACACTACATTCCACCACTGGTGTTTATCAATCATTCCAGTCATTTGAAGGTATCAATCGCACTTATCTTCTCCTCTTCTCTTTGTTGTCTTAAAAGAACTGGCTTCAAAAGAATAAGGAAAAGTTAAGAGAGAACATGCTGCTGAAGAAGAAGGAAGAAATACTCAAGGAATCTAAAAAAAAGGTAAATTTTCCGTTTTTTTTTATCAATTGGGACTACAGATCAAACTGACCAAACTTATCCAGAACATTATTAAAGAAACACAGGTTATGCTAATGCTGGCTGCTTTCTAGGAAGAAGAAGTTAAGAGGGAAGCTGCTGCTGCAGCATTTGAGACGTGGAAAGAAAAGAAAACTGAAAATCTCAAAGTGAAAGCCAAAGAGAAGCAAGATAATATCAGAAAAGAGCAAAGGAGGATTGAAGAGAAAGAACAGAAAAGACAATCTGCTAAACAGGTATGGTAACTGTTCATTGTACAACAGATATAATAAGCCATTTTGTGGGAAAGTGTATGTTAATGACTAATGTGAAAATTACAGGTGTTTGAGCAATGGAAACATCAGCATGATCAACAAAGCAAAGACAAGTACAGAAAGAAAAGAGAAGCTGAAAATGAACTGTTGTTAAAAAAGCAAGAAAAAGAGGATGAACGAAAAAGACAGAGCAAATCTGCCTTTTCTAACTGGTGAGTCTGCACTTTACTTTTTGGTTATTATTTATGTATTTAAAGAGTGATAAAACATGATCTGCCTGTGCACTAACCTCTACCAATACAAACTGTCATGTTTAATTGTGCATTTGTAGATTAAATAGTGTCTTTTCCATGGCTGGTATGGTAGGATTGTACTGTATTTCAATATTGAGATGTTTATGGTGAAAATAAGTATCAGACTTGGAGGTGGTACATTTCAAATACTGCAGACGCTCAACGGTGTTGTCCAAATGATGTGTCACTAGATGGCAGCAAAAGCCAGCTGTGAAGCTATGTTCTATCTGCAAAGGATAAAAACATTTTGTGAGCCGGTGGAGTGATTCACATATTAACCTAGTCAGTATTTGGAACATCCTACCAGCGTGTGTGTGCGTGTGCGTTTGTATTTGTATGTGTGTGTGTGTGTGTGTGTGTGTGTGTGTGTGTGTGTGTGTGTGTGTGTGTGTGTGTGTGTGTGTGTGTGTGTGTGTAGAGAAAGAGAGACAGAGGCAGTAGGAGCATAACAAATATTTCCCATCTAATACAAAGGTATGAAAAGAAGACAGACGGTCTCCATGAAAAAGTCACGATGGAGCGTAAGGCAGTTAAAAACAAAGCAGAAGAGGAACAATACATGAAAGAAGAAAGAGATCTGATGGCTTTGGAGGTGTATGAAAAGTGGCTAGTAAGTACAATTAATTGCTTGTGATATCAGTGATTAGTGGCAGCAAAGTTCTGTTTTATTTGTTTTTTTCAGTAAAGGCAACAAGAAGAGTTGATTTCTTGTGATATACTTTGTCTAACAGGTACGGAAAGATCGAGAAGAGAGAAGACAGCAAGAAGCGAGGAGAATACAAGCAATACTCAGTCCACCTCCACCTTGGAGCCCACCTAATAAAATAACACCATTTGGAAAGTAACATTTAAAAGTAACATAATAACTTGAAAATGTCTGGCGTCTGTGTGTTACATTTGAATAGTTTTATGCTGCTTGATTTACTTTTTTTTGGGACAGTTTATATTAGCAACTTCATTTTGTGAGAATAAAATTCTATTTGAGTAAATGCTGCCAATGATGTTAAGTTTATGTGCTTATGTGACATTGCCACATTTTCATGTGTTACTTGCAAAAACTTGTGTGGCCTTACATTATTCTGTAATAAATTAGTAATTAGCAATCTAATTAATATTGATGTGAAAGGCTGTTGGTTTGTTTTATCTTAGGTTCAAAAACTTCACACAAAAAAGTAACCTGATACGTAAGTATTTTATTTTAAACATGTTTGTTTGTCTGATTTGTTCATTTTTTCTACCTTTTTTTTTCTCTTTTTATTCATTTTCACTTTATTTTTTTCCATCATCCAAAAAATATACTTAGAGTAAAAGAAGTAGTTATAAATGTGATGCACTGAAGTGAAAAATACATTTTTTTAAGTGTCCTTGTACCACAATAAGAGTGACACTGGACAAATTTATGCAGTGAGAATGATCTTGAATTTACAACTCAAACACACTGAAACCCAGTTGTCTTATAATGAATGAATGCTGTTGTGAAATTTGGTTATGACTGCTCTGAGGGCTCCTCCTACTCTATTGTTGTATAAAAGACTCCCTAACAGTGTTGGGGAAACTCTTCTGATTCTACAATCCATGCCAGTGCTCTCTGACTAATAAAAGCTGCATATTGAAAGGTAAGACATATTTATCTAGAAACAATAGTCCTACTTTCCATATTAAAGCCAGTTTTGAGAGACAATATAACAAATTCAAAGTCAAATATTTTACCAAAAAATGTGTTTCCCATAGACAGGAATCATTCTACAGCAGTATGTGTATTAAGTCAATATACGGTACATCACATGATGACATGCGCCTTAAAGAATATACTACATTGACTGCGCATGTGCAGTTTGTATTATTTAAAAATGACCAATGTTCTTTGTTATTAACTTTTATTTAAATCTCAATTTAGTCACTTATAACAACAAAGAGACATTGAAGCCCTTCGAAACGTCTGTTAATTAAGTTGATTAAGCGCTTTACAAATAAAAGCTGACTGATGATTGATTGACATGTCAAATGCTACACTAAATAATAAGCACCATAAATTCTTCAGGTGACACAGTTGAATTATGGCACAATCAGTAGTTTGTGTGTGGCCCCCATCAGAGTTAATAAGGAGCAGTAATGCTTCTCATAGACAGATTAAAAGTTCCAATGATGTCCTTTGGGATGGCAACCCACCCTGCAGTAAGAGCTGCTGAGTCAGCAGAGGATGTTCACCCTGTTGTGCTCACTCACTTGATGTGTTCATTTGTACAAAAAACGAATAAAAACTGGTTTAGGCGTTTTTGCATAAGCTTCCTTGTGTAAGCTTAAACCACTTAAACCACTTTGTGATCCTTTGACATCACAGTACTAATATAATATAAGAATAGTTACGTGTTTGGTAACATTCCATCAAGGATAATTTTGACTTCCCTTTGTAGGCATGTACTTTAATTAGCAACAGAGCACACTGAAAACCTAACCCTCATAATATGACTTCTTTCCCACAGGATTTGCAATCACATTCAGTTAAAAAGAATTTGAACACTCAGAAACTAAATGGATTCTTCTTCCCTACAATTTGACAAACCCTTCAACATAGTTTAATAAAAATCTGTAAGGTAGTTTAGAGTTAATTCACAGAAATCATGATAAGATTAAGTGAAATTGTGTGTGTCCACCCCGCCTTCAGCATCAGCATGCCAATGGAATGATCCGGGTCATGTTGCCCCACCCGTGGTATTCATTCAACATGCCCTGGATGAGTGGGACTGTACACCAGCTTCTTGCAGATGACCTTCCCTTTTTTCTTTTTTTTTTGTGGGGGTGGGGTATTAAAGACCAACATTATTCATAAAAATCAATCAATAGATAGATAGATAGATAGATAGATAGATAGATAGATAGATAGATAGATAGATAGATAGATAGATAGATAGATAGATAGATAGATAGATAGATAGATAGATAGATAGATAGATAGATAGATAGATAGATAGATAGATAGATAGATAGATAGATAGATAGATAGAGATATACAACCACATTAAGATAAAAACATATTTTTCCCCTTAAATTAATCGCTAGTTAAATTCACCGGTGATTTACTTACAATTCACTTGCGATTTTCTTTTTTTTTTTCACACTTCGTCTATTTTGACGGAAGCAAAGAATGAGTTGGTGCTTTTACTTTGAAAATATTATAGCGGAAGTGTCTCCCCCATAGCGTAACAGAGAAGGTGGAGGTATCCCATCACTGTTTTAATTAGACCACGGAAGCCTTAGACTAAGGAAAAGGTGAGTGTGTGCGTCGATCAGTGATGTATTAGTTTGTTAAAATAGCCTTTTTTGAGAAGAGTTGCTCTGTCTGAAGCTACTGTAATCACGATGAGATACTTTTAAAGAAAGGAGGAAACAGAATTTGTTCATTCCTGAAGTTCACAGTGTCGAGGTGGCAAGCTAAAGCAGGACTATATTAGCTAAGGTTGCTGGCTAGTAATTCAGAAGGATTGGCCATTGATTTGTTGTGATTAGTTTCGTTTGCTCATGAAGACATAACGCAGATCATGGCGTAAATGCGTTGTCTTTCCACACACACAGTCACGTTTGATCTGTGGCAGTGCTAATGTGATCTAGGCGTAGGTAAGTTGTAAAAAGATGATTCGTGGTGTTCGCTAGACGTGGCAGAGTTTCCATGAATGACTCCTTGTTCTCCACCAGCCTATAGTGGTTCGACTGACGAATCAAGTGTTACGTGTGGAGCCTCCAATGATACAACAATTAATTGAATAACGAGCTGATTCAAATTACTTTCTTTATATAGACAAATGTTTTAACTATCTTCCAAGCTCAAGGTTTTAGGACTTTGTTAAGCCATGTCAACTAATTGTTGATTATTCAAAATAAGATCCTTACTGTTCAACACAAATCTCTACTGATGACTGATAAAATTGTCAAGCAGATCCATCTGTATTTTATACAGTTTTAGGTTCTCTTGAAACAGTTTAACCATCAAAAAAACTGAACACCATAAAATATAACAAGTTTTACACTTTAAGTTTTCTGGGTTACAGTTCAGTTCTTCATTTAGTTTTACGATGGTCTCATGATTCATGTTTTTTTTTTTTTAACTTGCTCTTTCACTCTACATTCACAGATGTTTCAGATAAAGAGGATCTGTTGCATTGGGGCTGGGTATGTCGGAGGCCCAACATGTAGCGTTATCGCTAACATGTGTCCAGAGATTGTAGTGACCGTTGTGGACATCAATGAGTCTCGCATTAAAGCCTGGAACTCGGATACTCTGCCCATATATGAGGTATCATTTCTGTGTAATTAGTCAAAAAAGGGAAGACTTTAATATGATTCATTACCTTATGATAGAATCACAGTGTTTTCCTCTTATATCACTGTCTCACTTTTGAGACCTAGATGTCTCAAAGAATGTGGGGGGGGTTGTGAATTGAATTTGATAGTGATGAAACAATGGATGGCAAAGTGAATGCAAATGTAGTCAGTTGCAGACCATTAAGTGTTGCAACTTCTCTACGTCAAACATAACCACAGGGTATTACATCATCATGACTAGTGTAGAGAGCAGTTGGCAGCCAATAATGAAGAACTAACTTCACATGTCTAACTGTGCCGTGTTTGTATTACACATTCAATGACTCCCCTGTCCCTGTCTCATTTCTTGTCTCTTTCCACCCAGCCGGGTTTGAAAGAGGTGGTTGAATCATGCAGAGGGAGAAATTTGTTTTTCTCCACAGACATAGATTCAGCCATCAGGGATGCAGACCTTGTTTTCATCTCTGTAAGTACATCAGCTCCTGCGTCTGAACATATTGACACAGATATTCTGCGGTTTGACCAGTAAAAGAGAAAAGGCAATGACTCATCAATTGAATTTTACTTCCTCCTTAGGTGAACACCCCAACCAAGACTTATGGGATGGGAAAGGGTCGTGCAGCCGACTTGAAGTTCATTGAAGCTTGTGCACGGCGGATTGTAGAAGTTTCTGATGGCTACAAGATTGTCACAGAGAAGAGCACTGTCCCAGTCCGAGCTGCTGAGAGTATTAGACGGATATTTGATGCCAACACCAAACCCAGCCTCAACCTGCAAGTGTGTAGTCGAGCATTGAGGATCGTCCTGTCATCTTTTGTTCTTCAAGCTTCTAAAGTTGTGTCATTGCTTCAGGTTCTGTCCAATCCAGAGTTCCTGGCAGAGGGGACAGCCGTGAAGGACCTGAAGGAGCCAGACCGTGTCCTTATTGGTGGAGATGAAACGGCTGAAGGTCAAAGGGCAATCAGAGCACTGTGTGCAGTTTATGAGCACTGGGTCCCCAAATCTCGAATCATCACCACCAACACCTGGTCATCTGAGCTTTCCAAACTGGTGAGTATAGGGCTGCTACTAATGACGTTTTTTTATGTTTCTTTTTATTTCTCAATACTGTATGCATTTTATGTAATTTATTTTGTCAATAAAACATAAGAATATATTCAAATATGCTTTTATAATGTCTCAGAGGGGCAAAGAGATATGGGTGGAACTGAAGGCACGCTGCTGTTAGATATATGGGATGCACATTCTCTTGACTGACTGAGCTAGATGTACCCCATGTTGCTGTTAATGTTACACATTTATATTTAAAAGGTTTTGTTCTATACTGTACTTAAAATAATAATGACTTAATCTTTACCAAAGATACATAACCCAAAGATACATAAAAATACTAACAGTTGCTAGACTTGAACCAGATGTGAATGTATTTGTGTGGTTTAAGAACACCGAAAACTAATTTCTTTGTGTTTCTTTAAATGGTCTCTACACTGCTTTTAGCGCTACAATCTAAAAGAGGGGTGTCAAATTCATTTTCACCAACAGCCACATCAGCATAATGGCTGTCTTCAAAGAGCTGGATGTAACTAATAAATCTAACAAAATGTAACTCAATGTAATGTAAAATAAATGTACCTAGTCCTTAATGTTAAATAAGTCTGAATTTATTACTTATTCAAGTTAGACATTAGTTACACAGAAAAAATGTTTGCTTGTTTCTGTGTAGTAACGTAAATCCTTTTAATTTGTCGGGTTATGAAACCAACAAAACTCCATCAATCAAGGATCAAGCTATCCAAGAGCAGAAAGAAAAATAACATCAAACACAAGTTAAGACATTAACTTTGCTCAAAACCTTTTGCCAAAGTTAAAATGGGCTTAATTAGTGCATTGTGGGAAATGTTGTTTATGGTCAAAGCACACTTTGGACCAATTCATTTTCAGACACTGACCTTTTATACTCTCATGGGCCACATAAAATGATGTGGCAGGCCACGTTTGGCCCCCGGGCCTTGAGTTTGACACATATGATCTAACTTGGTTTGTGTTTTGTAGGCAGCCAATGCATTCCTTGCACAGCGAATTAGCAGCATAAACAGTATCAGTGCTCTGTGTGAGGCCACTGGGGCTGATGTGGAGGAGGTTGCCAAGGCTATTGGTATGGACCACAGAATAGGCAAAGAGTTTCTCAAAGCCAGTATAGGTAAGAAACATACCAAACATAGTTGGTGTTTAGTGTGTGTGTGTGTGTGTGTGTGTGTGTGTGTGTGTGTTTGTGTCCTAAATGCAGATGAAGTGTAGTTTACTGTGCCTGCGTCTTTGACATTCTGGTCAGGTTTTGGTGGAAGCTGTTTCCAAAAGGATGTGCTGAATTTGGTGTACCTGTGCGAGGCCCTGAACTTACCTGAGGTAGCCTCCTATTGGCAGCAGGTGAGACACTATTGAACCTAATGCTTTTTTTTTTATTATGAAAAAGGCAACTAGAAGATGTCTCCACTCTACTGTATTCCCCTCACTTTCTCTTAATCTCTTCCACAGGTGATAGACATGAATGAATACCAAAGGCGGAGGTTTGCCTGCAGGATTATCGACTGCCTCTTTAATACTGTTACTGGCAAAAAGATTGCTCTGCTTGGTTTCTCGTTCAAAAAAGACACAGGTGACACAAGGTTGGTTTCATTTCATGTTGTTTTCTCCCAACTTTTATCATTTATCACCTCTTAATCCCCAAGTCTTTTATATTTTCTCCCAGCTGCTCGGTTACTCAGTAGCATTGCTTGTAAAAGATGCCTCAAAAGCTTTATTGTGTGCACCATTTGTAAATACAAAACACACAACATAATTACTTATTCCATATAACTGCCTGCCAACATCCTATGCTTAACTACAGCCTTGATCAGAGTCCATGTGTTTTTGTGTTTAACTCCAGGGAGTCATCCAGCATCTACATCTCTAAGTACCTGTTGGATGAGGGAGCCAAACTGTTCATCTACGACCCCAAAGTTGTAAAGGAACAAATCATGCATGACCTCTCCCAGCCCAGTATCTCCGAAGACAACCCAGAAAGAGGTCTGTAAGCTTGAAAAGTCACCAATTAGTATTTTTATTCACTATTTGCCCTTGTTACGTAAGCAGCACGGAGTTTATTGGAAACAATTGGAGTTAGGGAATAATACAATAAGGACTGAAGTCTCAAGTTTTGATGACGTGGTCACTCTCCTAAATTTCAAGGCAAGTTAATGACTGCCCTGAAGAAAGGTTATCCATGTTGAAGATGTTCATTCATGACAGACATTCTGAATCTTAAAATCGATATAATTCAACTACTGTATTCCCCTGTAGTTTTTTCTTTCAGTTTACCCCTGTATAGTGTGAAATGGGGCTCTCAGCACAATATTTCTTCTGAATGCTTATCTGTGATGATCACTCGATAAGACCAAACTCCTCATTCATTAATGAAAGAATTATTTTGTTTTTTTCTTAGTGTCAGAGCTGGTCACTGTTACCTCAGACCCGTACGAAGCATGCCAGAGTGCACATGCACTGGTCATCTGCACTGAGTGGGACATGTTCAAGGTCACAGATTCACATTTTTAAAAATCAACTATTTATCAATTATTTATGTACAATAAACACAGGTCATCAATACTCGTGCTTTAATTCCAACATAGGAACTGGACTACGAAAAGATTTACAAGAAGATGCTGAAGCCAGCCTTTATATTTGATGGTCGCCGGGTGCTCGACCACCTCCACCCACAACTACAGAACATTGGCTTCCAGGTGACCGAACAGGAAAGATGCAACAAACTGTACAAAACTAAAATGACATCAAAATGAACATGTGGCGTTTAGAAACCAGGCAGGTAATTTGATGACTGCTCCTCACCTATTTTGCTACTTTTTTTCTGCAGATTGAGACTATCGGTAAGAAAGTGATTGCAACACGAATGCCCTTCACCCCGGCCGCAGTGTGTCCTCGTATCCCTGCAACTGAACCTCCCATCAAGAAAGCCAAAGTCTAAAACTCACTTCATCCACACACTATGTAGCACATTCCTCTCCCAGCCTTTTTATTGCTGGTGAAACATTTGACCCCCTCCTGCAGTTGGTCCATACCTAATGATCAAAAGGGTGACTCCCTTGTTGGTTGAATGAGGGGGAGAAGTTGGACCTTCAGTCCTAAATCATGAGAATGTGATCCATGAATATTTGAATAAGAATTGTAGCATTTGTGAGCCAAATATTTTAGATAGAATCATACATTCACCCTCTCTAGTCTATTCCAAATTAAAGCTTTTAGCATACGTGCAGTTTCCCACAGTATATCCTATATAATCAACTTGTTGCTAAATTTGATACTATTTTATAAGAATATTTTTTATAAAATCATGTTTATTAAGTAGTATTAGTCCTGTGCTGTCAATGCGATAAAATGTGATACATCCTTATACTTGTGCCTGTTGACCAAATCAATAATAAAAAAAATCATACCAGCGAATGTTCTTCAGGTTTTTTTAATTTAATGTACATATATATATTTACTTTAATCAGTGCCTAAATAGAACACATCTTTCAAGTGTAATTTATAGTTTTTGTTGTGTAAAAAAAAAGTAGTTTGCACAAGTTGGTACAGATGTCAAAGGAACCCATATGTACTTACATTTCTGCATTTGACAACTTTAAAATAGAGCATAGATTTGTTTTTATCATATCTACAAGAAGTATCAGAAACAAAAACAAACTTTTGCTTCATTAACTCATCAGTCCTGATCATGAAGCAAAAGACATCAGAGAACTAATATGCAGCTGGTGTTAAAAGGTCAGACGCTCAAGGCCCCTGAAGGGAAGAGTTCCTGACAGATGAGTACAGCTTCTGCCAACATCAGGCTGTATTTCCTGCTGACAGAGACATTCTGAAGCTCTACCTTCTCTCTTTTATCCCCTCTCCCATTTCATGTAGGCCTTTAGGAATTGTAACCAATCAATCACAGATGGCAAGTGTAAATGGAATGGTCTCAACTCTGTACTCAACCTTCATAAATAGAGCTTGACTAATTTTGTTCCTACTCATAGTGTGCTAAACAGGTTTCCTGTGCTGCAGATACTGAAGTAAAGCTGTGATGGTTTATAAGTAGAAGCTACTGTTTTTGTGCATTTTATTTTGCATTTGTGACTTCTTTTCTCTTCTTCAGTAGATTTTTCAGGAAGAACTCACCTGTAAATGAAAAAGCAAGGATTAAAAAAACATTCACTGACCATTATGAATTTAATGCGGAATTAAACATGGAAGTTTTCTCTATTCTTTTTATAGATGCGCATGAACAGTGACCAGAAGGCGTTCTTGGCAGACAGCAGCTAGCTTTAGGACCTTCATTTTGTAAAATATTACCCACTACGATTACAGCAATGATCAATTACTCATAATTTTATGTTAAATAATGTAATTTGAGAGATAAAGCCCACATATTTAACCAAAACCTGAAAGTTTAAATATAATGATGAAATGTAATTTCGAATAAGTCCTCAGTATTTCAAAATTCAATGCAGAAACTGTACATGTTAGCCACATTAAACAAAACAAGAATTACTGTTTTTAGTAATTATTCTCACTAGGAGGCATTGTGATTTATCTAAAAAATGAGTGGCAACTTTTACACTTCTAAACTGTTACACTGAGTTTTATGTGAATTTTAATCATATTTGTGTACTGACACTTTCTTGAGAGCCATTATTGCTGCAAAATTGTCAAGTATTGAATTTTAGAACAAAAAAGATACCTGTTAGTTTCAGATATTGTAAAACCTGAGCAGAATAAAACAAAACAATGAGTATTGAGGGTTTATATTGACTCAAAAACAAACCTCTCTTTTGTGGCCCAATAATGAAAAAACAAATCATAAATTAGGCAAATTCTGTGATAATTCTTTATTTTTTCAGTCAAATTTTTTTTGTGAGAAATAGCCATAATCTCTATCAAGCAAATGCCAAATGGCTACTACTCCCTTGTTATACTAAACCTTCCCAATAAAAAGGATTGAAAACTGATAAGGAAATGCCATCTGCAAGAACGCAACGGCTGGGGCAGCATGACCGGGAATGCGTCAATAGCATTGTGGAAGCAGGGAGTCTACCAGAAGAGATGCTAAGGTGGTGAATGTTCAACATTCCACTATAATGCATCTGTGGCAGCATTATGTAGAGAGAAGGTCAGCCTACCAACAGCCTGACTGATCATGTATAACGACCCAGAATCAGGATCAACATATCTTCCTGCTGCACCTCAGAAACAGGTTCAGACCAGCATCACGTGACTGCAGCAGAAACTATTTGCAGCATATGATAGGCACGCACCAAAACAATAAATCTGAGGTATGATGAAATTCAGGTCTGACAACCTTGTGTTGAGTACATAATGACATGGTTACATCTCTGTATTTGTGCGTATGCCCAGTTTGCAGATGAGTTGGTAGAGCGTAAAATCCTCCACAGACTTAAAGGCAACTCTGGTAAGTTCTGATTGAGGAGAGCGCCCCCATGTGGAGAACTTCATGGCCCTTAAAACATTTTTAGATTGTTTTTTCAATACTTTTATGATCTTCTCACTGATAAAATTAACCCTGTCATGTACAGGCAGGCGCCAAACTATGATACCCTCAGGATTTTTTTAAAGTATTTTTACTCATCTTTAGACACAAAATACAAGCTTAAAAACAATCTAAATTTCATAAAGATATTTTTTAATTAAATAAATAAAAAATATAAAAAATTTTTTCCAACCCAAAAAAGTCCCAACAGATGAAGAATTTTCAACAAATGCAGCACAAATAGAATTATTATTATTAGTAATACTTACCTGTACCTATGAATTGTAGCAAAAATACAGCCAGTGATTTCAAGATAATCAATTAGAAACTTGCAAATTAGAATTAGAATTAGAACATTTTTAAATTCCTAGAGTATAAAATATTACAAGGGGTGAATTAACCGTTTTGCCTGCTCTCAGAAATGTCTTTGTTACCTGCTTTGTAGGAAGAGCGCACTAGTGGCCCACTGGCTGTGTACACAAAACCCATATCATTCCCCACTTTCTCCCAGTGGGCAAACTTCTCTGGAGTGATGTATTCTTCCACCTAAAAGCAACCCCACATTTGAATTTATTTAGCCTTCATTTTTCTTATGCAGCATTTCAATAAACTCAACCACGTGTCATGTTTGTACCTTTAGGTGGCGTTTGGTGGGTTGCATATACTGCCCCAGTGTTAGACAGTCCACTCCTGCCTCTCGTAGCTCTGCAACATTGCACCAACAATGCAATTAGAAGATGGGCATGTTTCACATTAATGCTTACGGCAGATGTGTACATACCAGTCAAGGTGTCGAGTATCTGTTGGTCGGTCTCCCCTAATCCCAACATAATTGATGTCTTGGTAAGCACTGTGGGTTTGACCTTTTTGGCATGCTTCAGAACACTCAGAGACTGGTCAAAGTTCGCTCTATGGTCACGTACATACCTTGGATGAGATTAAACAGACAAATAACCAAAAAGCTGAATACAGTATATAAATATAAATATAGATACCAAAGATATATACTCAGCTCAACTTGATCATGTACTGCAAATGAGGAACATTCCTAAATCTGACATCCCTGTGCTTACATTCCTACATTTCATTTTGCATTTACACTAACACTCTGGAAATGGCTTTCTTGTTTCATCAGCAGGTAAGTGTGCGCATCACTGTCCTGCTATATGGCTGATTTCCCTCTTGAGAAAGAGTTCTGTGCAACCATTTAATTTTATACAAGAACAGTACTTATTTTGAAAAATATTAATTTCTTTTTAAACCAGGAGGTTTGATGATAGATGGTTGAAATGTACTTGTTTTTACATATTATACATAAAACAGCATCACGTGACATATTTTCCGACACTCATACACTATTTTGCAATGATAAGAAAAATTAAACGCTTTCTGCCATTTGCATTGATGCACTCTTTGAAGTTATTCTTTGGACTGTTTTAATAGACTGCAGGATGTTCAGTTACTAGTCAGTGTGTGAAAATTTTAGCTAACCACTAAAATAAAAAAAGAGAAGCTTCCAACTCTGAACACAATATCATCTTATCAAATTACGGAGATTACATGCCAAATGTTAAGACACTTTTTGTCATATAAATAAAGATAAGATAAATGGCTGTCTGTACCTTTGCAACTCTCGCACCGTCTCCACATTGTGGGCATAAACATCTAACCCTGACAAGGCAATTTTTTCTACTGCTGCCAGGTCACCACGAAAATCAGGGGTCAGGCATTCAACCAGGATCCGATGGTCCCTTGATGAGGGAGACAAAGGTGCTGATTTAGCAAATTTGCATTAAGATACTAAAAGCATTTTAATCCAGAGTGAGTGGAAGATTATATACCTCTCCTTCAGGGTGGAGACTGTTTTAGCAAAGTGCTCAGCCCCTCCATCAGGAATGTCTGCAAAATAAAGGAACAAGTAGCATTAGGACAAATTATCACTGACATCATTATTTTTTTTCAGAATCTGTATATATATACATATAGATACCACTTGGAAAATATTTTTTAAATGTATCTGTATGAATTTATGTATTCTGTTAAAACATGATTGTAATGTTTTGAAAATCCTGCTTGTGACACATAGCTTTTCTTCTTGAAATTTTAAGTCACACCTGGAAGCATTTAGGTAGATACTGTACGCTAAAATAACAATTACCATCCCTGTCGACCGAGGTCAGAACAACGTAGTCCAGCCCCCAGGCAGCAATTGCCTTGGCTGTATTATAGGGCTCATTTGGATCCAGAGGTGGGGGCTTACGGGCAGTCTTTACAGAGCAAAACCTGCATCCACGAGTACACGTGTCCCCCATCAGCTATACAGACAGACAGAGAAAGAGAGGGAACTCAGCTACACCTGTGTTAAAGTACTGAAACAAATAATTCATAGAGTTGCATAACTAGAAACCCTCTCTAGTGCTATGTTACTTATATGTGAACTAATGAAAAGTTTACTAATTCAATTGCTTCTATGCTAACATAGTAGACCTACAAAGATGACATCAAGGAGCTTCATTTATTTTTCTATGTTTTTGTGAATTCTGTTGCACTGCAGAGTCACAGTGTTCCAGGAGACTGACCATGATAGTGGCTGTGGCTGTGGCATACTCTCCTCCTCCCCAGCATTCCCCAATGTTAGGGCACCTCGCCTCCTCACACACCTGGGGTAAAAAGAAGACATATGTAAATACAGTAGATCCTGCTATAAAAAATATATTAAGTTTATAATTTCATGACTAAATGGATGAATGAAAGATATTACTATCTTGGCCAATGAATGAAGGAATTAATCATGGAAAACTGCTTATCCACGCACAAGGGGGTTATGTTTGGTTAGGGTTAGTACAGGGGTTAGCCCAGGTATGGGCACATTAGGGTCGGTGGGCCATTCACCAGTTCTAGGTAAGTATGAATAAAATTTAATATAAAATATAATTGCATTGACATGGGGTAGCAGAGTGGTGCAGTGGGTAGTGCTGTTGCCTCACAGAAGGAAGGTCCTTTTCTGTGCGGCGTCTGCATGTTTCCTCCATGTCTGTGAGTGCTCTTTCTAGGTTCTCTGGCTTCCTCCCACCTCCAAACAACATGCAGCCTAGATAAATTGGTCACTTCAAATTGTCTGTAGGTGTGAGTGTGAGGGGTGGTCTGTCATTCTATGTGGCTCTATGATGAACTGGCGACTTATCCAGGATGCACCCTGCCTCTTGCCCATGGCCAGCCGGCATTGGCTCCAGCGTTATCCACGACCCAGATTTAGATAAGTGACTGATGGCGAGACAATTACGACTGTCTCATCTTCAAAAAGATGAATAAATGAACTAATATATGATGATTCTTCCTTCGGAATGTAACCTTAGGTCTCTCCATTCATCTATGCAAGCTATTTTCTTTACCTTGTTCTTTAACATACCGTGTGGAGGTTGAGATCTCTCAGGGTGTTCTTCAGCTTGTTGTAGTTTTTTCCAATGGGAATCTCTGTCTTTAGCCATGGAGGAAGTCGCAGCCTGTCACCAACACAACATCAGAGCCATTCCACTACATATGCAATAGTAGTCTCCTCTCCATGAAAAAAAACTAGACATTGCTTTATTGTTGTTAAAACAAAAATGACCCTGAAAACCAGATAACCGCCACTTTTTTGAAATAATTCTAAAATAATAATACAGCTCTCCAGCAGTTCCACTAAATATTTTGCTCACAAACATCCATCAGCTACAGTGTATTTTGTCAGATAATCAAACTCTGGTTTCACTTCAGTTTTGTCCATGAAGCTCATTTCAGAAAGAGCTGGATCTGATATTTGCATCTACCAGTTTTCCCTGCTCTAGATATTAACCCAAATATTTTCATTTTCTTTGATGCACTTTGTTCATCAAATGGTTTGTGATCGCCTAAAAGAACTTGCCCCTTTCAATGATGAGCTTTTGTTGTCTGATAACTGATTAATTCCAATTCAAGTGAATCAAGTAAGGCCATGGGGTGACTGCTCTGAGTTCAAACCAAGTGCAGGTCAGTGCTCTTGGAAAAATTGTTTTGTGAGGATGTGTTTCTAAATATTGCAGACATCTGACAAGAAGTGTGAGTTGTAAATAGAATGCCTCCAAGATCCGTCAAGAAGAACACTTAAAACTGAATACGCACTCTTGTAGCACTCTGATTCAGTCTTTGAACCCTTCTGATAACACTACATTAACAGACAATATGAGAGGTGATGTACTGTAATTGTCAGTGTTCGTCCGTTTGTCTGTCTGTCCGTCCGTATGTCCACCAAATATCTTCTCGACCGTTGCAGATAGAAAGATGAAACAAAAAGAACATTACTTGGGCGGCAAAGGGGATGAAAGTGAGATGATGACCTTGAGAAAACTAGGTCAAGGTCAAATTTCAACTTTTGTACACTCAGGAACCGGAAAAGATAGAAAGACGGAGAAGGCCAGTGTGAGTGAGACCATAGACCAAAGCTAGTACTTTGATCTGTGAACGTATGTCAGAGCACTAGCTTTGATCCAATGCAAGTAGGTCAGGATAAACTCAGGGGTGTCGCGGGATGTTGCAGTCTGTGACTGCCTTGGTTCTAGTTAAATTTGAAAGACAACATCAGCAATATATCTGCTCACTTGCCTTTCTCCTTTCTGTCTCTTCAGGTTGCCTTTGTACTCTTCCCACTTGCTTTTCTCAGAAAGCTCCCCTGAAATAAAATCTTGTAGATCAGGCCCGTCATCGCTGAGGAGCTCTTTTCGGTTCTGTCCTTCTGCGGACGATTTCGCAACAGTTGACAAACTGCTGGTGTAACCCTATAAATGAAAGACTGGGTTAGGTCAATTTCTCCTCGCACACTCACACCGTTTCTCTACGTATTTGATCAATTATAAACACACTTCCTGTCATTACTGCTAGTTCAAAAAAGCATACGTAACATTGTATGAAGGCCCATGACCGGGCATACACCTGAGCTTTTAGCTAATTTTTTCGTACTTTGGAGAATATAAAAGCAGTGAATGTATGTACTCACGTGTAACATGCATCTTGCACTCAGCCATACATGGTTCGTCAGAAAACGACCAGCTGCACAAGAACTCTGTTTGAGAAGTGCCATAGCACTCGCTAGCAGACCAAGACCAGTGTCATCGACAACAAACCTCTATGTTCGACTATTTTAGTCTGGTGCTGCATTCAGGTCCTTACAGAGTAGGACAACAGGACTATTTTCATATTTTTATTTTAATGGACGTGTGGAAGGAAGAAAGAGGCAATACGATCACAGCCAACACCAAAGCCAACTCTTACAATAACGACAACAAAAATAAAATAAATTGTTGGAACTACAAAGCATCTTGCAAGCATGCAGGCGAGAGGTAGAGCAGCGGACAGCTCCTAATGAGCACTTAATAAAGGGGATGCACACCTCTCTACTGCCAGTCCACAGTCCGAATTTTTTTTTGTCCGGCGTGGGTCTTGGACCGGCCACCCTCTGATCCCTAGTCCAAAACTTAGTAGACTGAGCTACTGTTTTCTGGCACATAACCCTAACCCTAATTATTTCATCGAAGGAGACACACCAAATCAATTCTGAAGCGCTGATATAGTTGTCCTCCGCTTTCAGTTTCTCTAATGTAAATTTTGGAATAAAATGTAGATTTATTGTTATTGTAATGTATTGCGATTGTCAGTATTCGTGTGTTCGTCCGTTCATTCGTCCGTTCGAATGTCCACCAAAACCGTTATAGATAAGGAGATGAAACAAAAAGCACATTACTCAGGCAGCTAAGGGGATGAAAATGCGATGATGACCTTGACCTTGAGAGAAAGCTAGGTCAAGGTCAAATTGCAACTTTTGTACACTCAGGAACCGTTTCAGATAGAAAGACAAGGGAGAAGGCCAGTGTGAGTAAGACCATAGATCAAAGCTAGTGCTTTGATCAATGACAGTAGGTCAGAGCACTATCTCTGATCTTTGACATATGCAAGTAGGTCAGGGTAAAATTTAGAATTCAGGGGTGTCGCGAAATGTTGCAGTCTGTGACTGCCTTAGTTCTAATTGATAATTGCACAGGTACAGGATAGTACACATAAATGCATGAAACCTGTTTTCCTAGAAATAAAAATATCTGTAACTGTTAAAGGTTATTTTTACTGCTTTCTAAACCTATGAAATTAGTAAAAACATTTAGCAACTAAATATTTTGTCCGTTATTGAGATCCTCAATCGACTGGTCACGCCTGACGACGGCCCCTACAGGCTCTTGAACTGCGTTGTGACGTACTTCCTTCTTCCTTTCCTCTGATACCGTCGAGGTGAGGGCTGCATAAAATTGTTCTGTGGGTTTCATCTAACGTCATCTTTGTCATTTAAACGAGTTTCGACGTGATTTTCAACCATCAGACATACAAAACGTTACATATCACAACTTTATATATATTTCCCCGTTGCTCTAAGGCATGTAGGAAATACGCTCATTGTTTTGCATTGGGTCCGGCGTTGGTGAGATGATGTTACAGTGTCTGAGGGCCGCAACCGGATGAGCAATATTATAACTATATATGTGTATGGTTTCAGGTGCGGCTTGTGTTCATTACGTTAAAATAGGTTTTGTGAAGCATACTAGTTATCGAGTCGCTGATATGGCCTCGGCTAACGTTAGCACTAATGCTAGGTCATTCAGATGACTGGTTGTACTCTGGCTAATGTTAAGCAGTAAATGTTCGGTGCGTTAAATATCACCTGAAACACTTTTAGTGCCTAAACAGCAGTAGTTTGGTATTAAGTGCGCCAAACCAGCCCGAGTACTCAACTCTGCACAATTTAAGTTAACTGTAACGATAGCCTCAAATGACAAATCTGCAATTTTTCTAGAATGGACTTAAAGACGTTTCACAGTCTTAAATATATTGTGTGTCTTTGTAGAATGAAGACCATTCTCAGCAGTCAGACTGTCGACATCCCCGACAATGGTAAATATGTGAATTCTTTGAAATGTTGACAATATGGAACTTGTGAAGTGTGGCTGCTGAATTTCTCCCCACCCCCTATGATGTGGCTGTACAGTCGAGGTGCGGTTGAGGGGCCGGACAGTGACTGTCAAGGGACCCCGTGGGAAACTCGTTAGGGAGTTCAACCACATCAACCTGGAGCTCAGCCTTCTGGGAAAGAAACAGAAGAAGGTAAGGAAAGCAAATCCAGTTTGAAGCCAATATATTCAAAAACAAAACAAATCTCACAAGTAACTCAATGTAACAGAATTTCTTTAGCACATTCATCATGACACTGTGGTCTCATAACAGTTGAACCACATTAATCTTTTTTTTTTTTTAATAAGAGCACACGTGAAAATCAAGCACTTGTAAAAAAAAAAACAACCCACTGGATTATCAAGTGCAAACTTGTGAATTTCCTTCCACAATTAGGAGGTTGTTTTGCAATATATAATGTTCAATGAGAAATTTGTAATTGTCATTTTTATTACAACATTATAACTGATGTCTTTGGGTTATAACTTTATGTATTAAGGAGTTTGGGGAAATACCAATCTCTCAGCTCAAACAAATATATACTACAAATTGTATCTGTACTATATTACTTGAAATGGGAATAGCTGCAATATGTAAGCAACTTCTCAAGTGCAGTGTAGTATTTTTAGTGTTGGGTGGAAGAATGAATTTTTTTTATGTGCAGAGTTTATAAGAGACATTTGAAAGTGAGTTTTAAACTTTAAATATGAGAGTTGTCTTAAACCAAGTTTTTTGAGATACGAGCTGTGATGTCATTCTCAGCTGCGTGTGGATAAATGGTGGGGAAACAGAAAGGAGCTGGCCACAGTCCGCACCATCTGCAGCCACGTCCAGAATATGATCAAGGGAGTCACTTTGGTAAGAGTACTGTCAAAGAAAACTGGATGTTCTCTAGTCATGAATTCTGTTGTGTAGCTAGACAGCCACGCAAATGCTCATTGTTGGTAGAACCATTCCTTACGTTTGGTTTCTGTGATTCTGCTAAATCTTTTTGAATTTGTTTGGCTGCAGGGTTTCCGATACAAAATGCGGTCTGTGTACGCCCATTTCCCCATCAACGTGGTCATTCAGGAAACTGGAACTTTGGTGGAAATCAGGAACTTCCTGGGAGAGAAGTACATCCGTCGTGTCCGGATGAGGACTGGTGAGTTGATATGTTCTGGAACTGTTGCAGTGATGAGATGAGAACTGTGATCAGATGTTTGTCTGATTTAAAATGTGTGACAGTAAATTTTAAGTTTGTTGATAAAGATTATCAATATTGATATCTGTATACTGGGATAGAAATTTTATGCTGGTGTGGTAATTATGGATTATGTAATTATAAGACCAAATAATAATGTTAAATCTGGAGAATGAACTGGGTTGAAACACAAAGTTTAATTACTAAGTACTAATACCTATTCCTCATGATGGAAGTGACGCAATCGCAGACATCAGGGTGAATAAATATCAGCGCCATTATATATATATTGCAAGCGACAACATAACAAGCCAACATTATTACACTTACAAAGAAATCGTCTCAAATGAAGATGTGCCCTGACTGATGAAGCGACAGATGTCGCCGATGATGCCTGACCCCACATGACGGTGCTGCTGCAGCACAGCTTTTAAGGTTTCCTGACACCAGGGATGATGCCAGACTTCTGGAAATTTTTTTATTTCTATTTTTTCATAATGATAAACAAAATAATATTTAAAATGAGTTTACTGTCACTTTAATAGACTAGTGTGTTGTGGCCATCAAGAGAGTCATGATAGAAATGTGTTGATTGGTTAATGTTATTCCTGATACAAGTGTTGCTGGACCTTTTACCTTTTGAGAGCTTTTTTCCTTCTCCACACCTTTTGTCATAGGTGAAGTTGTTCCAGACACCCAAACACTTGTTAATGAATAAACAAATTAATTGCAGAAGTTCATGGATTTGATAAAGTACGACAGAAGTGCACTCTGTTTTTATTACTAACTATTGATTTAAGGATGCGTGGTAGTTCTTGTATTCAGTATAATTGCAAACTCATCTTTTTCCTCATGTCTCAGGTGTGAATTGTTCAGTCTCAGCCGCCCAGAAGGATGAGCTGATCTTGGAGGGCAACGACATTGAGCTGGTGTCAAACTCGGGTAAAACACTCCCTTTCCTCCTGTTTTATTAGAGTTGTTAGTGATTGTTACTGAATTATTCTTGAACATCAAGGTTTTAAAATGGGGCTTCCTCATGAGACCCATGATAGAATAATTTCAATAGTGCTACACTGAAGTTCAGTCCAACACTTTGTCATTAGAGGTAACAGGACATCAAGAATATTTAGAGTGATGATTGGATTACCTTTGCATGTTAGTTTTTCACCAGTCTTTTTGGGGTGGTATTTAGTGCTCTAAAAAACGCTTCTTTATTGTTTAGCCCGCTCTTCAATTCCATGCAATAGACGGGTCTCCTGAACTTTTGACTTTATTCTGCAGCATAATTTGAATGTTTTTTTACAACAAAAACAATAAACCAAACATCGTGGTTGGTTACCAGAGAGGTGGTAGGAATGTCCTAGAAAAAGAACAACATAACTCTTTCGGCATCTCCAAGAAATAAAATGTCAATTTGTGACCAGAAATTCACATGGTTGTTCTTCATAGTTTGTAATGGCACTCGCTTGCCAGGCCTCGTCTTTCATCCAACCTTTTGTATAATTGTGATCCTATGTGGTGTGACATATTGCTCATCATTACAACTTTTCTCTGTTCCAGCTGCATTGATCCAACAGGCTACCACAGTCAAAAATAAGGATATCAGAAAGTTCTTGGATGGTATTTATGTTTCTGAGAAAGGAACAGTCGTGGAACCAGATCAGTAAAAGTTCCATTTTCACCCAGAGGTAAGACGAAAACTTCTCGGCCGATGTGATTTTATTTACTTTGGTTTTCCATTTCCCTTGCTCCCTGGTGTTTGGTTGGCAATGCAGAAATGTTAATTATGTAATGCTGATGTATATACAAAATTCGAGAACCAAAATACACATTAGCCGCTGTCATTCAATCTTTATATTTTCACATTTAAGTCTTTTATATAAAAAGGTCATTGTATTTCATATAAATCATACATTTAAGAAGTATAGCCAAGAAAATATTTTGACATTTTTACCTAAAAGTAGTGTATAGGTTTTGTTGATCAGTCATAACTTGTAACCGTCTCAATAATTTGACATCTTTGTTCTTGTGGTTGTTAGTTGGCTTAGGGTTAGGACGGAAAAAAGATCATTTCCTTGTATTTCATGAAATTTCAGTTCGGGGAGCTATTGGATTGCATTTATGACCCAGAAGAATTAATCCAGTAATGCAGGATTTGTTCTCAGTAACGTTCCACTGAAAGTCTGGTATTTAACTTTTGTAGACTTCAGATTATGCTTAAACTTTATATATTGGAGCTGAACCTTAACCTCAGCATACAGTAATCCCTTGTTACTCGCAGTTAATGCGTTCCAGGACCACCCCCAAAAGTTCCGCGATAGTGATGAACTATTTATGATTTTCGGTAATTTAAATGTTTATGAACCCTTCCCACACTGATATTAAACCACCTTATCTGTATTACCTTTTCCCACACTCTATTTATAGACTGTTTAAAACACTTTTGTATGAAAGAAGTGTTTATTTAATACACAGAAGTGCACTGCGTTCTGTGAGTCTCGGAACGCAGTGAACACATGGATGCTGTCAGCCAATCGTATTCCCGTACAGTATCACGTGACTACCTACTAAAAATCTGTGATGCAGTGAAATTGTGCATCTTGAAGCGTGAATAAAAGAGGGATTACTGTATATCTAAAATCTGATGTGCTCAATTATTTTTCATGTTGTAATGTCACAACCTCAGATGTTTCCAATGACATTTTCCTTTCATACTGTTTTCTATTTTTCAGTGGCCTCATGCCAACTGGCCACCTTGGTCTGAAAGAACATACAGAAGTTCTATGATGGCAATTCTGTCAACAAGAAGATCACAATGTTCAACATGTCTCCTTGTGAACAATAAACTACCAATTTTTCAATTTAAATCTGTTGTCTTTCTATATTGAGTTCATTCACTTGGTTGCTGGTTAGAATAAGTTAAAAAATTAAGGAGTGGGAGAGAAGAAGCTAGCCAGATGCAGAGCAATTATGGCTATACAGTAATTAAAAATAAAAGTATAAAGACTATGTGCCACCCATTCCAATTTTAAATATGATAAATGATAATTGGTTCAGTGGGCATCAGCCATGACCACAGAAGCATGGTAGATGCCTAAATCCCTCAGAATGTGTGATATGAGTGAAATCAATTTTGCAGGAGTACTAAATTGGTTTCAAAGTTATTTTGGTAATTTAAAAATACATTTCAGCTAAAATGTCAGTAACATGGTTAATCAGAAACTTTGTCTGCTTTCACATTCTGATAATCTGTATTGCAGCAACTTATTTTAAGCATGTCCAAATGCATTGAGTCGTTAGCCATGTGATTTATCAGACATGAGCAGATAAAGTGGTGCATGTAATTTAACCCAAGTGTTCAATTGCATACAAGCTATGCAATTGGTGTTAACTTGTATTTTATTTGTATGATTTTGTGCAGGCAACAAACATGGACAAAATATGAAACATTACTAAAAATCTGCATTTTTTTCTGTGTAATGCAAGACAGTTACATGTATTGGATAAAAATACATTAAAAAAAACACCTTGAACCATCACCATTGGTTTCCAAATTGTACTCGAATGATTGTTGAAAGTATTTAACTGATTTTTACATGTATTATTGCTGTAATTTATTTTAATAGTGCACTACAACAAATGTACTTGAATTTATCATACCTAAAAATACAATGCCTTGCGAAAGTATTGGCCCCCCAAGAACTTTTTGACATTTTGCCACATTTCAGGCTTCAAACTTAAAGATAACAAACTGAAAATATTTTTTAAGAATCAACAACATGTGAAACAATTGTGAAGTGGAACCAAATTTATTCAACATTTCATATTGTGTTTACAAATTAAAAACTGAAAAGTAGGAGGTGCAAAAGTATTGGCCCCCTTTGAGTTAATACTTTGTCCAACTTCTTTTTGCTGCGATCACAGCCGCAAGTCTTTTTGGGTTTGTTTCTATAAGTTTTGCACATCTTGAGACACAAATATTTGCCCATTCCTCCTTACAAAACACTTAAGTTTCGGTTTGATGGAGGTCGTTTGTGCACAGCAATTTTCAGATCTTTCCAGGTTTGGACTTTGGCTTGGCCATTCTAACACCTTTATATGGTTAGTTTTAAACCATTCCGTTGTAGATTTGGCTTTATCTTTAGGATCGTTGTCCTGTTGGAAGGTGAACTTCCACCCCATCCTCAGATCTTTTACAGACTCCAACGGATTTTCTGCCAGAATCACCCTGTATTTAACTCCATCCATTTTTCCATCAACTCTAACGACCTTCCTAGTCCCTGCTGAAGAAAAGCAACCCCAGAGCATGATGCTGCCACCACCATGTTTGACAGTGGGGATGATGTTTTCAGGGTGATGTGCAGTGTTAGTCTTACGCCTAATGTAACGTTACGCATTCAGCCCCAAAAGTTCAATTTTGGTCTCATCTGACCAGAGCACCTTGTTCCACATGTCATCTGTGTCTGCCGTGTGGCTTCTTGAAAACTCCAAACGGGCCTTTTTATGGTTCTCTTTCAGAAATGGCTTTCTTCTTGCCACTCTTCCATAAAGGAAACGACTAGTAGTTGTCTTATGGACAGATTGTTCCACCTCATCTGTGTGTGTCTGCAGGTCATCCAGCGTGATCATGGGCCTCTTGGTTGCTTCTCTGCTTAGTTTCCTCCTTGTTTGGGCTGAAAGTTTAGAGGGACGGCCAGGTCTTGGTAGGTTGCAGTGGTTTCATGCTCTTTCCATTTTGATATTATTGCTCGCACAGTGCTCCGGGAGATATTTAAATATTGTGAAATCTTATTGTATCCCATTCCTGCTTTGAACTTTTCCACAACTTTATCCTGGACCTGCCTGGTGTGTTCTTTGGTTTTCATGATGCTGTTTGTTCTCCAGTGTTCCTTTCACAGACCTCTGAGACCATCACACAGCAGGTACATTTAAGCTGAGACCAAATGACACACGGGTGAACTGTTTGTCATTGTTAGTCATTTAGGTCAACATTGAATCATTCAGATGTCATCAGGGAAATTCTTGAGTCGATTAGCTGAGCTAAAAGAACAGGGGGCCAAAACTTTTGCACGTCCTACTTTTCAGTTTTTTATATGTAAACACAATATAAAATGTTAAATAAATTTGGTTCCACTTCACGATTGTGTTTCACATGTTGTTGATTCTTAAAAAATATTTTCAGTTTGTTATCTTTAAGTTTGAAGCCTGAAATGTGGCAAAATGTCAAAAAGTTCTTGGGGGGCCAATACTTTTGCAAGGCACTGTACAGTATATCAGACCCATTATCTTAGTCTTTAATATTTTATATACTGTGTTTATATTTTATGTTTACAGTAGTTTGTCAGATTCAGGACTGCTTGGTTTAGATTTTAAGTGGCAATTCTTCATTGAGCATGAAGACGAAGAAGAAGACGAAGAAGAATTGCATAAAGGTTTCAAGTTTATATCATGCAAAAGATGTTTGAATGAACATCGATTTGTCAGGTGCTGAAGAAAAGATACTCCTGGAACCCTGTTCTTTGATCAAAATATATTTCATTTAGCTATGTTGATGTACAGCCATTTATTGTACTTTAGTTAAATTTACCGTACCATTGTTATTTATTTATTTATTTATTTATTTATGCTCTGTTTTGCAACATTTTTCACACTGATACTTTGGTTGATATTTTTCCTGTTGTATTTGGTACGTTAAATTGTTTCACATTATAAAAAACAAAAACGCGGCGACGCAGTGACGTAGTCACGTACACCAGCCAACAACAACCGGCTCTGCGTCATCTCTTAGCGACAACTCCAAGCTTCGCGCCAATCAGTTGGGATTTCAAGATACTTTTTGAGAACTGTCCTGAGCCTAAATTGCGAAAATATGGTACGTTAAACATTTTCAGAAATTTATTCTGTCTGAAACGACGTTTTTCTTCTAAAGAAATTGACTTAATAACCCTAATCCATTTGTCTTGTTGAACTGTGCGTTACTGTTGAAACTTCAAGTGCAATCTGTTAGCTATAGCCAAAGGAACATCTCATATTAGTTAGGATTAGACTTCTACGAGGGAAACATATACTGTAACAACATCTGTGGTATTATCGTGTTAAGAATTGATATCTTTGTGCTGATTAGTTAATGACAAGACACGATGCACAATTACATTGACAATATAAATGTTCGAAAGTGAAAGCTCCAAACTGTTAGGCATCACTTAGCCTTGTGCAGTTTAGAAGCGCAACGTTGTGTCAGTTCTGATCAGTAACCAAATAGTTGTTTTCCTTGGAGAAATTTCCTGATCAGGCTAATGGACATGTTGTCTGCAGGACATCAGGAGGTTCTTTCAACCGACTTCAGCCAAACCTGCGGCGCAGAAATCGACATCAAAAGGGGACATTAAACCAGAGAAGAAAAAGAATTCTCTGTCAGACGAGGAAGTGAAGAAGAAAGAGACTAAAGTAAAGAAGTCCTGTCACAGTCTGCCTGGTTTGTTCAAATAATTTTTCTTTTTAATTTATTTTGTTTAATTTACTTCAGGTCAAAAGCAAGCCTGAGGAGAAACACAAGGTTGGTGACAAAAAACGAAAGAAACATGGAGTCATAGAATCAGGTATGCACGCTTTTTAAACTTTATGCCCTGTTGGATCATTCGCAGTGATTTCCACTTCATGACTATTCTGATTGTGTACCCGGTATGTGTTATCCTGTTTGAGCAAAGGAAACAAAAGTCAGTGTTCATCCAGAAAAAACGGAAAGGGTTGCTTTAAAGCAAAACTAAAACAAAATGACTTATCTCATATGCCATTAAAAAAAATAAATGCTTCTAGTCGTATGAAATAGAAGTCTATTGACAGAACACAAATACAGAGAAATCTGAACAACGGGAGTTTGGATTTTTGATAAAGTTACAAAACATGAGCACAGAGAATTATCATTTCTAGCATTATTGGATCTGGAACTAGTTGCAACTTTGGAATTTAATCCAGGCGGTCAGGAGACATCTTTTTTTATTCAAGAAAAGTCTTCTTCTTTTCCTTTCGGCTTTTCCCTTCAGTGGTCGCCACAGCAAATCAGTTGCCTCCATCTAACCCTGTCTTCTGCATCCTCTTCTCTCACACCAACTACCTTCATGTCCTCTTTCACTACATCCATAAACCTCCTCTTTGGTCTTCCTCTAGGCCTCCTTCCTGGCAGTTCAAAACTCAGCATCCTTCTACCAATATATTCACTATCTCTCCTCTGGACATGTCCAAACCATCTCAGTCTGGCCTCTCTGGCTTTATCTCCAAAACCTCTAACATGTGCTGTCCCTCTGATGTACTCATTCCTGATCCTATCCTTCCTGGTCACTCCCAGAGAGAACCTCAGCATCTTCATCTCTGCTACCTCCAGCTCTGCCTCCTGTCTTTTCCTCAGTGACACTGTCTCTAGACTAAACAACATCGCTGGTCTCATCACAGTTTTGTACACCTTTCCTTTCATTTTAGCTGAAACTCTTCTATCACACATCACACCTGACACTTTCCTCCACCCATACCATCCTGAAGACGAAAAATGCAATATTGATTCATAATGACAGATGTTTACCTCTGGGGACTTGTTTCTTGAGCTGCTGTCAAAAGCTTGATATTTTCCTCCTTGCACACATCTTTTCTTGTCTCATCAGATTCTGATGAAGAAGAATTAGCCCAGAAGTCAAAGAAATCCCCCCCCAAAAAATCAAAGATGAGAATGACTGAGCAGCCTTCCAAAAAAGATCCTGTGCAGTATGTCTCTGAAACAGGTAAAGGGACAGTTCTGACATACACCTTGGTCTTGGCATTTTGAAGTAAAATGGTTTATTGTCATGTTTGCTATGATGAAAGTAAAAGCAAAATTTTTTTGAATACATCTGTGCAATTTTGTCTGTTTTTGCAATTAAAGTTGCAGCTGTAGGGTCAATCAGATACTCCTTGCTATCTAGTGTTACAAATTTGTCATTGCTTCACTTGACTGTAGTACTTAACCTGCTCTGAGTACCTGTACCTTAATTCATACTCTAACAGTTTTGAATGGTCCTGCTTTATGATGGGGAATACCTGTAGGAGTATTCTGGTAATTTCCTGGATACTATGTTTTGATAAGATCTTCATCTTTTTTTGGTTTTAGACTCAGACAGTGATACTTTTCAGTCTTTGAAGAAAGTCTCCAAACCCAAGCGGAATGGTAGAGCCAAACCGTCAAAGTCAAATCCTGAGAGCACTCACCCTGGAGGAAAGATGGTGAAGTCGCCTGGCAAATCCTCTTCTACACAGAGTAAAAGTACAGCAAAGTCTCCTGTCACCCCAAAGACAGCCCCACCTCCTTCACCCAAACAAACCCCCACCTCTGTACTCGACTACTTCGGCAGTGCAGCAATTCAGCGCTCTGATAAGAAACTCGTAGCCAGCACCAAGCGAAAGGCTGTAAGTCTTGATGATCTCCATCACTCATTGACGTTAAACTTTATTACTCCTCTCATAACATCTCCGTAAAATCACAGATCTCTGAGCATTACCCACTAAACCCTTCACTGAACTTTTTCTCCGGTGTCATTACAACATCAAATAAGAACATTAGTATAGTAGGTTGAATTTATTAAAAATGATTTCCTCCACAGCCAACTGAGGACACAGATGAGCTCATTAGTGATGAACAAATTGCCAGAGCGCTGCAGATGGACGAGGACATGGAGGTAGATATTTTGTTAATTTCTATTCTTATTAAACGGTAGTTTATCAGTCAACAGGGAGAAAAAAAATTAGCAATACAAGTGTTTGACAGATATTGGCAGACATCTTTTTTACTTGTTTTATTTTTTATAAATTAACCTCTCCTTTTAAACTTTCTTCTTAAATGATTAGTAAGTTAGATAACATATGCAGTTTAGCTGTGTTGGGTCTCGGGAAATTGTTTTGACAAAATTATCAGTCTAAGCAAACAATCACATTCATCAATTGTAAGGTTAATGTGTCGTACCCACCTTGTCATGTCTATGTGCAAGAATGTGAGGGCTGGTGCAAAAAAGGAAAATCCTTAAACGTTTATATTGCCTCCTGAGTGTTATGAAAAGGTTATCGTAACTCTTTTTGTAGAATTACGAAAATAACATACAATTTAAAGTGTCTTTAAATACATCAGTATATAAATCAAAGAACAAGTTAAACATGTGACAAACTCATTAAAACCTCTTAGCGATGATGCTATTCAGTTAACAGTTAAGCTTGTCCTTTGTTGTCTTCTCTCAGCTAGAAAAGCAGGTTCATGAGGATGAGGACTTTGCCAGAACGCTGGCGATGCTGGATAATGAGCCTCAAGCCAAGAAGGTGACTAAAAAGCTACAACGGCGCATTTACTTTTGTTGTTGTGGTTGTTAAAGATAATGTAAATTTCCTTGGGGTCTCTATATCCAGGCTCGAAAAGGCTCTGATGATAAAACAATCCCTGTCACATCTCCCAAAAAGAGCAGTTCAAACTTAGCTGCTAGCAGTACCTCCAGCTCCTCAAAGACCAGTCAAAGATACAACATGTCGGACGATGCAATGACTCAGTCTCATAAGAAAAACGCTGACCAGGTCAAAACCAGTTCTAAACTGGCTATGATGAAGAAAAAAGATGAGGAGGGAGATGAAGGTCTGAAGGTGAAAGCTGCAGTTTCTCTCAGAAAACCAAAAATCTCTCCGAAAAAGGAGCCACTTGCTTCGTCAAGCTCGGACGTGAAGGTCACACCCACCACAGTCAAGACTTCTCCCAAGAAACCAGAGGTGAACAGAGGAAATGGTTTTTGTCAATCGAAAAGCAGATTGCATTCTAACTATGACATGATTACAAATCTTTATATATATTCTTGAATGAGAACTGAAAAGTAAATGGCTCATAAAAGATACACATAATTTAAACACATCATCTTTTGTCTCAATCAGAGCACAAGTCCTGATGATACACAGAAGAAGATCAACACATCAGCTTACAGGAACTACCTCAACAGAGATGGGCCCCGAGCTCTGGGCTCCAAGGAAATTCCTAAGGTTGCACAGAGAAAATCCATCCTTCAGCTCACAACCATCTTTTTGGGATTGTCACATATCATTTGGTATGATTGTTTTCCAGGGTGCAGAGAATTGTTTGGAGGGCTGTGTGTTTGTGGTGACTGGTGTCCTGGAGTCAATGGAAAGAGATGAAGCCAAGTCCCTGATCGAGCGCTACGGAGGCAAAGTGACAAGCAACATCAGCAAAAAGACCACCTACCTGGTGCAGGGCAGAGACAGCGGCGTCTCAAAGCTTGAAAAGGTGACCAACCTAATCCAGACTAGCAAATTCCGATTTAAACTTCATGTGGTAGTGACATCACAGTCATATAGAAATTAACAGTGTGTTCATGGACTTCTACATACAGTGAAAGTAAGTGGAAACTAATACTACATATGGCATTAATCTACTGTCGTGTATGAAATATGAAAAAATGGGAGTTTTCAAAATATACATTTAGATTCTACTGAATCAGAAGTTGTGTGTCGAGAATGTTAGAGACAGCGGTTAGAAGAAGAGTCAGCACCCATCTACAAATGATAACATCTGAGCCATAGTCATTTGTCAAATAAAATGCACTAAAAACTCTTCATGAAGTATTCCTGCAGCATCAGTCACTTATTAAAGACTTGGTTGCCACTTTGGTTTCTCAATCTTATGTCTTCTGTACAATTTGCCGATACTGTAGTACCTTGAGATATGAGCTAGTTGACATGTGACTTTTTCGAGATTAGACCTGTGAGCCACCTGTGAGCCACAGGTCTAATCCATAAACGTCCATATTTTTATTTGACATGTGAATATAAAGCTGAGATACAAGCCGTGCTTTGGGAGACCCCCTCTAGTTGGCGGATGGATACAAGATTAGCTGAGACCAGATCTCATTCTCATTCATGGAGTAAAGATGAAGTTCGTATGGGCTTGTGACTTTTGCGTTTCTTTTAATACTTTATCATGGTTTAAGTATAATTAATTATACACAGGCAGGTGTAGCATGCATGTCTATTGTTTGAATAAATATATGTATGTTTAGGAGGGTTTTTTTTCATAATTTAGAAGCTTTGGGGTTTTTTATGAGGCTGGAACTGATGAAAATGATTTTAGTTATTTTAAATTGGGAAAATTTGTTTTTCAGGTATGAGCTGTTTGACTTAAAAGCTCAGTCACAGAAAAAATGAAACTTGCATCTCAAGGTATTACTGTATCTCAAATGCATTGTTTTCTTTTGTACACTTTTATACTCAGGCGCAGAGTTTTGGTACCAAGATCCTGGATGAGGATGGTCTGTTAGAGCTGATCAGGACAACACCAGGAAAGAAGTCCAAATATGTCATTGCTGCGGAGGCTGAAGTCAGCATGAACATTTTTTTCCTGAATGATGTTTATGAAATCATTTAATATGTGACGGGCTAATATGACTTCCAACTGTTTTCTTTTTTAGAGGAAGGCCTCAATGACCAGCACGCCCCCCAGTAAAACTTCAAAGAGCACCCCCAAATCTCAGAAGACGTCTCCCTCCAAAGGTAACTCTACATCGCCTCACACCCCAAGTCCGTCAAAGACCAGCTTGGTGCAAGGCCACGGTGCCAAGTTCAAGGAAGGTGGAACTCCACCTGGGAGAGGCTCACGTTACACAGCTAGGAGAGACCTGGCGCTTTCATCTTCTTCTTCTCCATCTTCAACTTCTGGATTGTCATCCTTATCATCGACTAGAGAGTGCGACAGTCTGCTGTGGGTTGACAAGTACCGGCCACTTTCTTTGAAGGCTGTTATTGGCCAGCAGGGAGATCAGAGCTGTGCCAATAAGCTGCTACGTTGGCTGCAGAACTGGTACAAACACCACGGCGGGAATGCTTCTAAGCCACCAGGTATCAACATGTTGAACTGCGTTTGTGGTGTTTGAGCAAATTTGATGGTGATGAAAACTGGTTGCCAGGAATTGTTTTGTTCAGTAAATTTTCAACTCTAAAAGATGTTTCTCTCTGCAAGAACGTGTGATTTGTTCTATTTTTATTCTGCGTAGCTGTAAGGTTTGGTAAGTTTGGAGGAGGAAAAGATGATGGATCAGGATACAAAGCTGCTCTGCTCTCTGGACCTCCGGGTGTTGGGAAGACCACAACAGCTGCCCTGGTCTGTGAGGTCAGTCTGAAAAACGGAGGCCGGCATGTCTTTGGAATGTTTTTGTTTTGTATGTTTTCCCATGTTTAGTGTGTTATTTTTTAATATTCATAAACCAGTGATCTCCAGCTGGTTACACATGTCCTCACAGTCTAATTTTTACCCCTCTGTGCTTGTGTGATGTCTTACAGGAATTGGGCTTCAGTTATGTGGAGATGAATGCTAGCTGCACTCGCAGTAAGAAGAATTTGAAAGAAGTTGTCGCAGAATCTCTTAACAACACCACCATTGAAAATTTCTACAAAGGTGAACCTATTTTATTTCTTGTTTCTTCATGGTGTTGTGTTATATTTTTTACTTGAAATCAGTCTTTTTTGATGCACTTGTTTTTCAAGAAGAAGTTCAGCAGAAGTTTTAATTGTGAAATAAATCCAGACGAGATCGTAGAGCAAAGAAGTTTCTGTTAGCATTTTTTGCTGCACAATGTCATTTCAGTGCTTGTGAAGCAGTGTGGTAACATTTTCTCAAGGTTTGCAAAAATAATAGAAAAATCTAAGAATAAATATTATAATTAGTATTCTTTGGGGTCTTTTTGTTTATTTGTGTTTTTTTGGCTGTCTTGGAGATATTCCATATTTTTCTTACAGTAAGTGAACTCTATATCTGACTGTTAGTCATGTTTTGTAGGCACGTCTCAGACTGTGAGCAGCAAACATGTCCTGATCATGGATGAGGTAGATGGCATGGCTGGCAATGAGGACCGTGGAGGAATCCAGGTACAGCAATTTACTGGTGGAAAAATAACTGCTGTCGTTCCACGCTGCCATGAAGCTAAAAAGCCCGAACCGCGCTAGTTTTGTAATTTAAATCAAGGTGTATCCTTGAAAATCAATTTATTATGTTCTCTTTGTTGATTTGTGACCATTTCCTTCTTGTAGGAGATGATCGGCCTGATCAAAAATTCAAAGATTCCCATTATCTGCATGTGCAACGATCGTAACCACATGAAAATCAGGTCACTGGCCAACTACTGCTATGACCTCCGATTCCAGAGGCCACGAGTCGAGCAGATCAAGGTACTCATACAAACAGCCCATATTCTAGCTTCTGATTAAAATGAAACAGTAGAAACTTCAAAATACATCAGACATGGAGCTGTTGAATGAATTCACCTGGTACATGTAGATGTTAAATCGGAAAACCTAATGACTGAAAACAAGCTAAGAATATTTAAAAAGTAAGCTTTAGTTATATTCCTCTCTTTGTTTCCTTTTTCAGGGAGCCATGATGTCCATGGCTTACAAGGAGGGAATCAAAATCCCACCCCCAGCTCTTAATGAAATGATCCTAGCTGCCGGTCAGGATATCCGACAGGTAAAGATCAAGTAAAAGGAAAAAAAAGTCCATTCATAATGAAGTCGTGGTTACGCCTGTTACCTTTGGTTGCCACTCTCACCAAGATGGTTGTTTTCTCCTTTAGGTGATCCACAATCTGAGTATGTGGTCAGCTAAAGACAGAGTGATGTCTTATGACCAGTGTAAATCTGACGCAGCCAAAGCCCGCAAGGACACGAAGATGGGGCCGTTTGATGTTTGTAGGAAGGTGTTTTCATCGGGGGAGGAGACATCCCACATGAGCCTCATCGACAAATTGGATCTCTTTTTCCACGACTACTCACTAGCACCACTCTTTGTTCAAGAGAACTACCTTCATGTTCGGCCACAAGCTGCTGGGTAAGACAGCTCATATTTTCTCCAGCAGGTTTCCAGCCTTTTTGCTTCATGTCTTACGTACAGGAAAACAAGCTAAGTGAGCATATTCCCCCAAAATTACTAAGTTCCTTGATTTGTCTGCTTTCTCGTAGTGGTAATATGAAGTCTCACCTAGTTTTGCTCAGCAAGACGGCTGACTCCATTTCTGATGGAGACCTGGTGGACAGACGGATCCGCTCTGGGCAGAACTGGTCACTACTGCCAACCCAGGTACCACAGTCACACAAACTAAAAAATAACGGTGGGTTTGTCTTTGTATGTCAAGATGCACCCGATCAAACAACAACAGTATTTTGTTTTTAATGTATAAATCCCATATTAACATTCTCATATTCACTACATGACTGGTTTCCTTTCCGTAATTTTTTTTTCTAAATTAATAAAATTTTCTTCTTTTACCTGAGCTGTTGTTAGTGTTTCATAACAAACACTGAATTTCATACTTAAATTTTTTGTGTGCTTTCAGGCCATCTATGCCAGTGTGCTACCAGGCGAGCTCATGAAAGGCTACATGAGTCAGTTTCCCACTTTTCCCAGCTGGCTCGGCAAGAATTCTTCTACTGGTAAACATTCCCGCATCATCCAGGAGCTGGCCTCACACATGAGTTTAAAGTGAGCAGATCTTCACACAGTTTTTGAACTAGTTACAAAAAATGAAATCACACATTTTATTGTTGTTGGGGTTTTTTTTGGCCCCTACAGGACTCTGAGCAGCAGACAGGCAGTAAACCTGGACTACCTCCATTACCTGCGGCAGCTGCTGCTGAGCCCGCTGCAAAGGCTCGGAGCAGATGGAGCTGGCTTAGCCGTGCAGCTGCTGGACGATTACCAGCTCCTCAAGGAGGACGTGGAAAGCGTCATGGAGATAAGCATCTGGGGAGGAAAACCCGACCCGTACTCCAAACTGGACTCTAAGGTCAGCAGGAGGTGGGAGGGTCTGGAATTTGGATTTTGGAACTTGTGGTTTAAATCATGGGTCAGAGATACGTTTGCTTTGTTTACCCACTTGCATCTACTACTGTTAAACCTAATGTTCAATACACTTCTAAACCCGTATGAGTGGTTCTGTCTTGGGTAAAAATTAAATCTACAGACTCCGATGAATGAATCAAAATGACTCTTTCTCATTGATCTCATAAAAGGTTAACCCCCTTTTATGGGGTTAAACTATGAGAATACATGCAGACAAGACAACAACAACAAAAAAAGACTCTTTCTCTGGTGACATTGTCCTTCTCCTCCTAGGTGAAGTCGGCATTTACACGGACCTACAACAAAGAAGCTCACCTGATGCCATACTCCCTGCAAGGAGTAAAAAAGGGTCGTCGTGGTGGGGGCGGTGTAGAGTCAGAGTTGGGAGGCGAGGATGTGGACAACGACATGCAGGAGTCTGAGGATGAGGCAGAGGGCCTCAAAACAGATGCCATGATCAAAGTAAGAGCATTCTGAAGGGGATGGAAGTGTGTAATCCTATTTGATACGATGAACAAAAAGTATTTTCTGACTCATCTTTTGGATTTTTCCTCTGTTTTGTTCATTCCTGCAACAGAAGAAGGCTAAAGCTACGAAGGAGTCAAATAAAGAGAAGACAGAAGATTCTGGGAAGGGGAAAGGGAAAGGGGCAAGCAAGGGGAAGGGCAAGGCCAAGAAATAAAACGTGACCAAAGGTGGAAAACAATCTCCCTCCTTTCACCCACACCAGATCTTCAAGTGTCCTCTGCATCTTCAGTGAACAATAACATTGAAACCGATCTTATCCGCGTCATTCAGCTTATCTGTCCCGCATCCAAACGCTTTACTAGAGTAACACATGGCTCAGAATTGTATTTCTTATTTTTAACTTAATGTTTTTCATCATAGCTCTTCTAAACAAATGATGCATCATATCTGTTCATACTAACAGCTATCATGTCTGTACTCTGCATTAATCCACAAGAGTACAGTGCTTTTGTTCCATCATCCATCAGTGTATGTGCCAGGTGTCACAGCTGTAAATAATGTGCTGTAGTGGAATGTAAAAGTTACCTTTTGCTAAGACTACAATGGAGAAATGGTGCAGAACAAACGGTTGTGCTTACATGCCTGTAAATTGCAATTTTGTAAAACACCTAGTAGGCATTAAAATAAAAATGTCACTGAGGAGTGTTGATTTGGTTTTTTATTTTTTAATTAAAGTATCCTGATCTAGCAGAGGCAGACATTTTTAGAAAATGTTTAAAAGCTTGTCAGTGTAATTTGGTTTTTAGATAGTTTTGAATTTTCTCCTGTCACTTTACCTTTCCGATCGTCGACGCATTGAAAGTAGAGGTAAGATCTTAAGCCCGAATCCAAGCCCAAAATTTCGGCCAGATCGGGCTCAAAATGTTACTAATTACATTCGGGTCGGGCTTTAATACCGTCGGGCTCGGTTCGGGCCGGGCTGGATTTTTTAGGCCTGATCTTACCTCTAACTGGTAGTATCTACAACAATGTAACTAAATACTGTCAAATTAGAGTGTTGTCCATTAATCAGATTTGTTTCATTTAACATTTGGCAGTGAAATGCCAAAATGTAAATCACAGAGAAAGGTAAATTCTGCAAATTATGTTTACCCCAGAATCCCAGAAGATAATTAATTTACAGAACCAGCGTCTGAAACTGAAATTTTGTTTGGAAATTGATCAGGTAACACAAATTTATCAAGTAATGATTTAGTTTGAATCAAGATAAAATCTACAACTTGGTAAAAAATTATATCAAGGTTCTGTACCATCAAAAACATAAGTAGTTCTACAGACAGTTAACAAATATTTAAATTTTGAGTATAACTTTTTTATTAAGCTTTGAAACAAAAAGTCATACCTCATGTCCAAATTGCTCAATCTGTTATACCAAAACGTTACTAAAATATCACCTTATTTGTCAATCAAATCATACAAGAACCATTTAAATGGATAAGAACAAGTGTTTCCCAAAGTATATCTCCCATTTACCGACTACATGCAGTCTCAAAATGATTCAGCTTTTAATAACCCCATGACACCAGCATCCCTAGTACTTGGTAAGAACCTCTTGCTGCTCTGACACACTGCAAAAGTGATGCCTACCAGATAACAGATTCATACCTTACCCCAATCTTCACCAGCAAAACTCCAGTTATTGAGTATTCCACTTCACTCTGCAGAAAAGCATCCCAAAATTTCTGGCTTATCTAAATGTTGTTTTTCTCCTTTCAGCTTAGTGGTGGCCATTGGTCCTACCAGAAAATCTTCAGGGCTGTACTGCATAACTACAGTAAATCATTGTTACAGTGTTTTTAACTATTTGCAAATGCAAATTTTTAGTCTGCAGTAGTATTTGAAAGTAGCATTTTGCTGGAAAACCTCAAATCTGCTGCACTGTGCCATTTAAACTACTTGTGTGATTTGGGTATCAGGCATTTGCGAAAAATGAAGTATTAGTATCTACAGTTCTTTATTAAACTTGTTCTGAGCATGATTTTGTAACTGAAATGACTGCTGTGCAACATAGACCAAACTGAGTTTGAGATGGTGTGATTTGGTAAAAAAAACTGTCCTTTGTAAAAATGTTCTGAAATGAAGAAACCCCTTGACCTCTTAATACTGTAAAAACCAAAACAGAACCATAAATATTTCACCTAAAAATACATTTATTTACAGAAATAGAAGCTATCATGGGACTATTTTTATTGATTAGGTTCATCAGCTCTCAGATAAATGGAACAATCAGACATCTTCTTCACCTGTTGGACATTCAGTGTCTCGGAGCACATGGGACATACGGTCTCTGTTTCCAGCAACCTGGATACACAAACGGTTCAGTGTAGATCAGAGAATGTAACAGTAGGAGAAGAGACTGAACCTGCTTATACTTAATCAATTTCACTCAGAATAATGAATATTTTACACCACTAACATCTGCACTTTACATATTTAGACAGTTAACACAGCTTATGGACTAAACCAGTACTCAACTGGGTATTTCATGACATCAATGACACAAACTTTGTTGGGAAATTGAAAAAGATTGTCCCCAGTGACTGAGCTCTAGCTCTGCAAAAAGAGCTTTAGTGTTGGGAGTGGAGGCAACCCACAGGTCATGACAGCCTTGCATTACCACAACTTTCAATTGGAGTGTAATCATGGTTAGACACAAACGTACTGTAGCCTCAAAATGGTCTCCAACCAGACTATGACTGGTTTAAAACACCCTCCAATATAAACTAGCACCCATAACCATCACAGCTAAAGTCACAAGACATTCTGAGAAGATTCAAAGATTTTTTCTTTAGAATTACATTTATTTTTATGATTTATGAATTTCAAAACAACTATGTTTACTGTACTTACAACGTTAATTGTGAGTAGAGAGCAGGAAATTCACAATGTGGACATAGAGACCAGTCTTCCTTCAGCATATGACGACCCTGAGAATTTTTTTTCAAAAGAACAAACGATAAGACAAAGTAGAAGTGAAACCATTTTGCTCGATGAAAATAGTGTTGTTATTTTTTAATCAGGTGTACCGTGGCAATGCAGTAGGGCAGATTGTTGTTGCAGGAAATGCACAGCAGTTCATTCTGCTTTAGCTGAGAGCCACAGAAAGGACAGGGAGTAGTTTCCTCCTCCAGCTCAGATGTATCTGGATGTCTATAATGACGTGTGGAGAAAAGAGGGAATTCTCAAAACATAGAAAACGTTAAAAATGAAAAGTGACAGAAAACGGGAAGTAGAGACTCACCGAACTATAGCCTCAATCTTCTTCCTGTGCGTTGGGTTAATCTCGTTACGGTACTCAGGTCTCAGCAGCATGGCGGCAAAGCTGAAAGCCGAGTTCTTCAGTCCGGCACGATGGCATTCAATAACTGCTGATGTTAGAATGGGAACAACATCTACACACAAAAAGAGTACGAGACTTTTTAATTTCAATGACATTTAAGCATCATTTAATCTTTTCCATCTTAAAAACGGTGGATCTCACTTTCCTTCTGTGAGAGACTTACGAGATGGAAACTTGCTGATGTTGTTGCCAACACGAATGAGCATGCGAGCTGCTTTGAGGTGGTCGCCCCTCTTCACGTGAATCTATATGATCACACAAAATTCTTCACAGTCAACAATGCTGCACTCAAATAATGTTAAGGTTATACAGTAGTATGATGGACAACAATCCCATGTATCTGAGGAGTCATAGAAAACAAAAACAGGAGCACTCTGGTAAAGTTGTAGTTAAAATGCAGCTATGGTTCAGCGCACTGTTGCTTCCCCTGGAACTTGTCACCAATCTCACAAACATTGAACTCAACAAAGTTCTGTTTCGGACCCTGAACTTATTGACAGGCACCACATTCTTCACCATACATCACTGCATGGCCACACACAGCTCCAACACCATCATTAAATTTGCTGATGACATGAACATCATCGGCCTCATCACCAACAGCGATGTGACTGCTGACAGAGGGGAGGTCAGAGCCCTGGTATCTTGGGGCCAGGACACTAACCTCATTCTGAACATCAGCAAAACCGGAGCTCTGATTGAGGACTAAAGGGAAATACAGAGAGAAGAACATGCCCCCCTCTACATCAATGGGATTACAGTGGCGATTCAGCAGCTCCAGGTTCTTCAGGGTCCACGGAAGTGTACGATGACTCCAAGTCACGTCCTCAGACTTTAATAAAAATTCAGCCAGACAGCGCCGCTTCTTCCTGTGCCGGCTACAGAGGCTCAACATGGACTCCAGGACACTCTACAGATTCTAGGGGGGCACCGTTGAGTGTTTGCTGGCTGCATAACCGCCATGTTACTACAGCTGCACCGCCCTCAACAGAAAGTTATACAGAGGGTGGTCTCCTCAGCACATCACCAGGATGGTGCTGCCTTCCATGGAGGACCTCTACAACCCACACCATCCCAGCAGCAAACTGTTGCCCCGTTGCCATCTGGCTGATAGTATTGCAGCATTTGGGCCAACAGCAGCGGGTTTTTGTTTTGTTACCATCTTCATCTCATTACTTACTTTTATTTATCTAAGATTACTTCTTTTAAGTTTGTCTATGACACAAGCACTTCACTGCCAGCAACTGCTCTACGTAATTGTTGTGCGTATGATCAATCACCTGTTATTTATAAAGCGCTTAGTCACATCAACAGATTTTTCAAGGCAAAAATGTTGTTATCCTCATGTTAGCTATTTCTTTCTCTCTCTGATGTGAACAAACATTGCAACACCAAAAACAACTATTTTACTAACTCTAAACAATGAGCACCAGTATGGCTGGCTTACCATTCCACTTTCCAGTCAGACTGTTCAGAACTACAAACCCTTTTTCTGGAAATCATGCTACACATAGTAGTTCTAACTGAGCATGAGCCAAAAAAATCAACATATCAAACATACCAAAATTATGAATGACAGACGTCAGTTTCACTGACCTTGACCAATAGGTATGAGTGCAGGATCATCAGGTTTGTGACCATCTCAGCAGGGATTTTGATCTTCTGAGCCTGCAGTTCAGTGTACATGCTGAACAATACGTCGTGGGCATTTCGATAGTTTCCTTTGGGAGAAATGTGGAAAAGTAAACTGAATGTACAGAAACAGACACTTTATGGTAAACATCTATTTTGAGAATGTTTATGTGAATAAATTTGTACCTGCACATTGCTCCTCTCTGGCAATTATGATGGCGGTGCGAGCTGCCTCTCGGTACCGCTGCAGCGCCATGTACAGACGGAACAGGTACTTGGCATCCTGGGAAAAGAAAAAGAAGGCAAATAGCATTGACTACGTTAATCAACAATGTCATCCTCACTGTCAAACAGGATCTGATTTACACAGATGAATTTACATTGGGAGATAGCTGTTAGCTAACTGCAGTTCAGTAAAATGAAAGCCAAATTAAAGTGATGCGTGTACAAAATAATAACCTCATAAAGGCATTTCCTACAAAAGTTCTGATAATATTAACTAATGTACACATTTTCACCATCAGAAGCTGCATTTTTTTACTGACCCCAGTACTCAGACAATCCAGCAGACAACTAAACACATTTAATGTATCTGATTTTATTCTCTTGCCCTAAAGCCTTTGAAAAGCTACTGTTCCTCTCTTCAGTTATATATCAATTCAGAATCTTCATCTGGGGTCATATGTACAAGAAAGGCAACTCTAGGATTTACAAATTGACTCTCATCTGTCATGGTATTTTTTTTTCTGCGCCATAAAAGCAGAAAATATCTATTCTAAGACAAACATATTATTTGTGTTTCTAATTAGGTTAGAGATTCTCTTCTACATCCTTATGGAAATAATCGATTTCCATATGGACTGGTAGTGACTTTCGTAAAACTTGGATATTATATTAGGTATTTGAATGGAAAGACACGCTGTTCTGCAGACATGGAGGAAAACACTGGAAGTTCTAAATCTAGATGCAACACAATAGATGGTTTGAAAGTGTTCAAAACTGAAAGGGAGTGAGAGGCAGAAAAGGGGATGTCTCAACAGTTACCACAGTTATCAAAAATTCTAGAGAAACTGTTCATGAAGGACTAGTGATAATAACTGAGTGACTCTGAGAGGCTGGGAACAACAATGTGTCACCATGACTGCAAAAATTCAATGTATGAATTGGTTGACAACATATTGTGATGAGAGATGTTTGTTGATTCTTGGGACGGGAATTTCACCGTCAGTTCTTTTTTTTTTCCGAGTGTTGTTGATGTTGATGAAGGTGTGAAGTCTGTTGTTATGACATTGGAAAAAAAACCAAAGAAACAAATAAATAAATAAAATTGTAATAGAAAAGTGTTACAAAAGCAAAACAGACGACAACCCAATGCATTAACTACCTTGGGCATGCCATCGCTCTCTCCCATCAAGTAGTCTATCAGCTGAGTCGTCAATGTACTGTCTTTGGCCTGACCCACCTGTAACACACACACAGACACACACCACACACACACACACCCCTGAATCAATCAAAGTCATTTTGCACTTGTACTGGGATATTCACAGTGACACCCACCGTCTGTATAGCCATCTCAACAGCTAGGTTGTCATCAGTGCTGGGACATTTCAGGAAGTGATTCAGGGCCTGAGTGGTAGTGGATGGAAAAATTGGGGAAACCGGCGAATGGATTCAATAACTGTTTTTGCATGCAAAAAAAAAAATGTCTGCTTTAGTATGATCAGAAAAAAAGTAGTTCTCACTCTGCTATATTGTCCACACTTCTGGAAGAACTTGCCAGCCTGCATGTGCTTCTTCTCTGCTGCAAAGTAGAGAGCGATACTCTGGTAGTCCTCCTGCGTTGCTTCAGGCCCTTATTAACAAACCACAGCAGTTGTTTAATTTTCAACCCTTTCATTGAAAGAAAACGTTGCGACACAGTATAACGTCAGACCCGCTATGCTTGTGTATTCTAAATTGAATTTTTTAATATATATATAAACACACAAAGGTACCGATAATGTCTGCGTAGACCTCCATTTGTCCGTGCTGCTGTGCCAGTTGGAAGGCTTCATCATTGCACTGAGACAGCACCAGTAAGTAGATGGCTGATCCGTAGTCGTTCAACCCCTGGAAGAACCTGAGGCATACATGAACATATGTTTATTCCACAAACAAGAAGCAGCAGATGACAAGAACTTGAGGGGACACAAACAGATTAATAATCAGTGAGAAGCTTGCAGTACAACAGGTAACCACTCTACCCCTGAGCCACAGGCACCCTGTATTTTATATACAGTAAGCGTGAAATGAACCCTAACCCTGGACTGTTTTGGAGATTTGGACGGACAAAATGACAATTTGAAGTCACCACTGAATATTTTAATTATAGCTCTTTTTCTATGTTTTGTAGCTTAAATAATTAAGAAAAATAAACAGCAATTAGTTCATAAAGTTGCAAATTTAATAAATTTCTTTTACCAGTACATCCTGTGACATGACAGTAACTTCTCGGTTGACAATACAAAAGTTTCATAGCTCAGAGAGTAGACCAGGCCTGTTCTTTGTCCTACCTGGCGACCATCTTTGCTCCGTCGATGCTCCGTGTCTCCCTCACAATACGAACTGCATCCTGTGGGTTTTTCAGGTGGTCCAACAACACACGGATTGCGTTGTCCCAGTCTTTGGCACTCTCATAAGATTGCGCAGCTTCCTCATACCTAGTACAAGCAGTGCGCAGTATGCTACATTTATTCTTCACAAATAATTTCACCATCTTCAATGTGACTGACATTCAAACTAAGAACTTACTTGCTGTCTGCTTCTTTGGCTTTGGCGTATTGCAGGTGGATCTTAGGAGAGGAAACTTGTGGAAGCAACTCTCCCACCTTTGCCCTGTGGTGGAATGACAAACAGTGTTGTATAAAGTAGGAGAGAAATCTGCATGTCTAAGATTTGATTTGTTTTCGTCTCACCAGTTCTTGCAACGGATATAGACTGATGCTGCTTTTTCATAATACTGGCCCTTTTCATAAAGCTGAGCAGCTTCAAAGAATTGCTTCAAGACAGAAATGAAAATCACAGAGGAGGATATAAATGACACTGCTTCAACCTCTGATTGATGAGTGTTTTGAGAAAAAAACAAATCGAACAGTCTTTGAGATCCGTTCTATAAATGTAATGTAATGGACAGATGGAATGGAGAAGACAGAAAAATTTTTGCAGCCTGCTCGACTTTATTTGTGGCAGACAATAACTTTGTGAATTATCCGAAACACAATATTTAGGAGATAAGAGAGACTTTTCACCTTCATATTCTCCAGTATGGCTCCACATTCCTTCTTTAGGACTCTGCTTGGGTGTTGAATTGCAATAGCAGCTCCTCTCCTGATGTCACCCATTCTGATGGACATCCTAGCTATACCTGCTTGACATGCTTCGTCATGATCCTGGAAACAGTAGTAAGATAAGAATCCTACAATATTTTATAACAACAAAAGTATCTCAGCCTGTTAGCTAAAACTCTTTCTTCAAAGTGTTCTTTGAAAATACACAGAAAAAGAAATAGATAAGTCAAAGAGGCATTTCATAGGAAGAATCAGATACCAATAGTGGACTGGATCTTATAAATATACTGGATGAAAAATAGTAGTATGCCTAAAAAGAAAGATCTATCAACAGTGGTGAACATACTTTGGAATTCTTACACCACCACCTGTGCACTGCTGCACATCAGCCAAAACAAGTGGATTTCTTTGGATGCATGACGACAGCTATCTGTGTTAAGTTATTGATTAGAGTTTGAAAAGTATGGAGAAAAAAATTAATGTCATCAGTGCAGAAGTTTCACATCAAATATGCTGTACTTACTTGATTAACGTGGGTCGTGCCTTTTTCATAGTGTGCCAAAGCATTTACATAGTCTCCACTATAATGACAGAGAGAGGGGGGTTAGACACAGTCTAGATCACAGTCAGGTCTATTCAGTAATAATAATAACAATGGATTAGCTTTATATTGCGCTTTTCTGGACATTCAAAGAGCTTCACAGTGGTTCCATTATTCATTTACTCCTCATTCATGGTGATGGTAAACTACATGTGTAGACACAGCTGCCCTGGGACAGAGTGATGGAAACATCACTTGGCACAAACGGCTTCTCCAACCACCACCAAACCGGCAATCCTACAATCATTGGATGACCTGCTCTACCACTGTGCCACTGTTGCCCACAAAACTATGTTTGTGTTTGCATACTTACATAAATTCCAGATGGACGGCATATTCTTTCGATATGAAGGGAATCTGGTCTTCTGCTAACCTCTTGGCTATCATAAGAGCACTGTCCCAATGCAACAGATCTTTCCTCATCTAAAAGACACACAGATGCACACACATCATGGAAGCTGAACAGATTATATATCGAATTATTTTTTTTACTCTACCATCCAAAGGCAAAAGTAAACAGACTGCTTCTATGGATTGTTTTACAGCACAGGCTAGCATTCACTCGTTCACACACATTCACACCACAGTGGCAGCGGCTCCTATTTATGTGGTGGTAATCATTCACACGATCACTTACTCAACAACTGCTCAATGTTGACGTACGACACTACGACATGCAGCTGGAGCCAAAGACTGAACAACTGACGTTGAGATTGTTTGGACAATTCGCTCAGATTCAAAATAATTAATGCTGAATTAGTATGCTTGTATTCTTGTTTACCTCCAGTGCAGCGATTGGACCACTTGAGGATAGATAGAGGTCCTGAGCCAAGTTGTATTCTCCAAGAAACAAGGCCAAATGCCCTGCCTGTAAATTCATGTCCTCAATACCCTGGATGGAGAGTGAAAGAGTGAAAGCGTAAGAGAGAGAGAGAGAGAAAGAGAGAGATTTTTGATTTTGATTTGATTTTTAACATCACGTTTATTCATAAAAGTCAAATTACAAAATAATCATGTTGATACAAAATCCAAGAGAATCACGTAAAGAGTATTTTCAATAGTACTGTGCATTTTCTGAACACAGAAACATCTAACCTTTTAACATTTATTAAACTATAAAAAACAGACAAAATTAAGAAAAAAAAACAGTGTCTGAAATAGTCTGTCTGTAATGTTGGTAGGAGCCACACATCATTTGTCACTGATTTTTGTATTTTTTAGTTGTCCTGGAGTCAGCATGCTTTTCTACAGCAGCAGCGCATCATACAAATATACAGGTCCTATTCTCTACCTCTCAAGCGGATTTAAGAAATTTGAAAAGCTGCAATAATGTTAGAGGGAGTGATGTGTGAACAGTGGTGTGTGCTGTTATGTCAGTGAGTCATACCTGGATACCCTGCAATGACATAACCATGCCAACATCCCCATTCATGCGATAGACCTGAATGGCAAGGTCAACCTCCATGTGGACCAGGCAGGCTTTGCCTAACTCAGCCCAGTCTTTCTTACTATTTGCAGACTTACAGAGATCAAAGGCTTCATGGAACCTGGAAAGGAGCACAAAATAAATCCCATAATGAAGTTGTACATTCTACACTATAGGATGTTGCATAAATTTTGCAAACTGTACCGTATATATGTGTCCTACTATTTTGTTTCATTACTTGTCCTTTCATGATATACTAACAGAGGTGATGAATGCTCATAAATATGATTCAGCGTGAACTTTATTAATTTTCTATTCTAATTGTGACTAATTCCATATTTATTTAAGAATCACTTTGAGAATATTCAACCTCAAAATAATTCAAGCCAACAACCTCTTGAGGGTGAGCGCCTGTTCGATCATCTTGCTGAGCTCTGGTGGTGAATCTGGGACTGTGCCTGTGGAATGCTTCAGAAAGGAGTGCGTGCTGAGAGACACTTCACTGGTCTTGCCGTTTGCCATCTGACACGTCAGCTCCCCATTGTACAACAGCAAAGGTTTCTGGGAGTGAAGCAGAGTGGTGCTTCCAACCAACACCACCCGTGGGCCTTGACAAGAAGGATGGTAATATACAATAAAATTACAGTTGTCTTTTTGCTGTAGTAAGGTCAGAGAAGTATGTTAGAGCGGTGCAGGACATGTATGAGGACTGTAAGACAGTGGTGAGGTGTGCTGTAGGTGTGACAGAGGAGTTCAAGGTGGAGGTGGGACTGCATCAGGGATCAGCTCTGAGCCCCTTCTTGTTCGCTATGGTGATGGACAGGCTGACAGACGAGGTTAGACAGGAATCTCCATGGACTATAATGTTTGCAGATGACATTGTGATCTGCAGTGAGAGTAGGGACGAGGTGGAGGAGAAGCTAGAGAGGTGGAGGTTTGTCCTGGAAAGGAGAGGGATGAAGGTTAGCCGCAGTAAGACAGAGTACATGTGTGTGAATGAGAGGGACCCAAGTGGAAGAGTGAGGTTACAGGGAGAAGAGATCAAGAAGGTGGAGGATTTTAAGTACTTGGGGTCAACAGTCCAGAGCAATGGAGAGTGGGGAAAAGAGGTGAAGAAGCGTGTCCAGGCAGGATGGAATGGGTGGAGAAAAGTGTCAGGTGTGATGTGTGATCGAAGAGTTTCAGCTAAAATGAAAGGAAAGGTGTACAAAACTGTGGTGAGACCAGCGATGTTGTTTGGTCTAGAGACAGTGTCACTGAGGAAAAGACAGGAGGCAGAGCTGGAGGTAGCAGAGATGAAGATGCTGAGGTTCTCTCTGGGAGTGACCAGGAAGGATAGGATCAGGAATGAGTACATCAGAGGGACAGCACATGTTAGAGGTTTTGGAGATAAAGTCAGAGAGGCCAGACTGAGATGGTTTGGACATGTCCAGAGGAGAGATAGTGAATATATTGGTAGAAGGATGCTGAGTTTTGAACTGCCAGGCAGGAGGCCTAGAGGAAGACCAAAGAGGAGGTTTATGGATGTAGTGAAAGAGGACATGAAGGTAGTTGGTGTGAGAGAAGAGGATGCAAAGGACAGGGTTAGATGGAGGCGGTTGATTCGCTGTGGCGACCCCTGAAGGGAAAAGCCAAAAAGGAAAAGAAGAAGGTCAGAGGAAGACGGTAAGAGGTGCCCGATGTTTGCGTTCCATTAGGCACGTGACACATATAGCAATGGCAGATCATGAGGCAGGGAAAAAATTCAAAAGGTCAACAGTTGCATGTAACAGCTCACCAATATATTAAAAGTTAGACATTTCTATGTATGTTCTCAGTCATACAGGTTTAGGTAAATCAGGAAGAGCATAGAGAGAGTCAACTGGACTTGTTTAAGGTTGTTTGAAGACATTTATCCTCTCATCCAAGAAGCTTCTTTAGTTCAGCTCAGCTCAGTTTAGTTCGGTTCAGTTCAGTTCAGTAGAACTGCTCTGAAGGACCAAAGAAGCCTCTTAGATGAGAGGTGAAATGTCTTCAAACAACCTTAAGCAAGTCCAGTTGACTCTTGTTTTTACTCTTCTTGATTTCTGTAATGTTAGAGTTAATCATCAACTGAGGTAAAAATGCTCGCGTATGTGTGTTGTTGTTGTTGTGGTGTCACCCTACCATATATAGTGGTTTTATGCAGGACGTAAGTATAAACCTTGTCGTCATCATAAGCCACAAATACTCCTCTGTCTGCATGCCAGTTGTCCCACAGTACTCCTGTGATGGTGGGTGAGAAGTTGGGCAGCTCAATGCAAGATTCCGTTTTCTGTAATGAATGAACACACACAATTAATCCAAATCTGTTCCTTGCATTTCTTTTATGCCTGTGAAATGCTATAAAATCTCGGCCATTGATAAGAAGTATATTAATAAAATACATTTATATTTTTACAGAAGGTTAAATGACTAAATGAGTGCAATCTCATCTCCTTTTAGCGCAGTATTTTAATGACTTACTTGCGTAATGGGCTTGTAAAAACCTCTACTTACACTGTATATATGCCAAAAGTATGTCTAATAGTGCAAATGCATAAATGTGTCAACTAATCATATGTACTGACATTTGCAGGGGACAGCAGGAATCCACCATTTTTATTGTCGATGAAAACCAGTCGTGTGCCATTTAGGTCAGGGAAAACTTTTTTCACACCAACGGAGTGGTTGTAGATACCCACGGTTTCCCAGTCCTCCACCAACACACACACCACATTACCTGACTGAAGAGAGAAGGAGATGACAAAACCCATTAGATAAAGCAAAAAAGGGTAAAGCAAAGATGAAATGAAAAAAAAGTCATGGACAAAAACAAGGATGAGAAAATCTTGGTAGTAGAGTAAACTCAAGCCAACACCCAATCCATTTGCAACAGATGACTAATAAGGGATCAATAAATGGACGTCTTTGCCAAAGGAGACGCAGGACAAATATTACAGAGAAGCTAAAAAAGCAAAAGACCAACACATGAAACAGCATCATGACTGGTCAACAAGATACAAATACATACGCAGTTGTGTCTTTAGACCTACACTGCTCCTCTCTCCTCCTTCTTCTCTCTGACCTGTTACTCCTCCTCCTCTCCGACCTCTCTCTCCAAGTCTCCAATCACACCATACTAACTCAACTTCTTCCCTGGAGTCTCTGTGTTCTATGTCCTCACAGGTTTTTCTCAGGTTCACCCCTCATCCGTCCATCCGCTGTGGACCTGCTCCTCTAATCCAACCAGTATCACCCCTCATCTATCCATTGACTGGGGTCCTGCTTCCTTTCTTCCTCCCTGCCACCATACAGTCGTCTCCATGATGCGGCACGGTGGTGCAGTGGGTAGCATTGTCGCCGCATAGCAAGGCAGTTCCGGGTTTGAGTCCCGCTCTGTGCGGAGTTTGCATGTTCTCCCAGTGTCTGTGTGGGTTCTCTCCGGGTTCTCCGGCTTCCTCCCACCTCCAAAAACATGCGCTTCAGGATCATTGACCATTCCGTAGTGTGTGAGTGTGCATGTTTGTCTGGGTCTGTGTAGCTCCGCGGTGCACTGGCGTCGCACCCAGAGTTTCCCCTGCCTCACGCCCCCAGTCAGCTGGGAGAGGTTCCAGCTCCCCGTGACCCGCTACAGCGGATGAAGCGGTAGAAGATGAATGAATGAATGACCAATGATTCTTTAAAAGCACAAATCAATTAGACTATTTGTGTTAAGGTCATGTATTAAGCGTGATACAACTGCCATAAATTTCTGGGTAGAGGAAAAAAAATGCCTCTACCCATAAATTCTGGGTAGAAAAAAAAAAATTTGTGCACCTGCAGCACAAATGCTGCAGAAAAAACTGATATGAGATTATATCAATTTAGGATTGTCTCTGTTCTATGATCATGAAATAACAAATACAGTTCTGTACAGAGAAAATACAGGAAATTGACTTTATCAGTGCCTCAGTCACCAAGGAGTTTGAGCTTATGTGTTCAAGTGAAACCTTTACACAAATTAGTTTTATGTGTGTGTGCATACAGTGTGTGTGCATGTGTGTGTGTGTGTGTGTGTGAACATGTACACACACACACACACACACACACACACACACACACACACACACACACACATATATATATAATATACATGCATATACATATAGTATATACATATACATATATCCATACACACACACATATATATACAGTACATATATACATATATATACATATATATATACACACACATATATATACACGCATACATATATACTTAGACTTCCTTTAATTGTCATTGCACAGTGACTCAGAACAGTGAATCTGGCGATTAAATGTCATTGCTTGGCAACCGGAGTACACAGCATTGTTCGAATCGCTATTTCTATGGTGTTAGGAAACATATAAACAGTGTGAAGATAGACATAGACAGTTTTAAGTCTTATTAACAGTATGAGTCTTTATAAATAAACTCTAATAAATAAATACATAATATTGCACAAAGCCTAAGGCCTGGCATGTAAACTTGAAATGTTGAAAATTATGTATAGATTATAGATATATTATAGGTAGACCATATTATATAATATACATATACATTATATATTATGTATATTATATATACATTATATACATATATACATACACACATACGTATATACACACACACACACACACACACACACACACACACATATATATGTACACATGCATACATATATGTATACATAAGTGTGTGCATGTACACACACCCACACACACATATACTCACATCAGAGCCATAGTAGAGAAAGTCAGCTGTGAGGGCATGGCAAAGGATCCGGCCTTGTCTGTCACCATCTGGAAACAACTTCATTTGCTTCTTCTCCTCCTGGTCTTTGCCTTCTATCTATAACATTTTCATAGACAAAAAAAGACATATACTGATACCCATCCAAATATTGTTCACTTGTCAGTAAAAGCAGAAACAAAGATGTACATAACCCACCATGTGAAGCTGCACTTTTCCCTCAAACAAAGCTGCAGCATAGTCTGAGTTAAGGCACATACTAGCTATTGTCCCCAAATACTCTATGTCCTTCAGCTTCTTTACACCTGAAAGAAAAATAAAGCCATTTATTACTGACTTATATTCCCACACACAATGGCACAAATATCAACAGACTGCACAATGTAGCAACCACACCAGGTTCTTGGTCGAGGAATGTGTAGAACCAGGCTCGGTTGTTCATTCCAACGGCCAAGTGATACGGTCCCATTGCAATGAAAGTAGGCTCTACTTCAACCTGAATGGTCACAGGAGTCTCCTAAAAAAAGATTGGATATGGTCGACCAGCTGTTATACAGCACTCTCATCAGTCTCAACCTTGAATCCACTTATTTGTTGACCTTTTGCAGATGTCTGAAATGATTGTTTTTGGACCATTTGAATATCGATAAAGTATTAGTAGTCTTTATGATTTTCTATTTTTTACTCTTGATAGTAATAATATATTGTTCTTTTTTGCTTGTCTGATATTTTTAAATTAACTGGAAGTCAAGACATTAAGTATCAAGTATATTAAGGAGTAAAACATGAAGAAGCACTCACATCTACTTTTTACTCCAAACCCAAATATATGACTGTACTGTACAAAGAACAGTGTTCCTCAGTTCAGTCCTCACCTCAGTGATTTTATGCCCTATGTTACAAATATTGAAACATTCCATATTTCTTTGACCTCATATGGAATAGCAATTAAGTGTACTTCATTTTATGGCTGCCATCAATGAAACAAAATTACTGTGTCACACTACTGGAGATGATTTCCAGTAATTTACTATTGCTAAAAAAAAATCATAACACAGGCTGGCATTGTAGAGGATTATTAATTTCCATTTTTGTTACATTGCTACAATTCCTCACCTCTTCCACCTGGTTGGACACTGTCACCTCCAGTAGGGAGGTGAGATACGCTAACCGGGTACTGTAGCTGTCACCCAGAATAGGCAGCTTTGTGAGGAAGACATGGAGTGCCCCTTTCTGTGTTGAAACTGCTAAAAGCTGGCCGTCATCTGTCCAACTCAGCTTGTCCAGACCTAAATGGAAGTGAGGAAGAAGAAGTATGAGATTTGTTCAGCATGGCCTCTGATGGTTTGGTTAGAAAAGAGGGCAGCCTCACCTTTGGTTTCTTCTTCCAGCTCAACTACATTGATAATGTCGCTAAGCTCAGACAGCTCGTGGATCTTTATGCTACAATAACACATGGATTTGTTGGAAAAACAAAACAACAGCTAAGCAGTTGGGTTATTTTCAAAGAGTGTGTGTACCTGTTGTCCCCACAGGAAGCAACCTTATTTAAAGCTGCTGAGATGGCCACACTATTTAGGATATCTTTATAATTGCGAATTTCAAAGATCTCATTCCCAATCTCCCTGACATGAGTGGAAATGACTACTAAGTACCCACGGGAGAAACCAGTCAGTATGTATCCATCACCGTACCTTCAAGAAAAACACAAAGGGTGAGAACTACCATTAACACAAACATCTGACTGTTATGACTTAGTACCTGTGTTTTGCTATCGTGTGATCACATGCAGTACCAGCAATATGACACAATGTTTCCATAGTGCTGCTGGAAGGCTAATTCTTGCCGGTCTTCAGGGTTGCTGACATTGACAAGTGTCAATATTTTCTTGTCCACAGACATACTTACCTGAGGAGTAAATATTTTTATGAGGAAATAATATTTGCCATGAATTACAAGTTAAAATTGGCTTCACTGTACGTTTAAAGTAGACATCTAGAGGTCAATAAAGGTGTAACAAAAGATATGAGGTGACATTTTAAATTAAGAAAATATGTGAACATGTGATTAATGTGTAAATTATGTAGCATGTATACAAAAAATGAAGACAAAGTAAAAACTCCAGAGCTTACAGTGTTCTCTCCTTGAGCAGACCTTTCATTTGTCTTCAGAACTGAAAAGCAAACATTTGCAGGTTCACCACGAAGCGTGATCTAGCAAAAGAAGAAAATGGAAGATTGGATTCCTTTTTCACTGTATTTAGAATTGTTCTCTTACCACAACACTAATAATTGAGACAAACACGCATATGTAGCTGTTGAACCTACGTCAAGTTCATCTGAAAAATTTGATATCTAAACTCTATAGTTACATTACAAATATCACGTATGAACAAGTTAACACATTCAAGCATCATGTGTGCATGTGTGTGTATGTACTTGTCTGATGGTGTCCCCCTCATGATTGCTGATGCTCAAAGTGTTGTCATCACTTCCCAGAGCAAGTAAATTCTGAGTACTCCAGCATCCACATGTGATCTTCTTGGTATGTTTACCTAGTATTTATGGAAAGTGGACGAGATACAACAAATATAATATAAATAAGACAAACAAAGGTGTACAAATATGTATGAAATTGCTTTGTATTTATATTACCCAGGACAGGAATTTTGCGTGAGGTCTGCTGATTGTAAATTAAAAGATTTCCCTTTTCTGTCCCAACTGCCAACACTGGACCCAACTTTGACCACAAAATAATGGACATCTGATCTCTAATGAAAATGACAATCACAAGAAACAAGGCAAATGTTTTTGAAATATATTACAGTTGTGTCACAGTGGTTTCATCTTTTTTTAGAAAGAGGGCATGTTGCTCTGTCAGAGCATTTGTAAAATGTGTTGTGTGCTTTCCATACCTCATACCACTGTCTATCTGGGATGTTCTATTGACACTGGCATCCCAGAGAAAGATGGAGCTGGATTTCGCAGCTATCACAGCTAAAATGTCCCCATCTTTATCCCAGTCCATTCCCACACAGCGTCTGTGGACATCAGGAGAATTAAGAACAAATGAAAAGATATTTCAAAGACTTTTAATTGGTAACTTGCAACCAGAACAGACTTGACAAACAGAATTTAAGTAAATAATTGTGTTTCTAAACTTACCCAGCAAGGTTGAGTTCAGTCCACTTTTGTCCATGTCGATCAAAAATTTTCACAGAGTTGTCATGTCTATATTTTAAAAAACATCACAAGATTCTTAAGTAATGTACTGATAAAAATGGGTGTGTATAGGTATATGGATACACTAGACTGAACTTCTAACAGCAGTTTACTCACCCTGCAACAGCAATATAATTCCCAAGACTTTTCTGCCACTTATACAGTAGACTAGAACCTGACCAGGCCTTGTCATTCAGGGTGAAAAGACTCTATAAACACAATAATTAAAATGTGTAATTGCGTTGTACTTGTGAAACACACAAATGATATATGAAATTTAAAATTACACCGCATTTACTTGGAAGACAAATTTTCCGTTTACTGCTTGCATATCTGAATGACTTACCATAACATTTTACCGCGATACGCGATTCAGATATGCTCATCATGGTAAAATGTCACAATGAGCATAGTTGACATTTTGCCAACTATGCTTGGAACTGTTCGAAAATGCACTTAAAAAACAATTCTTTAGTAAACTGCAGTTTACGATATGGTCAATGAGATAGCTGGTTTAACCATCTTCAGACATTGTCAGACAATAACGTTACATTACCAGTTTTCACAAGTTTTCTACTGAACGCTAATGCTAGCATGGAGCTAAATTAGCTAGCCAAATGAATCCCTTTGATGTAATATAACTCAACCAGAAAACGTGAGAACGGATGTAACGCTACTTGAAGTTAATACCTCGGCACCAACCTTCATATTTGTGTTATCGCGTTCAACTTTCTTAATTTTTATACAGCTTGCTCACGGACGCTGGATGTCCCGTATATTCCACAATACTTCCGTCTGAAGCGTCCGCAGAAGCTAAAACGATGTCATAGCAACAACCATCAGCCAATGAGGAGCCGCTAAAGTAGCACGTGAGAAAAAATACAGGGAAGTAAGAACATGTCCTTTATCGTCTCCAGGATTCAAAGGATTCAAAGCGTTTATTGTCAAAAGTGCACAGTAAAGAAACAGCTTCCCTGTAAAAATTAAAAACTTACTTTTTGCCACATAATTCCAAATGTTTTTCAAAACATATAAACACTTGTAATACAAAAATATATAAAACATATCTTCTTCTTTTCCTTTCGGCTAACATTTAAATTACTTCGCTGGATTAGAAGTAATTTAAAATCATCCACATGGAGCGAAGGAAAATAATACTGTATGATAGTAATGTGGATCGTAACATGTAGTCTGATAAGGGAGCAGTCACTGGTTGGCGACAGGTCTGAGTTGGGAGCACTAAGGCTTATGGGACTGTTAAAGTTACAAAGTGATCTTTTGTGATGTATTGATGTTTAAGTGAACTGTATGGGTATTTTGGTTTCATTTTCTTGTAAATAACACGTTATTTCGTTTACAAGATGGATGGATGGATGGATGGATGGATGGATGGATGGATGGATGGATGGATGGATGGATGGATGGATGGATGGATGGATGGATGATGGATGGATGGATGGACGGTCAGTTTGATGATGGATGGATGAACTGAAACAAGTGCTAATCTGGGTCTGACAGGTCACTGAATAGCTTCAGACTGTTCACAGGGGTCTGGTATGGCAGGTAGTGTGAAGAGAGAGGGAAGTTTTTCATTCATGGGTGTAAAAAATAACACCAGGAACAAATGAAGTCAATCTTGTTTAATCAAAGTCGTGACTAACCTTTATTCATATCTTACCTGACCCTGGATCAGGACCAGGGATGATGGCAGCATGAGAGGGAATGGTAAAGTGCCAACATATCAAAACTAGCAGTGAGATCCCTGACCATCCCATCCAGAGGATAGTGGAAGTCAGGTCTGCTGTCCTTCTGATTGTGTTTATGAGTCATGAAAGAATCCTGAATACTACAGCTACAATGACTATTACTATGACAATCACAGACACTTCCAATGATAACTAGAACCAAGGCAGTTCCAGAATGCTACATCCCTTGAATTCAAAATTTTACCCTGACCTACTTGCATAGGTCAAAGATCAAAGCTAGTACTCTGACCTACTTTCATAGATCAAAGCAGTAGGTTTGATCTATGGTCTTACTCACACTGGTCTTCTCCCTCGTCTTTCTGTCTTATGCAGTTCCTGAGTGTTGAAGAAGTGCAGTCTTGCAGAGCTCTTAGCGTGTTCACTGATCAAGGAAGGAAACACCAGTCAAAATGTATTATGAAAGCTTTCAGGCAGCTACACGGTGATCACGGCAACAAGCAAGTGTATCAGTAAGTGCAAAGAATAGGAATATACTCTCTTCTTTTATACATTAGAAGGAAGTGTGTTTTTCTGCAGAAAGCACATCAGGAGGTGTGTTTTTCCAAGTCCCATACTTCTTTATCAAAGGTAAGTCTAAGCTTCATCCTTATCATGCAGCTGGTATAACTCATGTGTTCCTCCCCCCTTTCTGCAGACGGCGGTTACGGAGGAGAGATAGTAATGCAATTTTGAGCCCAACTTTAATGAAAGAATCGACAAGCATTAAATTTAAAAGTTACTTCATCATTTCCTGGGAGATACAAACACTCTCCAGTCTTCTCGCTGGTGGAGGTTACCGAAGCACCATAATACCCTCCGGCCATGGTGATTGCTGGAGGTGGACACTTGCTACCACTGGCAGTAGCGGATGCGGTAGCCAGTAGTCTGACGACGCTGTCAAGCTGTATCCCTTACTCTTCCACATCATTAATTCTTCAGGAGAAGCCTTTTATTGCCATTCTCCAATAGTTTCCCAAGTTATACTGTATGTGGCACTAGAGTTTCTGCTTACATCATCTGATTGATCATGCAGCCTGCAGCTGTTTTAGCTGCTTCATCTGCTTCATCATTACCCTGTGATAGTTACATAGAACTATCAATCTTTGCACTTTGCATGTCCCTTACATTTGATCACTGCTACTTCTGTTGGTAAAAGTAAGGCCTCATACAATCTGTGTATGTCGTCAAGATGTTTGATCGGTTGTCCTGTTGATGTCAAAAAGTTTGTCCTCATCCATTCTGTTAATGACACGTGTATTACTGTGCATGCGTATGCCAAATCAGAGTATGTATTTACTCTTTGGTTTTCTGCCAATTGAAGTGCTGATGTTACTGCCAAAATTTCTGCTCGTTGTGCCGATTGTTGTCCTGTGATAGTGTCTGCTATTCTGACAACATACTGTCTTGCGGTGTCAGTTGTACTACTGCTTGGGAAGAGATCAAACCATTTTCTCCGTTAAAGCAGCATCCATCTGTGAACAACACGAGATCTGGTTCTGTGAGTTCAATGGTTTGTAGCCCTGTCCTTACAATTACTTCAGGACGTGTCACAATCACAAGATCAGTCATTGACCTCCGACCCAGGGTGCTCTGGTACCAGGTACACTTATGAGCATCCTTGTGTTCGAACATGGTGTTAGTTATGAACATCCATGACTAGCACAGAAGTCCAACAACATAACACCGCTCGGGTTTAGATCAGGGAGGCCATTCCTCCCAATCACGCTCCTCCAAGTGTCTCCATCATTGCCGACATGTGCATTGAAGTCCCCCAGGAGAACAATGGAGTCTCCTGCAGGGATCCCATCAAGGAACCCATTTAGGGGCCCCAAGAAGGCCGAATATTCTGAACTGATATTTGGTGCATATGCACAAATAACAGTCAAAGTTTTGCCTCCCACAGCCTTAAGGCATAGGGAAGCGACCCTCTCATCCACCGGGGTAAACCCCAACGCAGCGGCGCTCAGTCGGGGGCTTGTGAGTATCCCCACACCCGCCCTGCGTCTCACACCTGACGCAACTCCGGAGTAAAACAAGGTCCAACCCCTATCCAGGAGTTTGGATCCAGAACCGAGGCTTTGTGTGGAGGTAAGCCCCAAAAGATTCAACTGGTAACACTCCACCTCCAACACAAGCTCCAGCTCCTTCCCCGCCAGTAAGGTGACATTCCACGTCCCCAAAGCCAAGTTTTGCCGCCCGGGTCTGGTCCATCGTGATCCCCTGTCGTCACTGCCCCCCATATGGCAGCGCACCTGACCCCATCGGTCTACCCTGCGGGTGGTGGGTCCACGTTGCCTTTTCGGGCTGAGCCCGGCCGGGCCCCGTGGCGGACCCAGCCACCAGGCGCTCGCTGACGGGCCCTCCATCCAGGCCTGGCTCCAGATGTGGGCCCCGGGCTTCCTCCGGGCAGGGTCACATTTTTCCCTTTTCGGTTTTTCATGGGATCTTCTGAAACCATTCTTTGTCTGGCCCTGCTGGTGTTTTATTGCCTCGTATGGTTCTGCCAACGCTCTACAGTAGCTCTCTCTCCTGCCGTCATCGGGTCACCAGCTTCCTTAATTTTGGGTCTCACTCTTACTGATACTGAACCGTCTGGAACACTACATTCTGCCCAATTAACATCTGCCACTCCACGATTAATCTTTAATACTGGCATTTGGAGTGACACCATGGTTTTCTCGTGGTCATGTTTAACACTGTTATTGTCACGAAATGGATTATTCGAACTATAAGGAGGAGAATTTTGCATGTTTTAAAATCTTGAGAGATCAGAATAAATCGGATGATAATTTATGGTAGATGGAGACTTTCCCTTCTCAGCATCACAGTTTAAACGATCTTTCACATCAGTCATTTGTTCAGTTTTGGCTGTAGCCGCATTCATACCACTTTCACACACATTCACAACCATTTCTGGTTCAGACTCTTTATCCTTTGTCCACATCTTAACTGATCAACCCATAGCATAACATCTTGCATCACAGCGTACTTCTTCCGATCTCCGCAGTAATTCTGCCTGCTTTCTACCCGCAATTGAAAGCTTGCTATGCTTTTCCTTCTTTAGTTTTTCAATCTTTTTGATACATGCTTTTTCCACACAATTCATCAGACTAACCAGTGACTTCTTTTGGCTTAAAGGTGGCATCCAATCCATCTTAACACATTCTTCTACCTAATTTCTCAACCTACTCTTTTCCGTCTTTCGCCTTTTCTCATCAATGCTCCCTGTGTATGCCTCCAGACCCTTGGTCAGTTGCTGCCCAAGGGTCGGAGCACTATCTTCCAACTACTCAAAATTTTTGTCCAAGTTAAACCATTCCTTTTCTCTGTCAAACTCACCATCCATTCTCACAACAATGAAACAATTCACATTTCATTATATACTCAATGCAGTTTCTCTTGTTCTGCCAACAGTATCCCAATGCAGTTTATCTTGCTCTGCAAACAGTATCCCAACAACACTATCGAACACAGGCCGATACGTTAATGCAGTTTGTCTTGATCTTCCAGCAGAAATCCCGTATACAACAATAGTATCAATCACAGGCCAATACTCTTCCTTGTACTGAATGTGTAAATTTAGGAGATGACAACACTAGTAGTTCCAAACTCCAAATATAGAGGAATTCCTCTCACCTTTTGGTTTGGGCCCTTTGGAGTTCAGATACCACAAGACGTCGTCACTCGAGTTCCAAATCCTCCTTCTCTCGATCACGTCTATCACGTCGATCATGTCAGGGTCACCAATTGAAGAGGTGCAGCCTTGCAGAGCTCTTTGCGTGTTCGTTGATTGAAGAAGGAAACACCAGTCAAGAGAAAACCAAGTCAAAATTTATTATGAAAGCTTTCAGGCAGTTACACGGTGATCATGGCAACGGGCAAGTGTATCAGTAAGTGCAAAGAATAGGAATATACTCTCTTCTTTTATACATTAGAAGGAAGTGTGTGTTTTGCCAACTCCCAAAGGTAAGTCTCAGCTTCATCCTTATTATGCAGCTGGCATAACTCATGTGTTTCTCCCCTCTTTCTGCAGACAGCGGTCATGGTGACCCTCACTTTATTAGTACTTGTTCCACATCAAAGTCATCAAGAGGACATGGTTTACACAATTCAGTTATAGCAGTTTTCATGAATCCCAACAGTGTACAAAAGTTTAAATTTGACCTTGACCTAGTTTTCTCAAGGTCAAGGTCGTCATCTCATTTTCATCCCCTTTGCAGCTTGAGTAATGTGCTTTTTGTTTCATCTTTCTATCTGCAGCAGCTGCAAAGATATTTGGTGGACTAACGGACAAAGTCAGTGCAGTCTGTGACTGCCTTGGTTCTTGTTACACTTTGGATAAGCTGTATGCATGTGAGCAATAACTGGTTGCACAGATAAAGTGGTTAAGTTGCCTGTTAAATCCAAATGTGTGCACCTGTTGTGAAATGAACCATTCCCAGTTTAATTCTTCATTTGGATATGGAACTTGTGAACTCAGACAGTCAAATTCTTTTTTGTCTTCTTGTTCCTGTCAGACTTGATTGACTCAGGTGACATTTAGGTGGCAAAACAAGGTCACTGGCATCATTTCTCAACATTGCCAGGAGCTGGTTGTAATTTAAAGCCTCCCATGCATGAAATAACAGAATGAATCAGTTAGCCATTGGTTGCTCTCTTACTTGCTTAATTACTGGAACTGTCAAATGTGATAATTCTTCTTCATAAATTTTATCACAATAAAAATACACAAAACCTCCTGCAGGAACTCTGGATTGGCCTTAAGTTAAAGCATCTACAATTAAGGAAAATGAGGGCTCATATTAACCCCCACGTCAAGGAAATTAATTTGAAGAGATACTTCAGAAGTGAAAAACACAAACCACAGAAATATATGAACTTCAAAGGCTATTGTCAGGGCTGCTGTAATGGTGAAACTGCTAGAAAAAAGAGCCATATAAAAATACAAATCTACACTATAATGGAATTTATAGTACTGTGACAAATGGAAAGTGCTTGTGAAAACATCTGTACCATAAAAATGATTTACTTTTATTTTTTAAATGTTGTATAATGGTATTTTATACAATAGAAAAACAGATGAACATTAAATCACAGCTTGACTTTAATGTATAAAAGACTGATAATATCATATTACAGCAGCATATATATTATACATACATTATTATACGGTAAAAAAGGAAATATAATAGTGCTGTACAAAAAGAGGAGATGAACATGTTTACCCTTTCTCACCAACTGTCATATTATTTCTTCATTTCAATTCATTGCGAGAAAACAATAATGCATGACATATTTAGTGTGCACTGAATACATATATAATTCAATAAGACTAAATACAGATTTTAGATTCATTTTTATACATAATTTGCACTAAATTCATAGATTAATTTTGAATTTTATTTTATTTATTATTCAATTCTAAACCAAACTCTCTGATTATATCTACACAGCCGAGGTGACATGCTCTTTCTGCTCTGATAAGAAAATTATCTCTACACGAACAGAGCGAAGGTTGTAAAGGGGGCAAACTAGAATATAGTAATGGAATTCTGCCCTACACTTGAACAAACACCAGCTTCACTGTAGGGAATCACTAGCTTGCCCATATTTGTTGTGGGTTTTTTTTACACGTCATGGCAGCAGATGTTAAGAGACTTTTTAATCTTCTCTGATGCTTGGGGCACTAAACTTTCATCTATGTAGTTGTGTGTGTGTGTGTGTGTGTATGTGTGTGTGTGTGTGTATGTGTGTGTGTGTGTGTGTGTGTGTGTGTGTGTGTGTGTGTGTGTGTGTGTACGTGTGTGTGTTTATGAAGTACATTCTGCAGGTCACACTAGCTCTAGATCTGTCAATTCAGACAGGAATCCTTTGTCTCTCACTTTCAGAAGTTTTCCCTCTTATACAGTGTGCACATACTGTATATAGACACAGACACACATACACATTCAAACACATAACCAACAAGCAAGCTGATCCACACAGGAGAAACAAACAACTATAAATAAGAGACAAAATGATTGTATCTCCTAAGCATTAACCTGCAGTCAGTGTTTGTGTATTTCTGGGGGTTATTGACTAGGAAAGGCTCACAAATTTGCACTGGCTGAATCAACATTATTTAAGTCACAAGTTCATTATAAGATCTGTTGTTCTTTTTGTCAGTGTATCCAATTGTGGTCTAATTTATAGTGGTGGGGTAAATGGTGTGAGTGTATGTGTGTCGTAAATCAGGAAAATGGTGAGAATGAAAGCAGTAGGGAATAGAAAATGCGGAGCGTGGAACTGGGAAGATTCTCAATAAGACAAAATATACTCTTTTCAATGTCTATGCATACACACACAGACACAGACACACACACACACAAACACACACACATACTGTACATACACAGTCACAGAGGAAGAATCTAGTGGAGAAAGAAATCCTCAACAGACTGTATAAAACCATGATTGTGAAGTTCAAGTGCATAGCTTTGACCTTTTAGGGTAGGTCAAAGCTGTGCACAAAGCACTAGCTTTGATCTATGGTCTTACTCACACTGGCCTTTTCCCTCATTCTATGTTGTCCAATTCCTGAGTGTACAAAAGTTGAAATCTGACCTTGAGTTAGGTTTCTCAAGGTCAAGGTCATCATCTCATTTTCATCCCCTTTGCCGCCCGAGTAATCTGCTTTTGGTTTCATCTTTCTATGTGCACTGGTTGAAAAGATATTTGGTGGACATACTAACGAACGAACGAACGAACGGACGGACGGTGTAACACACGAGCACTGACAATTACAATACATCACTGCTTTGAAGCGGGATGTAAAAAGAGTACCCATGTTGGTTACAGAATGGCTGTTTACAAGTCTACACAGATTATGTCAATAGACTTTCTTTCATCTGATGTTGGGTGGACAAAAAAGGTAGAGAACGAGGTGAGAACAAATGTTGGACATAATAACGCACAGTATTAAAATATCATCAATACACACAAGAAGATCTTGTCACAGTATGTCACCTCTTTGTCAGTAGAAACAAACAAGTAACTGTGTGTGTGTGTGTGTGTGTGTGTGTGTGTATGTGTGTGTGTGTGTGCGCGCTGATGCCTGCGTTTGCTCTCCCTCACCAACGGCAAAAAAAAAAAAGGAAAAAATTAGCTCTGAGATGGCTGTTCAAAGGTGTTGGTAGCAGTTCACTTTTCTAGCAAAAGTGATGCTCATATTTAAGGTGTGAGACAACTAAACTCAAAATTAACCCAAAATATAAAAACAAATGGTCATTAAGGAGTAAACTGTGACCTGATATGTGTCTGACTTTGCAGTGTTGGACACGTGCTTGCAGGCAGATTAAGTCCATGGAGTAACTTGGTTGACCGCGTCAGTCATAACAAAGGAGAGAATTTCTGAGTCACATTGACACACAGTCCTCCGATGAATATTGGTCGTCTCACAGTCTGACAGCCACCACACATGCACCAGCTCTGCCAACGCACAGAGATGCTACCTGGAGCAACAAAAAAGGAAAACATGATAATCACAATCACAAGTGGGTCCTCAAAGAAGCAACAATGGATTGTATAGAGATGTGAATCAGTGCAGTTCTGAAGACTGAATTTACTCCTGTAGGTCTCCTTTTAGCTATGATATTACAGTATTCCTTTGCGTTCTAGCTAAACCGTCTCTTCAGCACAATGGTCTCATAAATTGTGAACAACATCCCAAGATTTCTTTTACTCTTTCACTTGTGACAACATACTCCTAACCTGGTGGGAGCAATCCACTGACTTCCTTCAGAGAACCACTATCTAAAACTTGGAGGTACTGACTTTAATGGCAGCCATGTCACATTCTGCAACCGCACACCATTCAGCGCTCACTACAGATAATGTTTTGATGAAGCAAAAGAACCAATCATCTGCAAAAAGTGCAGACACAATTCCAGATCCTGTCCAAGAATGTGACAAACAGGATTAGAGATGAGGGGCACCTTTAGTATCAAACACCCATGGGGAATGTGTCTCTCATTTTAGTTACGATAAGGAGTGAATGGCTTATAGCCATGGCCCTGGTGCCCCATTTTTCCATGGTAAATTTAACAAAACAACCTTCTAATCCACAAAATACATGTAGATGTAAGTGTATTTCATACAGATAGTAATTTTTAACTTGCTTTAGAAAATACAGTCATTGTGTCTGTGTACATATGAGTGCACACATATAATGTAAATCCAGGTATGCTTGTCTGATAAGAGTAGAGTTAATTCGCTTGACTAGAGTTCTGTGTGAGTGTGTGTATTACTGTGTACCTGTGTCCACTCGTTTGTCTGAGGGTCGTAAGCTTCTACAGTATTAAGATACACCTGCCCGTCGTAACCACCCACAGCATAAAGACGGTCTCCAAGGAGACAAACACCAACGGCATCTCTGCTGATGCTCATGGGGGCAACTGCTGTCCACACATCTGTCTGTGGGTCATACCTGCGCGCACACACACACACACACACACACACACACACACACACACACACACACACACACACACACACACAAGAAGATAGTAATTTTTATAATTTCATTATGTAAAATGTTATATCTAATTTACTGAGTCCATTTACTGAGATGTACAAATTGTCATTCATAACAGCTCAATCCAGTTTTCAGTTATGTCCTAAAACTATTTGTCAACACAATAACTTCCCACTCTTGTCTTCATTGTGAGTCTTCTTGGTGTCACGGATTGTTATATTTGTCTGCAAATATAAATATTTGCAGACAAAATGTCCTCCTCCATTTTCATGGAAGTTACAAATGTGAAATTTTGGCTGGTTGCTTCCCTATTTCTCATTTTATTCTGTGATAAGCTAACCATGTTCTGATTTCAGCTCAGTCTACCTACCTACCTACACAGACGGAGTGCAAACAGACTCACCTCTCCACACAATCACTTAGCCGAGATGCAAGGGATGAGGCTGGAGCATCATGACCTCCTATAGCATAAAGGAAGCCATGCCAAGTGGCCACACCCACACCTCCACGCCTTTTAGCCATGGGAGCACAACCACTCCACCTGCAAATGGAGGTTTACTAGTGTGTAAATTGCCTTTAATTAAGAGTGGCAAAGCACTTCACTGAAAATATCAACCGGAAAATAAAGCCAGGAATAAAGCAGGAGGCAGTAATTACTTCTGGCCTGACCTGTTGGTGTGGGGGTCAAAACACTCCACTGACCGCAGGCAGGATGAGCCATCACGACCTCCTACCGCATACAGTCTGATGAAGACAAAGACAGTGTTATCACTTCCGGAAGCATACACACATTCACCCACCCATCTTTTAATTTAAGCTCACTTACTTTCCATTGAGTACAGCTACTCCCACTGTGCTTCTAGGTGTCGCCATACTTGCCACAAAGCTCCACTGTCGAGCCTCAGGGTCCCACCTAGTAAAATAGATAAAAACAACAAGTATGACCTACACACGGTATAAAATGGCTCATTCAACTGGATGGATGAAATATGTGCTTTTTTATCAGTGGATCTTTGAGAATAAACTCTTTCTGAAACTATACGTTGATCATTTAGAAAAACTAACGTTAATAGCTTTTTTGTTAACTTAAAGACCCTATACTATGCTTTTTAAATTAATGTCATTCAGCTCAGAGATGTCCAACTACACAGTTTTTGAAATGTCTCGCTCCAAACAGATCCATGGCCCCCACTATCTTTGATTGAAAATAGCTCATATAATTTTGCTTGAGACACCTCGTTTGAATAGGCTGGCCATTATATGCTAATAAGTTCCCTCTGTCCACACCTGCCACACGCCCCCTTAGATGTGCTTCATACGCGCCACGAGAATGCACGTGCCACCGCCCACTCACATTTAGCGGTAGTCCAGAGGTTTTACATTTTCCGTAACTATTACGTATTTCCCTCTTATTTTTTTTTATGTTTTTCACTCTTGTTTTTCATGATATATCTGTTAAATTTTCTATGGTAATCATGGAATTACTTTTTCAGTCAGCCAAACGTAATTTCGTGGCTCCATTGTGTAAACACGAGATCAGCTGATAGAACTGAGTAGACATAGCAGAGGATTTTTGGAGTAAAACACAGTGTTTGTGAATGGGAAAGAAATCAGTGGAGGAGACAACATATAATTACAGAAGGAGATAATTAAAGCTGTGTTTATCGACGATCATCACGGACAATGAGAGATCGCTGGCTAACAAGACTGAGGAGCTAAGCTAATGCAGTCTAATGTGCTTCAGTGAAACATGGGATGTATCGGAGTGGTAAAACGAAACGTAGAAGTTTTTTCTTGTATTCGTGAAGAATATTAAACTGTTGGCTGTTGGACGCTGTCCCTTTATTACTTCCATCTGCTAACCCTACGTCACAATGAGGAGGACAAATGGAAGCTTGGACACTAAAAACTTTAAATACCTGTGTATACATATTTACTCTCTTATCTATTCTGCATTTATTACGATTTCCTTTTAACTCTTCATTCTTAAATTCTCCTTATTCTGATATTCTCCATGGTTTTTTCTGGAACAGTATAACTATAATGAAAAGCGATTCCCCACTCGGGATCAATAAAGTATGTGTCAATATAGCACTTTACTCATGCTCATAAGCAACTGTAGATAAGATAAAAACATGCGTGTGTGTGTGACCGAAGTGGAGCTAACGCTTCAGCCTCTTTAGCCAAATACAACCTCACTTTACTTATGGTCCTAAATACAGTAACTGTAAATAACTTAAACACTCGGGATACATGAATTACTCTGTTAATAGCTCCCATTGTTAGCTCAAGATGGGCGCTGCTTTGAAAGTTCTCGTTTTTATGGCGTCTAGCACAATTTTCCATTTTTTTATTGATACAGGACCTGTTTGTTTTCCAGATTCTAGGAGTTGGTAGGGTTAGGGAGGAACACTTTGTATATGTAGACACATGAAAAATGTGTTTTTCATAATAAGACCCCTTTAAAACATTATCAAACTAAAACCGTATGCATCGTATGATTCTACATGGAGTATGGGACATGAAAATATATGTAAATATATGCAAAGTACACAACAGGTAAACAGCAGTTTGACGCACCCTATTACCTTTCAACTGTGCTAAGGTAGCTCCAGCCATCATGGCCTCCTACTGAGTACATGGGCCCCTCTAGGACGGCTACACCTGTGATACACAAACATAAAAACATTATTAAACCCCGGTAACTCACCAAAACACTATCAGTTTGGACAAGTTTATAAATTCATATAAGTTTAGAACAAGAGTTAGTGACTTTTGAGTGTGTAACCAACACCAAGGCATTAGGCATGAAGAGTTAGCCACATGTTGATACCTCAAAGGGAAAGGGATTTATTGTCCAAAATGTTTGTGGCGCCAGATGAGAGAGAAAATGTCATTTTGTCATGTCTGGGGAAACCGACAGGCCGGGCACCAAGAAAAATGGTACTTTGCATAAAACAACATGAATAATAAACTTATATTTAAAAACAACAAAAACATTATTCAGTCTACAAAAACAGTTTTTCTGCATTAATGCCACAAAAAACTAGCTCACCTAAGCCATGCCTGTGTGTAGACATGGGAGGCATAACGCTCCACGTCTTGCTGTGTGGGTTGTAACATTCCACAGTATTAAGAGTCTTAAGTCCATCTCGGCCACCAACCACATAGAGACGGCCACTGAGGACGGCTACACCGAACTGTAGTCTCCGTCCACTCATGGTGGCTACCTGTCTCCACGTATCCCGGCGCAGACAGTACTGCTCAATGCTGGTAGCCCCTAGAGATAACAACAGGCAAACATATGAAAGAAAAATTTGACCCTTTGTTGTCCTCTAATTTGCATTTCCACACATTTCAGCCATCCAGTTACAGAGAGAGTTGACATCCTTATGTCATCAGAATGTCTAAAACTCTGAGCCACTGCCTCCCCCTTTAAACTTTAATTACTTGTCTCCATTGTGTACTCTTGAGAATTATGTGCAAATCATTCCTCTACCCTTTGTTGCATCCATGCCCCCAATGGCAAACATGGCCCCAACAGTTGCTTTGCGGGGTCGGGTGCGAGGACTCTGAAGCAGGGGCTGACGCTGTGGCAAAAGGTGATACTTCATCCCTTCCATCAGCAGTCGTTGACATTCCATACTGTTCCGGAGCAGAGGTTTGGACTCCAGGTCTGCCAAGAACTACACACAAATAAAAAATAAACACACAAGTGCGTTAACAGTTGAAAGATAAGCAGGCATTGGAATAGACAATGTTTTCACTAATTGTGGAGGTTTGAGAGTCAAAAGAAAGCTTTTTCATTGACTGAAGTATTAGATCAGATCTGACACACACACATTTACACACAAATGCAAAGACTGCACAATAGCTAAAGAAATAAAATTGATTTACATTAAGTGAGTGAGTGGAAAATCGTCAGCTGTCAACTGTAGGAGGAGTATTACAAATGACTGTATCTGCTGCACATTTCACTGTGAGAAATGTTAGGATATGAACAACAGAGCCCCTACAGAATTTATACAGTAAAACTTTAGCTTCAAAATGTGTTGAAGAAAAATTCAACACAACCTTATGAACATAGACTCATTGAGGCTACGTTCTCATCAATACACAGATTCATTCATGCATGTTGTACTAATTTTAGAGAGAGAACTCAAGCAGACACAGGAAAAAACATACAAACTCTGCACAGAAATGCCACAGGAGGAAGTGAACTAAGAACCTCCTTACCTTGAGGCACTACCCCTGTGCTCACTGCTTATTATTATTGTAATTCTTCTTAATCTGATTTTCAGTCACTGATTGTCACAATGAGAGAATTGTGTCCTCAAGGATTAAGGAAATTTCTTCATGTAACCTACAGTATTGGTTTGTACAACAAGATGAACATTTACAACCCCCGTCATGCTACACACATACAGTACAAAGTATTACACCGTTATGTGTATCTGCATAAAAATCCATTGAATCATTATATAATGAATCATTATGTTATGTAAACTGTGATGTAACATTTGGTTAGGTCAGATATATAACATTAAAATATGCACTTCTGTTCCCAACACCAAATAAAGCAGGGACTCAGTCTGTATTAGCATCCTTCTCAAAAATAGTATGATTTGAACAGTAAGAGTGAATTTCAACCTTGAAACTTAAGTCCCTGACAATATAACATGTGACAAAGCTCTTTGGAGTGCTCACCTGTGGCTGCAGCAGTGGTAGTCGGATGTAAGCCAGCAGTGAGGGGAGGTGTCGTTCCCTTGTAGTAGTGTCATAACCAACCCATGACAGCAAAGCGGTTACCACGGTCTCCTCATCTGGCACGTTGACATCATCGGATTTGAGCAGCCTCTCCATCTCATCCACTGGCAGTAACAGGAACTCCTGGCCTCCCACCACGTCTAAAAAATGTTCCTGGTGCCCAGAAAGATAAAAGTTCTAAATAGTAATTATAATAGTGAAAACGCATTGGTTGAAAACAAAGGTCAGTTCTTGAAAATGGTCAAAAAAAGAAGGATGAAAAGCCTGAAAATCAGGATTTGGATGAGGAATGGTTGAAATAATTAATCAAAATAAAATGCTGAGCCTGCTTGAGATAGAGTCTTTATTATTGATTAAGCTACAGATCATTTCAAAAACAAATAAATTTAATTTTGTACTTTGCGTGACCTGCCATCATTTTTCTTTTCTGCTGTTAAATTTATTTTGTAGACTTAATTAATCCACGGAGGGAAATTAGTGGCACACTCAAGTTACTCAAATCACATGCATAGATATTAGTGTGTACAGGCCCCTGTAACACACACAAACTCACACAAGGGGCCTGTACGCATGCAGGGGGAGGTAGAGTCACAGGCAGCTCCTGCTTGGTGCGCCCAAATGAGCAACTTGTATAGGGGGATGGCGCCTTGCTCAAGGGTACCTCGGCATTGCTCCGGAGGTGACCTGGCACCTCCCACTGTCAGCTCACACTCCGGGGGTTTTTTTCTTTGTGCAGGAACAGGAATCAAACTGCTGATCTTGGTACACTGGGTGACATTGGATCACTGCCGCCCCCAAAAGACAGTTGTTACAATTAAGAAGCCTGAACCAGAAAAGATTACCATATAAAGTTGTTTGCATATTTTCTGCGAATTGTTTCATTTCTATTTTAGTCAGTGAATGTTAATGGTGCTACAGACTAAAGTTGGATAGTTAAAAAGGCAAGGTGAAGACAATTGTGACAATGTTGGTTTAGATATAATATTCAACCATTTTCTTATTTTGATCTTATATTTTTAATGATCTAATTTAAAGGAAAGAACTATGAAAATTTGAAAGACTGAAGACAAATGTGATAAAAAACCAAACCACAAATGTGGTTTCACAAATGTGAAGAAAACCAGAGTGAACTTATTCCTAGTCCATGGTATACCTTCCTCACATTATTTTAACCACCTAGTAAGCTGTGTCTACGTGAATAAGTGTGTGACTGAGTGAATTCATAGACATAGGCAGACAGTAGTGAAATGAAGCCACTTCAATAATTACCCAATTTACAGTGAAGCAATAGTCCAGTTAAAGTGAAGCTGAATGAGAATGAACATTAGAATAGACTCTGAGAGACAGACTCACGGAGGAAAGCAGGATGAAAAAAGAACATAAAGACAAAAAAGAAAAGGAAAAGAAAAAGAAGTTGATGGAGAGCTATTTCACAGTCACCATAGTAACCGTGTGCCGAAAACAGCCTTTGTAGTGATAATGCCGTGTGCTCCTATGAGAGCAAGGAACACATTTGTTGCCAAGAATAGCGTCAAGGCTGGAAAAATGACTGACTCCAACAGGGGAAAAAGGAGGAATAGTTTAGCTGTGTTTATTTTTCCTAATTACCTCTGCTCTGTCCAATTCTACATCCTTAGTGTCAGACCAGTTTTCATAGGAGTTGTTCTTTTACCGTTGCTGGAGGTGTACCCACCATGGTGAAAGCATGAGCGGCCCTCTGCAGGTCATGGCAGCCCTGAGCATCAGCGTAGGAACGGATACCCAAACAGTTTGAGGGGTGGAGCTGCTTCATGAGGAACGAGCAGCAGGCCTGAACCACAGACGACAACTGCAGCAGACAGGAGGCTGACAGCAGAGACTCGATGGTGTCCTCTCTCAACTCAAGACGGCCTGGAGGAAGAAGAACGAAACAAGACAAGAGCAACATTTTTTAAGTGCACAGAATTTTATATTTAATAGGGGTTAAAATCAAGAGTAACAGCAACATCAAGTCAAGCAACGGGCACTGCATTTTTACAAGTAGAGAGAACAAAATTAATCCATTTAGTCAACATGGAAAAAATTACGGCTCCTGAAGACATAGACTAGGGTTGTTTATTCCTTGCAAATTCATCCATTTTCTTGTAGGCAAGACAGTTGTAATCGTCTCGTCCACAGCCACTTCTCGGATGCATCGTGTAGCCACGTGAAAGACAAACACTTACTCATGAGAACACTGAGACTCACGTCAATTTAGAAACTGATCATTCACCAAAGCTGAATGTTTTTGGAGGTGGGAGGAAGCCTGAGAACTCATAGAGAACTCACACACAGGGGGAGCACGTACAAACTCCGCACAGAAAGGACTCGAATCAGGAACCTTCTAGCTCTGAACCGACAGTGCTACCCACTGCGCCACTGTGCCGCCCCTTCACTTTGAATCCAATTGCACAAAAAAAGAGAAGACAGTAGGAAAAAATATTTTTTAACGTCCGTCACCAGTGGAATTTTCTTTGTGGTCCAAAAGAACATTTAAATCTGCACGGTGGTAAAAATGAAGACTAGTCTGTCTCAAAATTACAGCCTATTCTTCAATTTTCCAAACCAACCATTCTGCTCAGGCTAAGATGTGTATGATGCATGTGTATTCACTTGCGCATTTAGCCGTATGTTGGAATTAGAATGTACACTCTGCTTAAATATAAAAAATTGCATTATATAAACCAATATATTGAAAAATAAAAAATACTGTACTCATATAAGTGTAAATGTAAATATAACCAAGGCCAGTACTCATCATAGAATGTTTTTTTTTTCTTGCTAGAATGAACAAAAATCTTTTCTGCAATAAAATTCCATCAGTTTGTATGGGTACCTGTGTATGCGTACTGCACCAGGACCCATAATGCATCAGGGTCTACTCCTTCCATCTTCACCTCATCTTGTTTGGCCTCCCTGACGTCGCTGGTGAACATGGCTGCAAAGTAGTCCGACACGGACGAAAGGACCAATCTGTGAGGGGAGAGAGTGTCAGGCATCATTCTGGGATTGAGGGATGAATGGTGTGAGGCAAGTTACACTCCAGTGCACTGAGAAGCCACACGTAAACAGACAACCACACACATACTCACACCTACGGCCAATTTGGTATCATCAATTCACCTAAGCAGCATGTTTTTGGAGGTGGAAGGAAGCGAAAGAACTGGATTGTTAACCATCCCAAATTAGACATACTAAATGCATCAGATGAAGTGTGTGTTGGATGACTAAACCGTGTCTGAAATACCAGGAATGTCCAGCACTCTCAGTAAAGCTGAGAGAGAACTAATGCAAACACGAGGAACTGATAATCATCTATGTACTTGAAGTTTCTGGAATTTTTAAATGGCCTTTACTGGTGAAACTGACAGATGTGTTTTCTACTACGAAGAATCATGAAGGAATGAAGAATCTGCTCCACCAGCGGGGATTAACAGTCAGGAAACCATGTTATTTTGGGACGCACTGATATTTTTCCAGTGATTAATAGTCTGATGACGATTCGAGTTTATTCTTAGCTGACTGTTATCTATACACTAAATCTACATCATGAACTCTTGTGAGCTGGTAAAGACTGGTATAGGTAAAACATGCAGAGACATCAGGGATAGCTACATCATATAAAGCCACAGCCATCTCCCTCCTGAACAGGTAGGGTGAGAAACACTGCTATTTGTGAGAGGCTCAGAGTAGAGTCGCTGCTCCTTCACGTCGAACGGAGTCAGCTGAGGTGATTTGGGCATCTGGTGCGCCTCCCTGGGGAGGTGATCCTGGCACGTCCAGCTGGGAGGAGAGCTCGGAGCAGACCCAGGACCAGCTGGAGGGATTATATCTCGACACTGGCTTGGGAACGCCTTGGAATCCCCTAGTTGGGGGTAGTTGATGTGGCCGGGGAAAGGAAAGTTTGGGGTTCCCTGTTGAAGCTGCTGCCCCTGCGATCTCACTCCAAATGAGCGGATGGAGATGGATGGATGGTTTTTATTGTTATTATGCCTCATGCCATGAAATGAAAGGCTATCTATAAGTCAGTTATATATGTCATTGTAGTCTTTTTTTTATTTCCTGTTGTAAATCAAAATGTCTAATTTTTTTACTTTCCCTAGCTGCACATGCCTTGATACTTAAAAAAATCTTCTATAAACAAATGTGTCAACAGAAACAATATAAAAGAAGAAACCCCATGAGCCAGACCAAGCTCTGATATCCCTTAGAAAAGACAAGCCAGTTCATGCAGTCAGAAAAGATTACTCAAGACAGAGAAAGAAAGGCACGTTAGTCACGTAAAAATGTCAAAGTTAGAGGTGAGAGTGTCTGAAAAAGCATATGGTAAAAATTAATTTATATAATTCACAAACACAAAAATCCTCATCAACAGGAAAAAAAAATCAAAACATGTGTGTGTACTTAATCTGCATGTGCATATACGTATGGATATATGTATAATCTCATTGCTGAGTGTCAAACTGGGAGCTCAATAGATGGCAGAAAAGAGTGAAGTGTGTGTCTGTCTGCACATGTGTTTTTATAAAGGTATCAAAATACACAACAGTCAGGAGGAAACTCTGTTTTTATCCAAGTTGGGTATCACCTTCTTCACTCTCCAGATCCTTGACGCAAACACATTTTTCATGTGAGTCTCTGCAAATTGACTAAGTTGAGGTGAATGACACAGGCTACGAACAACGCTGAGTTATTTACATGGAAATGCACTGCAAACACAATGTCACATTGTAATGGAAAGGGAATATAATAGACCAGGGGATGAAATCAGGAAACAGATGAGGTACAATCAGGAAATGAAAGTGAGAGGTGGAGACTGAACCATTGTGTTTGTGTTTCAGTGGGGATGAGGTAAATGGTGAAGAGAACAGAAAAAGAAAAACAACAGGAAGACTGAAAGGAGAGATTCAATTGTTACGTTCTTCTACAAAGCCTCTCAAATATAGATGCTCTAAAGAAGCGTTACTTTGTTAATGGTGTTGCTCTTGGACCTCCTGTCTGTCATCGATTATCTAGACTGAAATAAATTGTCTAGACTGAAATAAATGTCAGACATACTAAACATCAACGTGTTAGCATGCGGACTTTAGTTTTTTTGTCCAAACCTAAGTGCAACACATGCTGTTGAAATGGCTTTACTCTCTGTCTTGTATTATGACCAGACATGATCCACATCATGCACATACTATGGCTCAAAGACATTGAACACCAACTGATCTACGATGAAAGCACTGAACTAAAGGTACACTCCCCTTACACAATAAAAGGAGCTCATATGAAAGTTAAAAAATGGATTTGCAAGGAAATTTATTTCTTAAAGGGTGCAGCCTGAGGAGAAAAAATACTACCGTTCTCCTTTTTTCCCTTGAGTTTCCTTAAACAGCACTATTACAACAAACGCCACAAGAAATATGGAGAATACAGCCAAAAACTGTACAAAGTTCAACTGTGAGTTTTTTTATTCATCACTTACAATAAATTGACTGCAAGCAAAAGAAGTAGTTTCAAACAATGATGTCTTACTCTCATCCCAGTCGCTGATACTCACACATCATGCACCTTTAGATAGTACCATATATTTTCACATACATTATTAGTGAATTACAGTCATTAATTATTATACAGCAGGATCTTTTGCTTTGCACCATTTTTGCCCAGAGGACTTAATGGAATGAGACAAAAGATGAAAGCAGTGAGACAAAAAGTCTTTCTGCTGTTTGAGGACCGGTCTTCTGTCTCTTATTGTGCCGTTAGTTATAGCCCTAAGGATGGACATAGTTTCTATATCATTCCAATGCATGTTTTGAGACTCTTACCTGTGTGCAGGTATCCGTCTGTCTCCAGCCACCAGTATGACATCACACAGCTGTCTGGATCTCAGGTAGCCCTCCATCTTACGGAATGTGACATCTGCATGGGACAGAGCACTGAACGTACATTCCTCTGGACATGCGCATGGCTCCATTGAAATGCATGAGGACAGTGTAGCACTGCTGTTCGAGGTCCTTTGTCAGACAATGACAATGGTTGCATTCACACACATACACACACACACACACACACACACACACACACACACACACACACACACACACACACACACACACACACACACACACAAAGAGAGGGAGAAAATGGCTTTGAGTTCATGTGCAGATGCAGACTTTCTTTTGTTCAAAGCAAACATGTTGTGTGGTCATGTGTCATTTTATTCTTTATATTGTTCTCTGGCACATATTTGCTATCACCATTTCTTTTTAACAGTTACTGTATATAACCAGAAGGAGACAAAAGTCCATTAATGGTTCAATTACTGGATGCAAATGGCCAGATAAATTTAGCCTACTTAAAGGAAGATGAACACATAAGCTTTGCAGCAAATTACTCTGCTCCCTAATAGCAACCAGTTTACTTGTATCTCTATGAACGATGAAAATGACACAGAGTTCAAAGAAATAATGACTTCAACCTTCACTATTGATTGGTGGAAGTGTAGAAACCTTAGGAGGTGATGTCTCTTTCTTCCTGCCTGTGCTGTGATGTGTGTGAAGGAGTTGGTGTGTGGATGTGTGTTCATCAGATAGACTCCAGAGTACAGCTGCCTTGTAAATCATCAGCCATCACGGTTCCAGATCCAGCATTTAATTTATGAGAGCCACAGTTCTACATCCATTTTTAATTTAAAAATAAGTGGCACCGGCCTGGCAGCAGATAGAGATAAGAAATGAAGTGATACTCCTATGATGAATTATTTCCACTCTACAATGTTAAAAAAATGTGTGTTTGTGTGTGTATGTGTTTCTTGCAAACTGTCCTATACATTACAATGTTCCACACATTTAAAATCACAAGAACAAAAGAGAAAGCAGAAACTATAAAACAGAAACTCTAAATGCAAAAATAACATTTTAAACTATAAATTTAGTATCAATCAAATGTGCATTTAGAGCGCATCCTCTTCTGGGTCTATAATGGGGATTTCTGCTCCTGGAATCCTCTTGATTTTGTATTGTTTGAGGTATTTGTACTTTACTTGAGTTTGTTGTAACAAATATGTTATCCAGCAAATACTTCCTAACTAATCCTAACTACGAGGTAGTTAGGATTAGTTATTTGGTAGCACAGGCAGCAATTTTGGGTTGATCACACTCTGGAAAATATGTAATTTTGGGCAGCACATTAAATTTATTTGTGTCCAATTGAAAATAATATCAGATATTTGAAGCAATGTATGTTGAACATAGCTAACCACTCTGGCTCCAGCAAAAATGAGACGAGTGTTTACATGAACACACTGAATTTTACAGTCTTCTAGAAAAAAACCCATACATTTATCTTCATTTCCGATACACTGTTCATATGCAAATTGTCAAAGAGAAAATAAATAGTTCAAAAGATCTGCCTCTCTTTCATCAAGTATTGGAATAATGCTGTCGAAAAAGCAAACATAATAATTTTTAAAAAATGTCTTCATTGTGAAAAGCATCCCTCCAGCTTATGGTGGGTGTGTATGCACCACTTGTCAAAAATACATGACATAGATTAAGTCACTCTCTGGACAAACACAAGTCAAGACCTAAAAAGATTTCCTTTGACATTTATTCACTTTCAATACCCACTTCATCTGCTGTTGCGGATAGCGGGGTTGCTAGGGCCTGTCCCAGGGGATACTCTGGACACGGCACCAGTGCACCGCAGAGCCACATGGAGACTAACAAACACGCATGCACACCCTCTCACACCCACGGGCAATTTGAAACCGTCCAATTCACATGAAGCGCATGTTTTTGGAGGTGGAGGAAGCCAGAGAACCCGGGGAGAACCCACGCAGACACGGGCAGAACATGCAAACTCCGCATAGAGCGAGACGCTCTATTCGCCCTAACCCTGTGTCAACAAGAACCAGTCTTGCATATGTTCGATGTGTTTGCCTTTTGTTAGTTTGTTGTTATTCCTTGGACAAAACATTTTTAAAGACAGACAACAGATGTACAGAGCACTAGATGCAAGCAGGGGTATTATAAAAAACGGTGGTTTAATTGTCATGGCTCCCTAGTCATATGTCGTTACGTCCTTAGGCAACAAATTTTAACATCCTTGCCTCCAGCAAGGGCCTCGCTGGTGTGTGAACGTGTGTGACTGTTCCGGTGGTGGTCGCAGAGGCCGTTGGCGTGGATTGGCTGCCACGTTTCCATCACTCTGCCCCAGGGCAGCTGTGGCTAAAAATGTAGTTTACTATCCCCATGTTTGAGGAATGAATAAATAATGCATCCACTGTAAAAACATCTTTGAGTGCCCAGAAAAGCTCTAAATCTAATCCATTATTATTATTATTATTATTATTATTATTATTATTACAGTACACATTCCAGCACACATTGTGTGTCCTCTGTCCTCTTCCTCTGTCCTCTTCCTCTGTTCTCTTCAACTCTGTATCTGTCTCATCCTCTTCAACTGATACATCACTCACTGCATACCACCTCATCCCAGCGTCCCCAGATCCATCTATGTCTCTGTTTCCTCTCTGCTCAATCCCACTCTAACCCTCCAAGGGGGCTTTTTTTTTTGCCATCATTCCTGTTATATGTATGAGTGTTTGAGTATACATGCAGAAGAATGGTATGGCTAAGTACTGCCAGAGGAGAGGGCTTTGAAGTGAGGAGTGTTGCCTTAAAGTACCCTTAATTGAACCTGGCAAACCCTCAACATAGACAGAGAGAGGGATAGAGAGAGGAGAAAGACAGAGACTGTCTGGGGCAAATCAACGCAGTGCAGCCAGATTTTTTTAAATCCCAGCACCAGGCAAGGGCACTCACACAACTGCTGTTCAGTGTCTCTCCTGGCCTCTCTTTCACTCATGCACACACAATCCCTTGTGATTAACCGTGTAGCTGGATTATTCTGTAGGCTAACATAATGCAAATGAAATTTTTTTCAGTAGGCTGACAAACAACGTGATCATACATCCATAGTGCCTGAACAGCCATATGTTACAGTTGTCGCGTAACACATACAAATGCTTTTGTTTCCCAACACATTGCAGGAGAAAAAAATAAAAGGGCAACGAATGAACATGGCTGGGAACAGATGACCACAGGACAAGGGGAGATAGAGGGTAAAAATCCTATGAGAATGGGGGTGGGTGGGAGAGAGAGAGATGAGATCAGTGGAGTCAAGGCAAACTCTCACTCACTTTGGGAGTCTGTATGTGTCCCCTCTATGATTCCATTTGGGATTCCATTTCTTGTTTAGAGATATCATATTGTGATCAAGTCTCAGGAGGGGAGAATGGCACAGAGGAACCCACACACACACACACACACGCACAAAGGCACACACACAAATGCAAGGAGACACACATATATATGCTGAGGAAACTAAAATCAGTGTTGGTATGGCAACGAAAGCATGCCTAAGGCCAGGGCTATATCCATGTGCATGAGTAATACAAATTCAACATCCTTTCAGACACATCATGTGCTTGTATGTAGAGCCAGTATGTATGTATTCATGTGTATCGCTGGTGGAGAACTCATTTCCTGTGTAGTCTGTCAGACTCCCGCTATCAAGCTTCGCAAAAGAAAAGATATTTTTAAAATCAGATTTCACTCATGTCCTCTCCCTACACATCTGGGTGAAAATAATGAAAGAAATATTAATAATTTAAAAAAATATTTGTACTATTTGTTATTTGAGAGAGACAGACAGAGAGAGAGAGAGAGAGAGAGAGAGAGAGGGGGGGGGGGGGGGGATAGGATGGGGGGAGAGAGGGGAGCTATGCACGTCTTATAAATAATTTATTTTTCCTGATGAGTGTCTTGGGAACACAGCATGATGGGAGGCTTTCGGATGCATTATTATTCCACCATAGTAAACACACGTACTCTGTGTCTGCATGTCTCTTTTTCCTTCACCACATTGACTGCTACATCATTATAAGAGCATAAATCTGGAAGAGATACACTTCGGGGGTAGTTACGACGCCCTAAGCGCTTTGTTATGCTTCCTGTCTCCATAGTAACTATTAATATAAAGCTTTTTCCACACCAAAACAACACACTCTGTCATGCCTCTGACACAAACACGAATAGTGTTGAAGATTGTGAGCAAAAGCTAGACGATCAGTCAGTCCGAACAAAAGGAAATTAATGCCACGTGTATGTGATCCGAATAAAGTGAAGCTTAATTCGGGTGTTGTGAATCAACGCACCGACTAATAGCACTATGGTACCCCATCACCCCCCCCACCCCCCACCCTCCTTCCATCGGTGTTTGTAGCATCCACTGATGCACATTGTGTAGGAGCATTCTGCGTTCTCTCATTAACTTTAATATAAGGCAGAAGCACATTTACTGTTTCCACCTGGCCCAAAATTCTACGAATAACGATGACAGCAATAACACTCAAGGACGGGAAACGCAGAGTGACTCATTTAGTTAGGACCCTAACCTCATTTATCATGTTTCATCTTGCTGGGGGAGAGATCTGACAGTCTAAGCTGGAAAATTTCAGCCAAAAATATTTTTAGTTGAGTTGTGGTCCTTAATTCAAAATTTGAAAAATTTTGTCACCCCACTGAACATTGACACATTTGAAGAAGACAGATATTGAACCGGTCGAACCTGCAGGAGCTGGAATCTGTCTCAGGATGGTTGTTGTGATCTTCGGTCCCCGCCGCTGCCGCCGCTGCCTCCTCCTCGGACCCGCCGTGAGCGGAGGGTTCGGGTACCGGCTGAGACGCGGGGTGTTCGCCGGGAGGCTCCATGCTCGTCACTGGCCTTGAGCGACCCTGAGGCGTCGGGGAGACCCAAGACAGCGCGGCGGAGGAGCTCCTGCACTCGGGCTGGCTAAGAGATCGGGGGCAAGAGTTCCCCGTGGCTCCACCCGGGCCCCCTCGGCTCCCCACCGGTTCTGCAAACTTTCTGTTGCCGCTGCTGCCGCTGCAGAGGTTCGATCCGGCGCTGCCGCTGGCCACCAGACCACCGTGACTCACATCGCCCGGGTTCCCGTTGCCTGCGTTCGGGTTGCTGCAGCTACTTACTGAAGGTCCGTCTCCGGAGCTGCCGCCCGTCCTCCTCCCAGCGAAGTAGTCTCCCAGCGGCGGGGAGTGAGGTGGAGGAACTGTGGGGTGACCGAACCACCTCCATCGGATCCTGAGGATCTGTTTCACGTCGAACTCCTTCCGCGAGGAAGAGCCCGAGCCGCTGCTCGACATTCCAGGGCTCGGCACGACGAAATGGCGCGGAGAGCCCGGGTCGCTCTGTCTGAAGCTACCGACTGTACCGCGTCTCCCGACCGCCTCTCTCCCGTTAACCGCGACTGAGAAGGGTGAGCCGAAGAAACCGGAGTTTATGGAGGGAGGGAGAGAAAGAACGAGTGAGTGAGAGAGAGAGAGAGAGAGAGAAAGAAAGACCATTTGCCACGTTCGTCAAATAGTGAAATTTAAATGTCACGCATGCTGTATCAGGGAAATGATCCATCTAAAACAGAAGGTTAAAATTATACTTATGTATATCTACGCAGACTGATTACATATTAAATTTTATTGAAGATTTAGATTAATTTTGTTTCCTTGTGCGACGTTATTTTTTCAGGTGTAATTATATTAATAATGGATTAGATATTTTTAGTGCTTTTCTAGATACTCAAGGCTCGTCTTCACGGTGGTTTCATTTACTGTACTCCTCATTCATATTTGGTGATGGTAAACTCCATGTGAAGGCGGGAGCGACTGATCCGCGACACACACGCGCGCGCGCGCACACACGCACACACACACACACACACACACACACACACACACACACACACACTTTACCCTCCTCACTGGTAGCAAGGAGGGTTAAGTGTCATGCCCAAGGGCACAATGACAGACTGGGGAGTGGGATTCGAACCGCCAATCCTACGATCACTGGACGACCTGCTTTACCACCTGAGCCACTACCGTTTGATTCCCTCATAATTTCAAGCAAATGTTATTCTCTACTTCCTACTTTTCTATTACCACTGATAAATGTGTATTGATTTGAACGAACAAAAACTAAATTTGATTAACCAAGAAACATTAGTTTAAAGGCGTGCTTGTATTACTCATATTAAGCATTTGTTCTCACAGCCAAATGAAGATTCACTTCAGAAACACTACGGCTTCAGGTGTACAGTTTTGGTTGTGTGTGTGTTTGTGTGTGTGTCTTCATGAATACAGTACTTGCAATCATTACACATCAAGCAAAGACTGCCATGTTTGTCATTTAACTTCTATGTTTTGGGTTGCCTTGAATCACCCCTCTTTATGTTTCCTAAAAATCTGGATGCAATGATCTGATGTGGTGATCTGCCGTCACAGGAGATATTGAACACAAAACAGGAGAATAGCCAACATTACTTGAGTTCACCACAGTGGGGGAAAGAGGGAGGGTGATGGTGGTGTGTGTGTGGTGGGGGGGACATTTGAGTGTCCTTGAAAATGCAATTTCACTTGTCCCTCCCTAAATGTACACAATCACACACACAGCCCACCCTCCTCTGCCTGTTTGTCCACAAACCGCTCTTCCTAACCCGTTGAAACCCTTCCATACCCATCTGTGTCCCCGCCATCTTCTCTTTCTCCTATCTGCAATGCAGCAGCTATTCATAGACAGTAATGATCAGTGGGATCCTATGGGAGCCATACCATTCAGGTGTGACAGGCACCCAGCAGACCAGCCAATCAGAGCCTCTTTCACCATAACATTGTTTGCTACCAAATGTACAGCTGACACTTGAGAATGTTGAAAAACAGGGAGAAACAGTTTGGTCAGCTGAAAACTGCTTAGAAAGGGAGTTCAAAGAAATTCAAACTGTAATGAAGATTTAACATGAAATTAATAAAATTACACAATTGAATTTCAAAAAAACAACACATGGCATTAAAAAAGTAACCCAGGGAATATACTCAGATCCCTAATTGATTGCCCAGTTTGGTATTAATACTGTTACTTCTTCTAACATAAAAATGACTTTGACCAACTGACACCATATATTTATACTTTGTGTAAACAAAGTACTGTATTAAAAACTAAAATATAATATCATTAACAAACTTGTTGACAATATGGCTTCCTGGAATTGGGTTAGTGTCATGTTCAGTATTCGTGTAAGTAATGGTAATTATCCTGCGGCTGAATTTTGTGAGTTTATTCAATGATGATAATATGACTATGTGGTCATGAAAACTTACCGCTACTATCTGGAATCATATTAATAGCAATATTATTTTGATAGTTAAAAAAAACATTGCAATAATAGCTGTATAATCCAGAACTTGCTCAACAGCTTTTGAAGACACATCATATTTGACATTGAACTGAATTTGCACAGTTTCAGTTACAATTGGACTCCGTTGCAAATCTATTTAGATATTATTTGTTATCTCTCATGCAAACAAATATCCAAACTAAAGCCTGTGAAAGTGAATTGTAATCTCACTGGTAGAGGTAGTTACACAAAAATTACAAAAGCCGGAGTACCTGCCTCACAGTTCAAAGATGAATGTATTTGCATGACCAGCAAACCACTGTAAAATATATTTACATTCGTTATTTAATTTCAAAAAGTTTACTAGTCGTCAGAACTGCCTCTTACTGTAACCCTGAGATGACCTAGAGGCAGAGCCCCAAGCCTGGAACACAGTGTACTCTGCATGGAGTCCCACCAACGAGACAGGAGGCATGCTTTAGGAGTCCCAGCCAAGCAAAAATCAATAAGTCGAACAGTCGAGGTCAATTTATGAATTACACAGACAGAGATTTATTACTTATGAATTAGCTACAGATCCAGCCCGAGAGGCTAACTTTTTAGACAAATGAATAAGTTTTATTAAAATTCTACAGCTTTTATTTGGCAGATTTCTTCGGTTTCAGGATGTGCCTGCCACTAAGTGCCGGACATCCCTAATGCTCCATCTGATCAATAGTGGGAAGTCAATACATGCCTAAGATGAGTCTGCAATCATTCAAGAAACAAACACAAGCTGTAGGCTGTAGAGAAAAACAAAAGGTCAGAGCACCAATGTCATGGTGAGCCGGAGTGGATAATCCTCCATAGCCTCTGGGATGATCTGAGTATTTTGCTTAAAATGCTAACTCAAGAGTTAATATACTATCTGACCACAAGCAAACTATCTACTGTGAAAAATAATTTAATACGTGTTTTTATTTCAATTTGATTGACTAAAAATTCTGCAAAAACTTCATCAGGACATAACTTTATTAATCAGGGACTCGGTTGGTTTGTCTTTTGTATGTCTTTTGTATGTCTTTTTTCAGGCCGTGATTTTTGGGAAAGATAATATGTTTCATGTGATCTTGTGCTCTGTCAGAGTTTTAAAGTTCTAATATTAAAGAGTTACCTACAGGCAGATAATTTAATAATCATTTCTGTTATATTCCTCACTGCAGACAACCAAGTAAGTAAGTATGTAAGCAAGTAAGTACTGTAACTAAGTTATATTCCTAACAAGCTTTGTTCTTCCCCAGTTGGGCGGACGCTCTTTGAGTTGGCCCGCTCTCACTGGTCTCCTTCCTGTTATATTTTATTGCTATCTGTCAAAACTCTCACATTCTGCAGCTTTACAACCCACTGGATGCAAACACACACATAAATGCAGACACACACGTGAGAAAATGACACCATAAAAATGCATTTACACTCGTCACACTCAATAAACAATGATACATGTGAGCAGCTACACAAATGGCAATATGCAATCTCATTTAGGTACACACATGCACAAATACACGCACACACATTAAAACAAAGGCAACTAAAAGCAGGTGATAGTAGTCCTGGGAGAATTTTTATAGGCCAGAAAAAGTTACATTATTGTTTTGGCCCATTCTTTCATGACTGATGGTTATCTGCTATAAATGTTCTTCCAAATCTTCTTTTCTATGCTTTACTATCTTGACTCTCATCCTGTCAATCTCTACACTATCCTCACTTTGACACCTTTTTCATTTATTATTTCTTTTCTACTGGGAGACTTCTGTTCTTTCCAGTCTCTTTCTAATCTCAATTTTCTCCTCCCCATCCCTTTTATTATAGTGCAACAAGTGCTAGTGTTTGGTTTTGTACAAAAGTGGGAACAGGCATCCAATTCCATGAAAACCTGCAAGGACAATGCAAGAGTTATTGTCTTATACACAAAAACAAAGTTTAGTAAAAAATATTTTGCATGCAGTTTATGAATGTTGCATTTCATGCAACGCACACACTTACGTAGACAGACATGCCTGTTTGTGTTCGGCAATCAAGGTTTTGTTTGGTAATGTGGTTGTAAGCAAGACTGTCCTTGAGACTGAGAGCAGGCTCAGACTGGCCAAGCAAATAATTATTTCTCCACTCTGGCATGCTAGCTGCTGCCAACATATAGTATAAACAGGAAAGAGACTCAGTAATATTCATTAATCTGGAGGCAAAACAATCCATTATTGAGTAGAATATTAATGTCCCACAATGGCAAGAAAGACTAAAGGGTGGTATCAGAGACCCAGTGATTACTCCATTTTATACATTTAATTGTTTTGTATCTAGTTGAGACTAGATGTTGGTAGATCTTGCACTATCTTCCACATTGATAAAGACCTAGTTTTAGGGTTAAAAGTAAGCTGATGTTTAGATAAGGGATTGCGTATTTTGTATTTTGGTTAAATCTGTCGGCGATAATTTTAAGGGTGCACTGCTATGACGCAGCAGGACTCATGATAGACAGTTGGAAATAATCAATGAATACAGTACCAATGAATGCAGCAGAATCAGATCTATTTTTATTAAAAAAAAACCCTTCTTCCTTCCTAATAGGCACAATGCAAATCAGCTGCTGACAGAAATGTGTTATTTAATCAACAGCTAGTGTAGCTTCCAGCTGCCTCTTTAAATTTGCTGTTGCTCTTTTCATCACCTTCTTTTAAAAACCTTCCATTTAGTCATGTCTTTACACACATCTCTGCTATCTCATTGCTGTCTCATTTCCATTACCATCCTTCCTCCTTTGAGAAATGGATTAAGGACTTTGATGAAGTGTAAATTAAGCTAGTCTTGGGTGTGTGACTGGTAGATGGTTTTGTGTGCAAATTAAAATTAGTTGGATGAAATGCCAGGCAGAAGGAGGCAGAGGAAAGGAAAAACAAAGCTTGCGTGATCTAAAATATGGTTGTACAGCAGACATAGTTCAAAACCCAGGGTATGTTACATTTATGCATCCCACTGACAGATGAAGCAAATACACCCTGATCTTATACCACAGCAGAAACATTCCGACCCTAAATCATCCTGCTACCTCTCACTGGGCAGACCAATATTGGAGAAAATTCACGTTATTGTGCATGTATATGCATGTGTTTGTGTGTGTGTGCATGTGTGTGTGTGCGTGTGTGTGTGTGTGTGTCAGTGATGCATGATTCCATTGGTTATGAGTTGCACAGAGGGAAAACAAAAATATAAGGGGCTTTTTATGAGCATGACTGTGGTTCAGCTGCATGTGGAAAGATTATATATAACCAGTGTCCTATGCTGGTTATACTGTATATAATCTTTCCACAAAACAAAGACACGAAGCAATGCACTGTATGTGCATTGCTTCGTGTCTACATACATGTCTTACTTCCTTTGCTACCGGATCTAAAAAAGAAGAAAATACACTGAACTAGCATCACCACGTCCTAATGCAGACAAGGCTTTTGAATCTGATCAAAAGTGTCCATTCCATTCTCTGGTGGCTGCTGGGCAAACAGAAATGGTTTCTCCTCTTTTTATTACCAGAGCATTTTCTGCACAAACACACACACACACACACACACACACACACACACACACACACACACACACACACACACACACACACACACACACACACACACACACACACACACACACACATACACACAAAATTAATGGCAAAGGTCTGTCTTGCTAGCTCTCATCTAATTGCCCAAGAGGAATGCATCTGTTTAGTAAATCAAAAGTACAAGGCTAATGATTGTGAGACACAACTAAAAATCATCCAATTCTGTCAAATTTGGACATTATATTGTCCAAATGTACACCTATGCGGTGTTTGGAGGAGAGGCAACAATCGATCAGTCATTGATTTGCCTGGCCCAACATATGGCCTTGATGTGCACATCTGGAAGATCCAGACTTTAAATTTTGCTACTGTGGGACATGAAATTTTTTTATGAGAACATGTCATGAGGTTCTATGACCCTTCACAAAACACACTGCACCCTCCATAGCAGCAGCATCCATCCAACAAGATTCATGAAGAGAAATACCCATGGTAAAATATTTGTTTAGGGATACCTAGAATTTATATTTTAATTTTAGATGCCATGCTACAAAAGAATATTTATCTGTGGTACTGCAAATACAGCCCATACAAAATACAGCATGTTGTATTTGTCTGTGATACCTAAAGGTCCCATATTATATTCTTTTTAAAGGCCCGATATTATACTCTTTTCAATTAATTTCATACAGCTGCCAGATGTCCAACTACATTGCATTCGAAATGTGTTGCCCCAAACTGATCCGTGGACCTCAATATCTTCTATTGAAAATTGCTTTCATGAGCTCAGTGATGTATTGAGCTATTTGTCGGGACTGACCATTAAATGTTAATGAGCTCCCTCTGTCAATGCCTGCTACACGCTCCCGTTGATGTGGAACGTATGCGCTACATGCATGCAGGCACGTGTCACTATGTACATATCAGCATCAGCTCCAGCACTTACACTTTTAGTAACTTTGTTACTACGTATTTCTCTCTTATTTATTTTTTGTTTTGCACTCTTTCCATTATATAACTTAATTTTTCTACGGTAGTCATGGAGCTACTTTCTCAGTCTGTCCAAAGGAACTCAGTGGCTCCATTGTGTAAACACAATTTTGGCTGATCAAACTGAGACCGACTGGTAAACATTGGAGAGGATTTGTGGAGAAAAAAGCACAGTGCTTGCAAATGGGAAGGAAATCAGTGGAGGAGACAACAGAGTATGGAGAGGAGATAATAAAAGCCGTGTCTCCCGATAATCTTCACCGACAATGAGAGTTGGATTGCTAACATGCGTCCTGTTAGCCTCATGTATTTCATGTATCATGTACATGTACATGATATCATGTACATGTACATGATATCATGTACATGATATGTATCATGTACATGTACATGTATCATGTACTTCATGTATCATGTACTTCAGTGAATGTGGTTGGGATCCTAGATAACTACATTTCCATTGAGGGCTTCTGTGTCAACGACAGGAATGCCTTAGGAGCAGTAAGACGCAATGTGGAGGTTTTATCTTGTTCTTGTGAACTAAATTAAATAAAAATTAAATCCACTTTTATTCGTCCACACAATGGGGAAATTATGTTTTCCACTCCAGTTTTTTTGTACATGCATTTATATGTATATATGTGTTAGTCAGAATACACACACACAAACATCGTATACAGGCCCCTTGAACACAACACACACTAGGGGCCTGTAGGCATGCAGTTAATGACAATCAGTACAAGAGAGGTGACATTGAACTGTTGGTAATTGGGCGCCGTCTCTATATTAAATCTGTCCACTAACATGGCAGTGAGGAGGAGGAGGACAAATGGAAGCTAGGGCACTAAAAATTTTACATACTTGTGTATACATTTTAATCTACTTATCTATTCTCTATTTGTTATGATTTCTTTCTTGATTCGTAAATGAATTCTCCTTATTCTGACATTCTCTATGGTTTTTCCTGGAACAGTACAACAATAACAAAAAGCAATTCCCCCCTCAGGGATCAACAAAGTATGTATCAACATAGCAGTTTACTCATACTCATTAGCAACTGTAGATAAGTTAAAAACATGCCGCGTGTGTGTGTGTGTTTGTGTGTGTTCATTTGCTATGACCCTGAGGACACACTGTATGTTCACACTTGCAAAAACATGGACTAAAGCAGAGCGAAATAGTTAGCCAAATAAAAACTGACTTTATAAGTAACTGTAAATAATATAAAAAACGTGGTCAATGACATGTGTGTGTGTGAGTTTGTGTGTGTTTGTGTGTGTGTGTGTGGGGGGGGGGTGCGCGCGCATGTATGTGTTTGTGTGCTTTCGCTATGATACTGAAGATATGCCACGTACAGAAACACCACCATGTATATGCTGAGACCTGAAAAAATGCATTTTGTCAATCATTGTATCTTATTGTGAAACTATTGTCATGCAATTTTACTTAACTTAACCCAACAGTAAATCTGCATTAAATTATTCAGTATTTCAAGTTTTTTAGAAAATGATGAATCAATTATTTACTCTCTGATTCAGCTCTAATTCTGAATGAACTGTTTACTCCTTGACCTCTTAAATGTTTTGTGTGTGCAGGTTTATATCTTTTTCAAAGCAAGAATCACATAAATTGTTCCATAAATTGCACTTCTGCAAAAGGAATAACATGATCATATGTGTTCATGTTTATATGTGCAAATATTCACGTATTGTTTTCTGCTGTGAAAATTGCTGAGGCTTGAAGTTTGCAGATGCACACAAGATGTGACAATACACATCATGACTTATCGATGAAAATGGAACATCTCAATTTTACTTTTCTCCTCCCTGTCTTTGTTGATTAGTGTCTCTCCCACTCTTTCTGCCCTCACCCATTTTAAAAGATTTCTAATGACAGCACTACTCAACGGTTCAAATTTATGCATAATGTCTGCACACACATTCTTTAAAAAGTTCTCTATTTTAATTCATGAAGCAAGCATGTATTGTTTATTATTGTATTATTTACTCAGGTCTTCCATTAGGGCGAGGAAGAAGGCGGAGGATAACAAAGTCGCTTCTGTCCAATTCTCTGGCTTTTTTCTCCTGTAGGTCCTCTCTGTTTTCTTTAGCGTTCCATAAGTCTTTTTCCCATCTAACAATGGACACCCTATGTCCTTTTCTGCCCACTGCAACAACATTCGTTAATGTGTGGATGCCCCACCAGCACACACATATAGTAGAGCCTGCTTAGACTGTTCAGTTTCTTCCTAAATGGATTGAGGTTTGAGGGAGGAGAAGAAATAGAAAACAGGGGAGAGCGAGACATGAAGAAAGAGGGAGAGTATTTAAGGTTGAAAATAGAGCAAGCCTAAATAATTTACTGTGACCTGGAGCCACATACCAATCAATCTGACAGATGATAGATGGATGATACTGTAGACAGACAGACAGACAGACAGATAGACAGATAGATAGATAGATAGAGAGAGAGAGAGAGAGAGAGAGAGAGAGAGAGACATACCAATCAATCTGACAGATGATAGATGGATGATACTGTAGACAGACAGACAGACAGACAGACAGACAGACAGACAGACAGATAAATAGTCTTCTATACAGCAAGCATTTGGATTGGTCACTCCATGGAAGGTCACCTTACCTCCCACCGATCATTGATCCATAACCCTATGAGACAATGAGGAACCACGCAGAGAAGAGAGCAGGGATAAAAAAATAGAAATTAAAGAAGAAAGTAAAGGAGAATGATTAAAGGTAATCAGTGAGTACTACAGTAATGGTTGAAAACCCAGTACCATTCTAACTTCTTGTTACATGCCAGTCTAATCTCCAACCAGTTGTGGCCCTTGAGTCACATTCAGCCATTTGGCACTTTATCATTATGGAGCAATTCCTCACTTAGAGTTTGAGTCAGAAAGTGATGCTTTTTTCACCATTCTTAAGAAAACAAGGTGAGTAAAACTGCAATGAATTCACAAATGCCGTCTGCTGCACATTTTCACTAGCAGAAATTCGTATAGCAATTATGAATCCTTGTCATATTTCCCCTTAAGCAAAGACAATTTGTTTTAACCTGCATTTTTGAAAATTTAACAGTAAAGTATAACTGAGAGAAAAATGGCAAATGAAAGTGATTGAATGTGGAAAATGACTGAAATGAATGAATGACCGTAATAATAAACACTTAAAGTGTCAAGAGTACACGTTTGAGTTTCTTCCATATAGTTTGAATAGATTATTCTGCTTAAAAGTAATAACTCTAAAGTTAAAATATATTACGTTGTGCAAAGTGTGGGATAAAAGGAACATAATATGGAAAAGATGAAGAATTATTGGATTGAGGCACTGTTAACGATCAGCAGGAGAGATAGAAGAGACTGTAAGTCTTAACAGTAGATAATTACAGGCCAGGCTGCAGTTAGAGGATGCCAACTTTAAGCTTATACTGGCCCTCAGTACTTCACAGTTCGCTTGGTTTATTAACAGTGAAAAGAAAAGATGGAATTACCCAGCTTCATCTAAATGAGGGAAAATACTATATCTTTATGTAAATCAAAGGGACTTCATAGAGGAAAACTGAAATGTCAGGTATATCAGCCAAATAAATACCTAAATAAACTAAAGCATCAGTTTGTTCATTCATGTGACATAGTCATAGTAAACATTGTCCTACAATTAACTTCCTAAAATGAAATTGCCGGTCATGCACTAGAAAGTGTTTGTGTGTGTCACTCATTATATTGTACAATTGAAAACAACATGTATCCTCATTAAACAAGTTGTGCTACATGATGGGACAAAAATAGCCAGCTCTAGATACTATATACACTTTACAAACCAGAGAGAAATGGAGAGAAATGCTGAGTTCATCTTTCATAGGTTATGCTTGAAGAGTTCTATAAATAGTAGGATCATCATAGCACAAAGGCTATATATAAATCTACACATTTCTTTGTAGCAGCATCGGCTAGGCTGACCGGTTTGGTACAGACTCCTTGATCAAATGATCCTTAAAAACTATGCATGATTGACCGAAGCCAGTAGCTTTTATTTATTCATGATTTTATTGAAGAACTAAACATCAGCATTGTTTGTTTCATCGTTTACATTGTTAACATCGAAACCAACCTCATTATAAACGTTCATTTCATAGATGCGCATAAAGACATGCAGCACCTTGATGAATTAGACCTTTTTGTAAATTCCCCCCACTTTAGCTCAGTTGGTGTATCACCAAGCAAACAGAGAGAAGAAGAAAGTAAGAAGCCACATTTTATGTTTTTGGTGACTGAAATAGTGGGGAAAGAAAGACATTTTAAAACAATCTGTATTCAGATCACATACTACTACAAAGCACTGGATTACAGACAGTCTGCCAGGCAGTAAGACAGAAGTACCAAAGCTTTGAGGTGGATAAATCTGGAAACCTTCATTAACTTTAAAGGTTTGGCCATAATGATAATCTCTTTGTAAAATATGGTTATTTCTCCATAAAAAGCCAGAGCTTCACATTTGTGGCTTTGCCCCTGGGGAGTGACATGATGCCTTACTGCTGATGACACAGCACTAAATCACCATATTCCCCTTCCTCCGCCTCCACTCCATCCGCCTCCCCCTTGTCCTTCCTCTGCTGCTCTGCTTTGAATGGAAAAACATGCTCCCAACTCATAACCTATTTTCCCACTATTTTTTTCCATATGTGTTTTAAGATTAGTAAATATAGCTCATTATTTGAGTGGACCTTCAGCAAACAATATAGTTTTAATGAATAAAGGGACATTGACCAATTTTGAGTAGTGGAAATATATTGTAATTGCAACACTGAAGTAGTTCATGCTTGTTAGCATTGATTTACAAACAGACACAATATTAGTCATTAGAAGTCATCTTTCTGGCCACATGGCAAAGTCCAATATTCACTCTTTCAAATCTGTGTTTGGGCTCCCATTTGTCAGAATATGTGACTATGTTCATGATTTCACTAACTGTGTAGGAAAAATGAATTCACACTGTTAACATAAGGTCCAGAAGGGGCCTTTTATTAGATTAATCTGTTTATGATGCAAACTCTAAACTGAAATTTTATTGAGCAAGTTTTTATCAGATTACAAATCTTCAAATTCATCAGACAGGTGACATACAAAAGTAACCCATGTTCAAAGTGGATATCAGTGTAGTCCATGAAAAAGCAAACAAAATAAGTGAATGAAAGAAGTGACACATCTGATCACTTTAACATTAAGATCAGGTCAAAAGAAATCAAATAGGAGACAAATATGGCCAATGAGTATGAAAAAAATTTTTAAGATCCATATACAACCCATCTCTCAGATAACAAGTAAATATCACATCTCACAGAAAGTATATGGTAAACCAACACTGCCTACTTTGTACTATTGAGCATCTTAGCATCAGTAATGAGTTATCTAAAGTATTTTTTGAGAAAAATTTTGAAAACAAAAAATCTTCCAAAAGCATTTCTGACAAATCAGAATATAAACCACACCAATTATATAATTGATAGATCATACAAAACATCAACCATATTAAAAATTAAAACAAACATATAAACATAATCTCCTGTCAGTAAAAAATAAAAAAGATTCATTTTGTAACTTGTAACAAGTGATTGATGTTTTAGCTTGTGTTCATCATTCTGCAAATGATTTATATGGAGGGTTCTTTATCTGTTACAGCACTTTGAAATGTCTACTAATGTGATTAAGTGCTACATAAATACAAGTTGATTGATTGATTGATTGATTGATTGATTGATTGATTGATTGATTGATTGATTGATTGATTGATTGATTGATTGATTGATTGATTGTTTGGTTGTTGGGTGGGTGGATGGATGTATGGATGGATGGATGGATGGATAGATGGATTGATTGATTGTAACAGAACAAGAGATTAAGACCAGACATTGTAGTGTTGACGTAAATGGGAGGATAAAATGACTAATACCTGAAATGCAGCCATAACCTGCGCCTGTAGCCTGTTGTTAAATATCCCCTTTCACTTAAATCCCTAATCTTGTCAGGCTGTTTCTTCCAATCTTTAAACTTTTGACCTTATCTTCTACAGTGATACAGAGCTCATAAATATCACAGACACAGTATCACGAGAGTGATTTTTCTCTGAGATGATGATGCAATCTACTATTGTTCCTGAAAAGATATATGTTTAATGCTCATAGTCTGTTACTTACTGGATCTTAAAGAAAACCCATCTTCCATGTCTCAGTGAGCCCAATAGATGGGATAATAATAACCAGAGTTCTAATTGGATGTTTCACGCATTGGGTCCCTTCAAAATGTCTAACACTTATTGTTGAGATTGTACAGTTGTCAGATGATATAGTTTTAGCTGAGTAGATTGATGAATTCATTGATATTTGTTTAATTTATTTTTGTTTATTTGCAAACTTGGCACAGTTACTAAGCCGTTGTTCTACAGCTGTGGGATCTGATGGTTTGCTGCTGTTTTAGATTTGTTCTTGTAGTGACCAGTAGCAGCAATGAATTAGTTTTGCGACTTCTTAAGTAATGTTGCAGGAAAGATTGTTTAGGTGTTTTATGATGACAGCAGTTTTATGGGAAAGGAGAAGTATTTGTATTTTAGGCAAAATTAAATCTTCTTCTTGATATTTCTGTTATTATAATCTTTATTCAATGTTATTATAAAACTCCTAACCCCTAATCCAGAATAGAGGTTCCTTTGCAACCAGAAAAGAAAACTTTTCAATGAAGGTCCTGATGAAGCCAAAGATCTTCACTGGGACAACCAGGTATTGTCATTCAATACTTTATTTGATGGGGTCTTTAGACTCAGTAGGATTGCTATTGTAACAGCTGGAACACAGTTTTTCAGGTGAGCAAAGCTTTTCAGCCTTGAAACATCTGACAACAGCAATTACTGAGTAATGATGATCATATGACTATGGTTGTGTTCATGGTTTAGTGGACGACAAGGTTTGTTTTGGGCTGCAGTGTTTGATTAAGTGGTTAATCAATTACTATATGAAATATTAAAGAATGAAAGAAATTTGTTGTTGTCAGAAATTTATATTTTCTTACCAGGAGAGGTCTCTCCCAATTCTGTTGAGATTTTAAAATTTTTATTCAAGTAAATGAGTTTTGCAGTTTTTGTCTGTAATTTTGGTGAAATTACAATTTGAAATTTTGAATTTTTATAAATTTGAACTTGTGCATCTAAAAATACAGTGTAAATGTACATTATGTACTGGATATACAAAAGTCAAATTAAGAGAATTTATATCTTGCTGAAGAAAATTCTACACGCCTACATCAAATCCAGTAAACAATTGTTGCATATAATGGTAAATATAAGTCAAGCAACACATTTTGTTATACAGTACTTCAACAGTCAAGCAGTTTCAATTGTACATAAAAGGATAGACAGTGATTTTTTCATGTTTTTGCTGCTTCCATTCATTCTAAGCTAAGCGACTTGCTGAGACTTGAAAGACAAAAGCTGCTGCAAAATAGAGATAAGACTCCACCTGCCAGCCATGTTAATCACTGTGGAAATGTGTGAGTGTGTATGTTTGCATGAATGTGTGTTCTGGTCCTGGATTTGCCAGTATAAGAGGCTCTCAGACATCCAAGAGTCTGCTACACTTAACACCCAAAAATCCAGTCAATACAAGATGTAAAAAAAAAATAAAAATAAATAAATATATATATATATATATATATATATATATAGAGAGAGAGAGAGAGAGAGAGAGAGAGAGAGAGAGAGAGAGAGAGAGAGAGAGAGAGAGAGAGAGAGAAGAGTGAAAACTGGAAAGTCAGATCATGCAAATGTCACAAAAATTATCATGTCATAAAAGAATAAGTAAATTAAACTAAATTAATATTTCTATTTTAGACACAAAGTTTGGGACACAAAGTCACATCATGAGAAACTAATACAACTTCATACAATAATAACAGAATCCAGTAAGTGTGACGTCAAGGCTCATTTTTTAGGGATTGTTACTCACAACTGTGACAAAAGAAATCATTTAGGGATAATAATTATGCCATATTAGAAAAGCAACCACCTTTACATACACTATGCATGGAGTCATACTGACGTAAAAGTTTCTTTTTTTAATGATGTGTCATGTCATTGAGTTACATTAATGGACTTCTGTAGAGTTCATACCAATGGTAAAGCTGGCATTTTAACACCAGCAACCAAAAGTATTAGCTGATCTTAGTTGTTTTTTTCTAACCTATAACAAATAAAGACCTCTTTCTTCTACTGATGTTTCTAACCATTGTTTGGAACAATATATCACACCACAAACAGAACTTCAATTCAAATGGTCACTGGTTATCTCCTCTTTAGGGAGGACAGTAGCATCCTAACACCAGCTCCCACATAAATCCACAACTATAAACACATACATTTGTACTCACTCTCTCATGACGAAGGACTCTTTTTGTTTATTAAACCCTCAATGTCTCACTCGTTCTGAAGAAATGACAGGAAGTGTGATAGGAAGTTGAGCTTCTTTGTTTTGTGAATGTGTAAGTTTCTTCATCGCCTGCCGTTACAAGGATTATTGAAATATTGTTTCCTCTACCAAAGGCTGCTGATGGGCACAGATAGAGTATGAATTAATGTTTTTGTGTCAAAAAAGGGGAACAGATATCACAAGATGCTAACCATGTGTGTGGCAGCCTAAAGGAAGCACGTGCTCGCTCGTCCATAAGTGATCTTATGATGAGACCATGACAAGAGCAACACTGACTAAACTTCTCGTCCTGGTGATCCTTGTTTTCATCATCTGCCTCCCAGATTTCTTCACATTGCACAGAGGTGTGTCATTTAACAGCTTTGGATGGAGGTTCACCATATGTCTGTTTTTTTCCAAATGCTCTACTGTTGGTTCATAACTGTTTTGTGCTTTAAAATGGAAGAACTGCAGCTGTGCTTTGGCTTAGTTTTATTCTAGCTTGAAAGTTTAGTCATTCTTCAAATCTGAATTTTTTCTGTTGAGTAACTTTACTGTTTCTTCCTCTTCATGGGAACTCATTGAAACAGCCTCTTTCATTCCATCCCTCTGAGCTAAAAGTCATTGCTTCTTGTAACAATGACTGACAGTTGCTTTGAAAATGATTCAGATCTATGCTGGCGTGAAAACCCCTTTTTGAACAAAATATTTTTAAGCTTTGCAGTTATGTGTGTTCACCTTCAATGGTTTTGCTTTGCATGTCTCTCTTGTCGGTTTTGTCAGATATACACTGGATGTTATAAACCGTTTCTATTGTAACATCTTGCTCTGTTTTCTGACTTGATAGCAATTGGACTGTTTTTCTACTCAAACTGGTTCTTTTTCTCCTTTCAGCATCAAAAGTTAACCTGGTCTGTAAACCCTACCAGATTTGTGAACAAAAGAGCTGGATAAAGACAGACAAAAATGGGAATATTGAGGTTGCTGAAATTAGAAGAAGGGATGTGTGTGATCCCACACTGCAACCAGAACATGAAAAGTGGGCACAGGTCTGCACACAAGGAAACACAGGAAATGTAACAGATCCTGCATCGGACTCCAGAAGAGATCGTGGAAACACGGAAAAGACATGGTTCGTGTGTAAAGCAGATGTGGAGATAGCAGAGTCACTTAGAAACCTCACACTTTCAGGTACCTCAATTTTATGTTCATCACCTTTAAAGTAATAGTTGAGCATGACTAAATATAATATATCAATTTATCAATTATCAATGTTTCTATCTATCTATCTATCTATCTATCTATCTATCTATCTATCTATCTATCTATCTATCTATCTATCTATCTATCTATCTATCTATCTATCTATCTATCTATCTATCTATCTATCTATCTATCTATCTATCTATCTATCTATCTATCTATCTATCTATCTATCTATCTATCTATCTATCTATCTATCTATCTATCTATCTATCTATCGTTTTAGATAAACACTGGGAGGTATCACTTGAACTTCACCTCAGAGACACAGACACCCTGAACCTCAACTTTTATGGCCTCAAACATCAGAAATACATTCACCTCTACCCACCTGAGGCGGCAAATGTGGAAGAGGAAGAGAAGAAGATGAACAGTGACAGCCAGAATGAGGCTTTTTTCTGCTGTCTCCCCGTTTTATCTACCTCAGAGTCAGTCAGTCAAAGCTGCTGTCTCCTTTGGATTGACAATCAAACAGCTTTTGCAGCAACAGTAAAGGAAAAGCTGCCATGGAAATGGAGGCCTAAAGGTTGGTGCCTATATGATAAAGTGGTGCTTATTTGGTCACTTTGTAATTTACATCAAGGTCAGAAACTAGAGGGGACAATGGACCTCATTCTCAAACAGAACGCACAAATTGGTAATTCATTAATATGTCCTTATTACATCTCACTTCAAAGCGGTGATGTATTGTAATTGTAAGTATTCGTGTGTCCGTCCGTCTGTTCGTCCTTTTGTCCTTTTGTCCGTTTGTCCGTTCGTTTGTCCACCAAATATCTTTGCAACCGTTTTAGACAGAAAGATGAAACAAAAAGCACATTACTCGGGTGGCAAAGGGGATGAAAATCAAATGATGACTGTCAGGTTCAAACAACCTAGAACATTTAAAACACACTCACAAAAAGGAGATGACAACAGTTATATTTTTTACTCGCGAGGAGAACGGACAGAGATGTGCTCAGTTACAGATCTCCACCCCGTTCTCAACATGTCTCTGCCGACATGTTTACAATGTGTCCTAAAGGATGGGGGACAAAAATATCAGCAATGCACCATGTATGGTAAAATGTCACAAGAGTAACCTCTTCCTTTTATGGTATTGTCCTTTTTTCAGCAGGTCAAGGTTTACATCTTAATCTTAATCAGCTGCCACCTCAGTTGTGACCTTTCGACCTCTGCCTAAACACAACTTGAGAAAACTAGGTCAAGGTCAAGTTTAAACTTTTGTACTCTCAGGAACTGGTTAAGTTAGAGAGACGAGGGAGAAGGCCAGTGTGAGTAAGACCATAGATCAAAGTTAGTACTTTGATCTACATATGAACTAGCTTTGATCTATGGTCAAAGCTTGTGCATAGCTTTGACTTACCCTAAACGGTCAAAGATACTCATTTGTCAAGTACTACTTTCAGGATACCCTGACCTACCCTGGAAATACTGTCGGTCAGGGTATGTCGTGGTATGTTGCCATCTCTGACTGCCTTGTTTGAATTTGTCCTTACTCTGCAAACAAATTCTGAACCTCCTCAGACCATACATACACACAAATAATAAAAGATCAGTGTTCTAAAAAAAGTAAAAAACCCATCTTTTTCCCAAGATGCACAATCTATTGAAACTATTATAAAAACCTTTTTGCTGGTGCTCTGTTTGTGTCGGCTCTAGGCTTGAGCTACTGGCTGGATGGAAGAATATATGGTGGACTGTGCAAACCCATTTCTGTCCTCTCAGAGGAGAAAGCGCATATATCGACGAAAACTTGTACAAGTGACGATAGACTATCCGACTTTGAACATACGTTACGAAATGCCATTGAGAACGTTGTACAATTATTCAGCAAACCGAAGCCAACTGTACACACGAGAGGAAAAGGCTTGAGCTCGAGTGTGAACACTTTGTCGTTGAACGACCTCGCTCTACTTGGTGACCTGCTGACTACACTCATGCTTGCTGTTCAACCTGTTATACAGAAAACAGTGATTGAAGCCGTGAATGCAAAAAACTATTGTAAACCAAGTTATAAGCATCTCTTAAGGAAGTCTCGAAAAATGTATATCAAAAGTTTCCATTCATCTCTTACGAATTTGAAATCGAGTGACCCTAAGGAATACTGGAAATTAATCAAGTCTCGGGTCAAAAGGTTCCACCTTGTAAAGTAACTTTTGAATATTTTTGTTAAACATTTTGAATCTCTAAATAAAAAGGCTGACTCAACTCTTAACTAATGATTTCAACCCATGTGATGTAACCCATAGCATTAATGTTGAGTTAATCCGTCCCTTTAATACTAAAGAAATTTCTTGTACTATTAAGAATCTCCGTAATAAGAAAGAGTGTGTCTTATTACAGAGATAAGACACACGCTTTGAATTTCTAAAAAACAGTCCTCAGGAATTTATAACTTAACTCTTTAATTTAGTTCTAGCCTCAGGTAAAATTCCATTTGACTGGTGTGTTGGAATTATAAAACCTCTATATAAAGGCAAAGGGCCCCTAGATAATCCTGATAATTATAGAGGAATCACAATTCTATCCTGCATAGGTAAACTCCTCATATCCTGTATTAATTTTAGGCTTGATACCTATCTCGAAAGTATTGGGACAATTAGTGAAAATCAGGCAGGATTCAGAAGTGGTTATTCCACCCTTGATCATCTTTTTATACTTAGCTCCATTATTGATATCTGCCTCGCTAAAAAGAAAAGACTATACTGTTGCTTTGTTGACTATAAGAAAGATTTTGATATGATCAATAGTCTCACTATGGCAAAAAATGATTGGTTGTGGCAATAATGGGAATATTAGTAGGCTTATTCACAATCTTTAGGGGAATGCTAGTCATGTATAAAAGTTAATGGTAAATTATCAAATTCTTTTTCATGTGAAATGGGTGTACGCCAAGGAGAAAATATATCACTCTTACTATTTGCAGTGTATCTGAATGATTTCGAGTATTACATAAGTCGCTTTAAAAATGGTCTGGATGTATTGGCAGGTGATATTAGAAATTTACCGAGTGATGAAAATGTTGAAATTTTCTTAAGTTTATATGTGCTACTATATGCTGATGACACTGTAATTTTTGCTGGAGGTGAAGATGAGTTACAGGCAGCCTTGAACGCTGTTCATTCATATTGTTCTTCCTGGAAGTTAACACTTCCAAAACAAAGATAATTATATTCTCTAGGGTAAAGTTAAAATTTTTAAAGCATTTACATTTGATCAGAGTATTATTGACGTAGTTGATGATTATATATATCTTGGGGTCACCTTTAATTATAACGGTCAAATAACCCATGCCAAGAGAGCCATGTTTATTTTGCTTTCAAAGGCAAAGCGTCAAGATCTACCCATTGATGTCGCCTGTGAGCTTTTCAATCAATTAGTCTTACCCATTCTGACTTTCGGCTGTGAAAAATGTGGTTGTCAAAATATTGACCAACCCGAAACTCTCCAGAAACACTTCTATAAGAATTTACTTCATCTTAATTAGTCAACTGCTAATAGTATGGCCTATGGTGAATTGGGAAAATTTAATGTGAAAAATATAATTGAGAAAAGAATGGTGAATTCCTGGTCAAGAATTTTGCAAGGTAATCATAACAAATTTGCATATATTATATTTAAACTGGTTAAGAAATATCACGACTACAATATTTTAAGGACTGGATAGATAGCAAGGTTACATGCAACAGTAAATGAATGTGGTTTCTCAGCTTTTTGGGATGGTATTGAGAACACTGACATGTGGTGGTTTAAATCTGTGATAAATCAAATATTGAATGATGTATCTACCCAAGCTGAAGTTAACAGGGATATACTCTGCTCAAATTATAGAATTTTTAAAAGTAATTTATGTTTTGAACCGAACTTTAAGATACTCCTTGTTGACTAACAAAATGTTCTGGTTAAATTCCGTTGTGGTAATCATTCACTCCCTATAGCTGATCAACGGTATTTGCATAGTGACTACATCCATTCATCCTGTCCTCTTTGTCTTGGCAGTCGTGGTGATGAATTTCATTATATCTCGTCCTGGCCTGCTCTTGATAATCTCAGAAAACCTCTCATTAAACCTTGCTTTTGGAAAAATCCAAATTGCCTAAAATTCATGCAGTCATTCTCATCCTCCAATAAAACCTTGTTAAACTTATCAAAGAAGTTATGAATATTTTCAGGAAATAACTCTTGCCCTGCAGTCCAATTGTTGTCTGTCTTAGTAATTTATGTTTAAAAAAATTTTTTGTTCTTTTCTTGTGAAATTCATTGTAAGTTCTCTTGTGTATACACTGAATTTGTGCGAAGAGTAGGAACATTTCTAAGTATTTATTAGTGAATTAGTGAATGAGGTCCAGTGATGCAATGAAATTGCCAATTTATTTTCATTTGTTTTCTACAAATATAAAATGTTACTTTTCTAATACTTTTAATAATGCCACCTGGTAAAACAAAACATTATGAGAACTTACACTTTATGAACTAAAAATGTACACTCTCTAATCTGTCTCATCCCTCCAGACGAGTGGCACGGTGTGTTCAGGGTGCTCTGGCTGGTTCTGCTGGGTGTGGTGACGTTCACTATAGTCACAACTGTGCTCTTAAAAATCTACTGGGGAAAATACAGTAAGACTCACACATCCTTTCATACAGTATCAAATAGGTTAGTTTGATGTCTTCACATTAACCATGTTTCATGTTAACCTGAAAATGCCTTTTATTTTATCAGAAAAGCCCAGGGTACATCCTCCTGATTCTGGCTCCTGTCGGCATTTGAACGGTAAATTTAAATTTGTCTATTCTGATTTTATTTTCTGGTGCTCTGTATAGAAAATTGTACTCTACATCCTATCTCCTTTCATAACAGTGCTGAGAAACAGACTCCAATCCCCAATATAACTATAAAGATAAACAATATTTCATGTCGTGGCTCAAAATCTATGGCTTCAAATAAAGCAAGGCCCAGACTGTTTCACTGAGCCTCAGAGACTTGTATGTAAGATCAAAAGCCAGAAAGCAAAAAACAAAAAAGGGGAGTACAAGAGAGTACAAGGGAGACTGCATCTCCCAGGAAGCAACATTTCACCTGGGTTATAAATTCTTCTACTCAAATTAGCTATTCTCATTATGTGAGAGACGCTAAATTCCACACCAATGTAGAGTCAGCCAGGGTTTTAAAAACTGGAGACCCCTGATAGACACTCTCTTTCTCTCTCTCTTTTTTCCCTTCCTTGTTCTCCTAAGCACCACATCTGTGTGTCTCAGCTGCAGCTCCACCGTGTGAGCATGGAGCACTTTGCTACATCACAAATAGCAATGAATAATTTGTGTTTTCTTCAACCAAAAGTAGTATCTCTACCAGACCAAAGCAAATGGACCTCCGTGTTCTCGAGAACACGGTTGGTGGAGGGGAATGGGGCGCGGTAAATCTTCGGATCTACCACTACCACTGTTAGGAAGACATGTAGCATGAACAATGCAATGCCACTACATGTTAACCTTATCTAAACATAACAGGAACAGATATAAACAAGGCAGTCAGAGACTGCAACATCCCGCAATACCCCTGAATTCAAAATTTTACCCTGACCTACTTCCATAGGTTAGGGTCATTTAATAAAAGACTCATGATCCAATATGGAACTGGTGCATTCTATTCATCCTGAGGTTTCAGAGATGTGTACCTAAAAAGGTATAAAAGTGAAAATGTGACCTTGACCTAGTTTTTTAAGGTCAAGGTTTTGATCTAATTTTCATCCCCTTGCCTCCCTGAATATAACGCCTTTTGTTATGACTTTCTATCTTATGCAGTCCCTCAGATATGTGCAAAAATATTTCAGAATAGAAGCTATTTAAGACCATAGATCAAAGCTTGTGCTTCGATGGTTATACTCACTCTGGCCTTCTCCCTTGTCTGTCTATCTTATCCAGTTCCTGAGTGTACACTCAGTTCCTGAGTGTACAAAAGCTGAAATTTGCCCTTGATCTAGTTTTCTCAAGGTCAAGGTCATCGTGTCATTTTCATCCCCTTTGCCGCCCAAGTAATGTGTTTTTTGTTTCATCTTTCTTTCTGCAACGGTTGCGAAGATATTTGGTGGACAAACGAATGAACGGACAACACAGCGAATCAGTTGCCTCCATCTAACCCTGTCTTCTGCATCCTCTTCTCTCACACCAACCACCTTCATGTCCTCTTTCACTACATCCATAAACCTCCTCTTTGGTCTTCCTCTAGGCCTCCTGCCTGGCAGTTCAAAACTCAGAATCCTTCTACCAATATAATATTCACCATCTCTCCTCTGGACATGTCCAAACCATCTCAGTATGGCCTCTCTGACTTTATCTCCAAAACCTCTACTATGTGCTGTCCCTCTAGCACGAGTGCTAATTTTCACCACCACTTTTCTAAAAAACAAGAGAATACAAATAGAAAAACCTTATCACTATAGTTAAAAAGAAACACCCAATCAAATACAAAAGATAAAATACATTCTGTTAATATCAGAGCAACGTTTCAGTACATTACATAACCTTCAGTACAAAAGTAAACATTATTTAGTAACCAGTCAGTGGCTATACATGTGAACACAGTTGATTTGATTTTGAGCCCTCTGTAGAACACATTACCATCTGTCTCTAGTTCCATAGGTTTGCTCCCTTTACTGAGAAGGCAGACTGTCCGAATGAGTTGTTACACCTGGGAACAATACAGTTGCCACTTGCTGTGGCTCGTGTGGTTGCTCTACCAGTGTTCGGGAGTCTATTAATCAGTCCAGAGAACAGAGGTGAAACATGACCATGCAAACACTTAAAAACCAGTTTGATAGTAGAAAAGAATACAAAATTTTCAAACGTAAGAAGGTTGTGTTTTTTAGGCCACCACAAAGGTGCCATCTCATCGGTTTTTGATCCATGATTTTTATAGCCTGTTTGTATAATGATGTTATTGGTTTTAAGACAGTTTGAGAGTATTGTGACCATGTTGTAAAACTATATGATAGGTGTGAGAAAATCATAGCATACATGTACAGTAGTGCAGTTTTGGCTGATAGGTCCCTTCTAATATGATGGAAACAATTTGGATTTGGTTTAACCTTCTTGCATATATGCTTTACCTGTTTTTCAAATTTTAGGTTTTTATCCAAGATTATACCTAAATATTTTACTTCAGTCATTTCAGCAAGAGTGTCATTTTTGACACAAACCTCAAAGGTATCAGCAGCAGGCCTGTTGCAGATAGAGATGCATATTTAAACTGTTTTTTTGTACATTTAAAGTTAGTTGTGACGACTCTAGCCAGTTTGTGATGTTCTCTAATTCCTGTGTCAGCTGCGCAGCTGCCATGCTGGCTGTTTTTACAGATGCATAGATGACAGTGTCATCAGCATACGTCTGGCAGCTAACGCCTGGACAGGTATTTGGAAGATCGTTTATGTACATAGTAAACAGCAGCGGTCCAAGTACCAATCCTTGGGGTACTCGCATGTTGTTAGGGAGCAGCGTTGATTTCTCCCCATTGACCCTGACACACTGCTGTCTCCCTCCCAGATATAACTTAAACCACTGTAGAGCTTCTGCTGACATTTTAAAGTGTTTTAACTTAGACAGTAAGACTCCACGATGAACAGTGTCAAAGGCCTTTTTTGAGGTCCAAGAACACCGTCCCCACAACATGTCCCCTCACCAGCAGTCCTTTGAACCTGTCAAGTAAGAAGCAGTTAGCTGTGTCTGTAGAGTGCTTAGGTCTGAATCCAAACTGCTGTGGGTACAGTAGTTGTCTAGACTCAAGATGTTCAGTGAGTTGTGTAGCAACAATCTTTTATAATATTTTAGAAACAACAGGAAGAATGGCAACATGTCTATAATTACTAGCTAAGTCCTTGTCTCATGATTTGTGGATCGGGGCAATTATTGCCGTTTTCCAGCTCTCTGGGAATGTATTTGTTTTTATAGATAAATTAACTAAGTAAGTGATAGGCTCTAGTAAACAGGTCTGATTTTTTTTTTAATTAGTTCAGCATATAAACTATGGATGTCCTTTGAGCCACTCATATTTAGGATGCATTTTTTTACTGCATCACTGGATATCAATTTGATTTGAAAATCATCTGGATGGGCATTGTCAGTCTCCGTTACCTCCAGCTCTGTCTCTGTCTTTTTTATATTGAGAATAACCTTGTAAAAATAAATGTGTTGCAAATAAGTCATTTCTTCTGGTGTCAGTTAAGTAAAAGTACCAAATTATCAGTATGTACTAAAAGTACCAAAAAGTTTAATGATAAGTACTAAAATTCTTTCCTAAACTTGTAATAGTCGTAATTCATTTGATTAATTTATTACATACAATTAGTGTGTGAATCTGTCAAATACTAAATAATAAAATGGAAATTATTAAATTGGCGTAACTGAGTAAACATTAATATATTTCTCCCTGCAATGTAGAGGAACAGAAGAATAAAATAGTAATAAATAAATTGTCTTAAGCACAAATTGCTCAAAATTGTGCTTCAACACAGAATTATGTACTCAGTACTGTGCCTAGTTACCTTACATCATTTCTTTTAAGACGTACAAGCTGAAAGTTCTTTGGTTTTTTTACCCTTAGTAACTTTGTATGAAAACTTACCAGTGGGTGGAGAGGTACTCAGAATTTTTACTTAGTAAAAAGTAAAAAAGTATCTTCATTTTAGAAAAGCAATACTCAGTTACATGCATTTTAAATTTTAATAAATAGAATCAGCTACAGTTATTTGCAAATACCTGCAACAAACATACCCATCATTACCCCATGAGACAGGCCCATTTATGGTTTGATATAACACATTTAATATTATTATTGATTATAGAAAAAAATAATTATATAGATTCATATTGCAACAGGATGTAGTTGGGTAAGCCACATTATTTATGCTGTTAACATCATACATTGTAAATTTTGTTTTCTATTGATATTCAAGGAAATATTTGGGTGTTGTTTTTTTTTAGTGTTTTTAAAATGCTCAACACCGTGACCTACACTTTGAGTTAACATCACTCCACCCTGTTTCTTTTCATTGTCATGTAACCCTTTTCTGCTTATTATTCGTTTCATCGTGTCTATGTTTAGGAAATCTGCATCATCGCATTCATCACATGATCCCTCCTTCACAGAGGAGCAGGCCTGGCAATGGAAAGTGGACAACTGGAGAAAAATAGTTTTTATTACCAGCTGTCTTTAAGGTAAAAATAAAGACATCAGACACAATACATGGTTGTATGTTATGTATGTATTTTAAACATTTCATCCTCAAACATTCATAGGACATTTTATTGGAAGAAGACCTTGCATGTACCAATGTCTGTCTAAAAGAAACAACACAGAAGTAAAGTTGGACGACACAGTATGCTACAAGAAGGGATTTGTTCTAAATGTATAACTGTAAACTAAATATTTACTCTGGATTTCTAAAACTACTAAATTTGGAACCCTGTGGAATTGTTACTGAAACTTTAATCCAAAAAGGGACAATGAAAAATGTAGACTAGAAACACACCCCCTGGTAGCATTAAGTGTTTAAATTTAGCATTCAGAAGAGAGAGGCAGTGTAAAAAACACAAAATCCACCTTCATATTTTGGCATACCCCTCCTTCTGCTTAAAGAAACAGACGAGTCCAACAGAGGACATGACACTCCTTTCTTACGGAGAGACAGGGCGGTACATTGCTACCACTTTAAACAGTACTGTAAGTACTGTATATAAATAAAACCAGTTGCAGCGAGCCTGGCTTGGCATTACCAAAGACAGTGGAAAATGATCAGTATGACCTACCAGCACGTGTGCATCTTATAGATCAAGACATCACTACATAACTTGTTAGATTAAAATACAATAATTAAGTTTTTTCCATTTAACCATTCATCAAACAAGTGACACTGAAAAACTCTGAAAAATGTTACAACAGAAATAGTTTTGTTATGTCCTCCAAAAACAGTCTAGGGTGGATTTTTTTAAATTCTATATTATTTCAATGAGAGTCCATTAAAGTGATAAACAATGCATCACCTGAATCTTCAGGTTTTACGTCTTTGTTTAACTGTCCAGCCTATTAGTTGATGGATCACCCTCAATGCAGTCCACAGTTCCTAAAAAGCTCCAAAGAGGAAAACACTCTTAGAAACTAGCTACTGAACATTTAGCATATAGCAGCTGAAGATCCAAATATTTAGGTTAGGAAATTGTAGCAATGAGAAGCTGCGCTATAAAAAAGAAACCATTGGCTTACATTTACCCTATGACCAGGAGCATGACTCAAATCAAATGCTGCTGTGTCACCAGTGGATATATAAATACTCATTTGTTTGATAAATTATATGTTTCCACTGCCTTCCAGAAGCAAAAAACCAAAAACCTTTACTCTATTTACAATTTAAACACCGTAAATCGTTGATAAAATGTTACATTTAGAAAGATCTGGGATTCCTGTTTACTCCTGATAATTAATCCTGTATGTCTAGCTAGGTTAAGTACAGTAGCTGCTGGTTTATGGAAAGAACATGGAACGCTTTAGATATGAAGGATGATGAAGACCTTTTGACAAATGTACAACTTAAATCTATTGGAAGAGTGAAGAGTGTAACAAAAAACAGATTAAACCAAGTCACTGAAAAAGACTTGTGTTAGTTTGTTAAAACATCAAAGAAAACTCAACAAACATAAATTCAGAGTCACTCATGAATCAGTCATTTCATGTTTTGGTTCAGTTTCTTGAAATGATGGAAAAACATCAGATTGACTAAAAATCTCAGCTGAGCTCTGAACATTGTAAAGATAAAAAGTAGAACAGATTCATGCAATGCAGTTTGGTATTTTTATATCCAAACATGTAACTGTTCCTATGACACTTATGGCACTTGTGGATTAATGGATTTAATCTGGAATAATATATTATACTTTCCTGTACAATAATAGATACGTTAAGACAAAGAGGTGAGCAGGTGTGTGTGTGTGTGTGTGTGTGTGTGTGTGTGTGTGTGTGTGTGTGTGTGTGTGTGTGTGTGTGTGTGTGTGTGTGTGTGTGTGTGTGTGTGTGTGTGTGTGTTAGTGCTGTGTTTTTCCTGCTGTTTCTGAGGTGGACCGCTTGCACAAAATGTGGGATATCTGCAGGACAGGCAACAGCAGCTGAAATGCATTTTGGATGTATTTGGTACTATTGGAGCCCTGCAGACAGGAGACACAAAAACACCATCATCATCATCATCATCATCATCATCATCACCATGATCATCATCTTAAGATACATACAAGCGACACCAGACGCAATGGAAAATGTATGAGAAGTGCAAAATTAAATTTTAAATGAAGCGTTGAAACAGAAAATACTAAAAATATACCCAAAACTCTTATATAATAAAATATTACAGAACAATATTTGTGACTCATTTATTTGACATTTCTATCTGTAAAGCGCTTTGAAATGTCTTCAGATGTGATTAAGCGCTATATAAATAAAAGTTGATTGATTGATTGATGCTTATTAAATTTGTAATGTATTAATTGTACTTCCAGTGTTTAAAAGCTATTTTAAATTATGCTTTTGCACATGGACGCAGTGGTTAGTGCTGTCGCTGCACAGCAAGACGGTTCCAGGTTGAGTCCTGCTCTTTGCGGAATTTGCGTGTTCTCCCCATGTCTGCGTGGGTTCTCTCCGGGTTCTCCAGCTTCCTCCCACCTCCAAAAACATGCGCTTCAGGTTAATTGGCTGTTCCAAATTGATTGTAGGTGTGAGTGTGTGCGTGCGTGGTTGTTTGTCTCTGTGTGGTTAGGTGGTGCACTGGCGTCGCGCCCGGAGTTTGCCCCGCCTCATGCCCTTAGTCAGCTGGCTCCAGTTCCCCATGACCCGCAAAAGCGGATGAAGCGGTTGGAGAATGAATGAATGAATGAATGAATAAATGCTTTTACACATCGTTAAGACATGAAACATTATTATCTCAACAATGACTGAGTGATTTTTGACACAGTTCCTATAGTTACTTGGTTATCATCAAGAGTACCTGTGGTAAAATCAGACTGTCTCACCTCTAGCAGCACACTTTCTACCAGTGGATTGATCTCCTCTGCTTTCCTCTGGCCCTGAGAGACAGATAATCAGTGAAGTGAGACAGGAAGTGGAAATGGGCAAAGGGCTTACCACTTGCTACGAAAACAATAACTTGTTTTATAGTAAGACACAATAAAAACTATAAAGAAAACTACCTAAAATAAGGCTGTAGCACAGCTGCAATATAGTGTTATGATCCTCAGTACCATATACCATATATTCAAAACATATAAAAGACCCAGGGGTGATGTTTCCATTCAGTACTGTGAGGGTATGTTCACTTATTTTTTATTTTTTACCAAGCCATTGTGTTTTGATCATAATCCAAAAAAATCTGTCAGTAATTTTAAGTTTTCCGTAGGTAACATGAAGGGAGGGGTTCACATATTGCTGGTTTTGGGATAAAATAAAAGCATCAGTCCAATTACCCCACTAATACACCACACACATTATCCCTCTCACTTACCCCAACAAGAAACAGTGTGTCAGAAAACTTCTTGGCTAAACATTTCACCTCTTTACACATGGCACATGTCAACCTGGAATAGAAATCAAGATCTTAATGACACACTGCAACATCTTTGTCTCTTGACACACACACACACACACACACACACACACACACACACACACACACACACACACACACACACACACACACACACACACACACACACACACACACACACACACACACACACACACACACACACACACCTAGAGAGGATGTGTGCCTGGTCTCTGGCTGGTTTCTCCAACTCCTGGCCGTGGAGGATGAGCTCTGCCACCTTGTGGAGCTGCTCAATACTGCGTGACGTCACTTCAGCCAGACTGCCGATTGATGACATGTAGACACTCTGAACAGAAAAATACACAAAAAATATACGTATATATACTGCATATAAAAAAATAAATACATGGATATGTCTCTACAGTTGTTTATCAAAGTCATATAACTTGAGGTAAGGTGATCTCACCTCTACAGACGTGGGGTCATTTTCCTTCTTTTCCTCTTCACCTTTCTGCCCCTCACTCTTCTTCTGACTCTGCTCTTCTCCGTTCTCCCCCTCTTCATAGTTTTCATTCTCTGGAGGTGAGGTCTGTCTTGCTCTCTGCTCATGCGTTTCCATGTCAACCATAGTAGCAGACGACTCCACCTTTTTCACCCAGTCATGGGCCTTCACTCGAGCCTGGCAATGCATAATAACCACACACACACACGCACACACATACATACAGTATTTGCTTGCAGAAAGATTTAAGTGATAGTGTTTGTATTTCTTAAAATAGAGAGTGGAAGAGTGTAATGCTACAATTCATTATGACTTAAATATGGAAATAGAAATACAGTACATATAGAAGGATCCTCTACCATGAGCGTATTTCATTAAAGAAAGGCAAAAAAATCCCCATTACTGAACTAATGATTGACAAACATAGTTATGAGCCCTATGCTTGGGCCCTGTAGCATCTAGCAATAATGAAGTCTACTTCATAGTAAGCCTTTGCATCCCTGCATGGGTTCTAGTTTTCATATCATAAATGGTCTGTACTTATAGAGTGCTTTTGCAGTCTGACTACTCAGGCACTTTACAGTTCCAGCCATCATTCACCCTTTCATATAGTAGTGGTACATGGTACCACCTGCTCTTCAGGTGTAGTAATCATTCAAACCATCCTTCATGCATCAATGGAGCAGCCAGGTAGAGCAATATCTTGCTCAATACTACATTGACATGTGCGGGGCAGAGCTGGGGGTCGAACCACCAACCAGCTCATAAATAGATTACAACTTTACCACTGAGCTACAGTACTAACTTTAAGTTTCAAGATGTGATGGTGTGGAATCAGTAGATTGTCCGTATTAATTGTAAATCTTCAGAATATCCAATTCTTACAATAATATCGAAAGCTGCTTGTTGGAAGATGTAAATACCGGTATGCAGTTTTGTAAAATATTTTAAAAAATGTTCTTAACAAATTAAAAATTATTTTCCAATTTGCTCCTGATGGATGGACAGGCAGACAGCTGGAACTCCACTTTGTTTCATGGTAGAAGATGTTAAACCATATACTGCGCCAACCTGAAACCATATCTGCACCAATCGTACATTGTGTGTGTAAAAAATTATATTGAAGGAAACCGTATGTTATCATCATTTTCACTCACTTAGAAGCACCTCAGATTTGAATGTCTCATGTGTGGCTCACCTTGTTCAGTTTGTCTGGAGTAGCAGCAACATGGAGATCAAATAACAGCTCAGTGAGAACATTCACAAACTCCTCACTGTTGGCAGCTGGTGGGAATATACAATACAGACACACACTATGATGAGCCATGTCGTGTCAATACATTTCAATTTACAAGGCCTGTTTTTAAACTACATTAAAATAAATGTTAGATTAGATTTGATTAATACCATAAAAATTTGATGTTCCCCTTATTTACTGATAAAATAAATAAAATAAATAAGCTAACAGCACACCAGAGATTAAACATCTGATTTTTTTGCTGTCAGGCCAAATTAAATCCAACTTCTTTTTAAGAGTTAAAATTGCACCGTAATTTTCGCAGAACACTTGTGGATTTAAGGTACTGATCATTATAGTACTTCTAGTACTATAGTACTACTATAATGAATTTGTGAGCCTGTTATGTCAAGGGAAGGTGAAGGGGTAGTTGGGTAGGTGGGAATTTTCTTACTCTGATTTACACGTGCATTGTAAAAACTCTCTTTTCGTAACTTGAAAAATTAATAAAAATACCCTGCTTAGAAAAAGTGCTCCATAAATAAAGTTGATTTGAATTAAGCAATTTAAAAAAAGGTACTGATCACAGTACATATTCACAGTGAATGTGAAGATTGAATTTAAAAGTCAACTAAGGTGAAATGTCACTTCTGCTGCTGAACCACTGATCCAGGATCAGGACCTGTGTCCATCTGCTGGAGTTTCAAAGAAAAGCTGGATAAGAACCTCTGGTCTGGGGTCAGTGCTCATGAGCTGTCACTGACTCCAGCAGGTCTACTGTTGTTTTGTTTGGTCACACTTCTATGGAGTAGAACGGTGTAATTCCAATCTAAATTACCATTGTCGCGTGCCTTTCCCTCTTCTATTTTGTCTTCCTCTCCTATGTCCTCTTCCTCTTGCTTGATGAAGATATCCTTGATATAAATCAGCTCCTTCTTCAATTCCTCCAACTCTTCTTCCTCAAGGGAGGAGAGGACTGTGTGTACCTAAAAACAGATACAGTTCATTATCCTTTTGACAAGACTCTAAAAACACTTTGTTAGTAAAAGTGTGACCTTTCTTGCTCACATTCAGCTCACTCTCATTGGACAGGATCTCCAGGGCCTCAAGGTGTGACAAACCCTGGTAGTCATCAAATAGTATCCCATAGTGAGCTGTGGGCGAACTGATTGGCTGGTTGCCCAAACGTGCTTGCTCTTTTTCTTTGGCTTCCTTCAACATCTATAAAGACACCCGTTAAAAACATCAGTAACTTTAACAAAGTTGTAAAGATGTATGGGTTTTCTGAGTGTCTCTGTGTTTCTGCATGCCTGACTCAGTGATGCGGTCTTCTGCATCAGGGTCTTGGTCTTTTTGAAACCTGGGTCGCTCTCTGCAAGTACAACCATGGTTTTCTTTCCAATGAACTCCAAGGCGTCCAAACCTCCACTGATCACTGACTTCCCCTTTGACACATGGAGAAAGGAAATGAACCTATCTACTATGGTGCTTTGTGGAAGAATCATTCATCTGAGGAACTTCATTTCCTAAATGGTTTATACAGTGGAAGGAAATTTTACAAAACGCTGATATCTCATTTTGTATGTTTATGTCATGCTTTATAATAATTTGATTTAATATCTGATCAGTTTATTTTATTAATTAATTAGTTTATTTGTTTATTTAACAGGGTCCTTGCACAACAAATGTGTTTCACAGACTAGAGACAGTTTAAAGCTAGTTTTCATCTGTAGTCCCAATCCACATAACCATAGTAGATAGTTGAACTATTATAGTTGATTTTAATAAACCTGAGTATCTTTTAATACATATTGTCCACAGAGTCTATTCAAAGTATACCAGTTCAGAAAGAACCCGCTGCTGAGTCCTGTGCATTTCCGACATTGATGTTACAGCTCTGGGGAAGAAACGCTTCTCTCTGTTGTTCTGTGTTTTCAAGCGACATTTCCTCTTGATGACAATGGGACAAAAACACTGCAATCTGTCCCTGTGTGCAGCTGGCAGGTTTGATATTGAAGTCTGGTGATATAGTTTGAAACATGCTAGGGTGTGTGTTCACTCACTGTGTTCTGCACAGCATTGGTGATGGTAGAGAGGACACCTCTGCTAAAAGCTGTAGGACTCGCAGGGGAGTTGGACGGATCAGCGTCTCCATTACTGCCTCCTTCTTCTGTCCTCTGTTCGGCTCCCTCCTCTTCTTCTTGTGCCTCCTCTCCCACTGAAGTCCTGTGAAGACGAAGAGCCTCTCCTGCCTTCATCTTAACTGAGGTGAGGCTCTGGCCTGTGTACAGACATACACATGTAGACAAAGACTTGAGAAAGTGCTCAAACATGGAAATGTGAGGTGGTGAAAGTAAATGATTACAGAAGACAGACCGACTGTCGATGTGGCATTGTTCAGAAGAGACTTCCCCCATGAACTCCAGCCTTCCCAAACTTTTTCCTTCTCTTGACATGATATCTGCACACACACACAGACACACAGACACACAGACACACAGACACACACACACACACACACACACACACACACACACACACAAACACACACACACACACACACACACACACACACACACATTTTAATAATTCATTATTTTTTATATTCATGTAAGACATTATAAGGATCTGGATTTTGATGATGCAGTTAATTCACTAATTATGACACAAATCAATTCAAATTGAATCTATTTAGTCCGCTCCACTGACTCAAGGCATCGGTGGAGCGGTCATTCGTCACACTGAAAAGACCGAAAACATACAATCAGAACAGGACTGATCAGGAACAACTTCCTTCTCTGGCAGTGATGTCCACTGAGACAAAGAGACTTTTAAAACTAAAGAAAAATAAGGAGCGGCGCATGGACTTCATTTACAAGTTAAGATAAGATGATGAATAACATTTCTTTAAGTTCTTTTTTTTTAATATGCTACAGTGTGTATGTGTAAAGAATGCTGCTATGAAATTTTAAACCAAACACGTTAAGTGTTGCCAATCAAATGTTGAATGAGCTACTATGTAGGGTTCATATATTTGTAAAACTGACTGTGATGATGACAGTGCCTCACTAGACATGAACCTCACTGCACATGGACTAATGGCTAGAGTGATAAATATCTAATCAGTGATGAGGAAAAGCAGCACAGAAATAAAATGGATGTAAGCGATTGATTTTGTAAGGCGTGTCGTGGGTCTTTCTTTTTTCCTTCAGAGAACACTCACAAGGTTGTTTCAAATGAACAGTGTCCTGTTTGACATACATTTTTTGTTAAGGGATTCTCTCCTGCATTGTATATAATGATAAAAGTCATCACTACTCAACCACAACTACAAAAGAGAGCAACAAACCTGCACATCCTGCTCATCAAGCGTAGGCTCAAGGCTCACTGGTTGGTTACATTCTATCACATGACCCTCAGCAGGAAGCTGAGGTTGGTCACATGGACTCTCTAAACAACGGACAGTGCTGTCGTCTGTGGTCTCCTCTCCGGGCGGGGGTAGGACAGTACTTTCTAGAATCAAAGGAGGTTGCAGAGATTCTGAGGGCGATGCTGTTGGGCCATCCTGACTGGAACCAGGATTGGTGTAGGTGACTGAAGTGGGTGGAAAGGTGATGTCATCAGAAGGGTCTGCATCACAGGGGACCGTCTGGGACATAATGACCTGAAAGTAACCACTGATTTTAGTTGGCTTAGTGCTAATCAGTGCTTTTTTGCAAAACCTGCTCACATACACAGCATAACCAATTAACATACTGTAAGTGACTTACATTTACATTACATTACAATACATTTATATATAGAGGTTTTTCATTTTGGAAACTTAATTGTTCTCTGTGAATGATTGCTTTGTTGTAATTTTACGAGAAAATAATAGATTTATTATTATTATTATTATTAATATTATTATTATTATTATTATCATCATCATCATCATCATCATCATCATCATCAATTAATTAAAATGTTGAAAGGTTCTTTTTCATTTAATAAGCACTTAATTCCATATATTCACTGTGCATATTGAAATTGTTCATCTTATAGTATAAAGATTCTCAGGATACATGAGCCACAGAAAGGTTATTTGTTTTTTGATATTTAACAAGAGATCGTTAATCATAAGAACATTTTAGAAGAACTTTCCCTCTATCAGTTAATTCAATAATATGTTGATCATTATGATTATTTTGGTGCAACAATAGTTCAGATTAAATATTAAAAATATAAAAGAAATATAATATTTTACACCAAAAACTTCACATTCTTCACATAATTAACCCTATGTGTTCACAATTCGATGAGGATAAACAAATTAGGCAAATAGATTTTGTGCAGAAATAAAATACGTAATTCGAGATACAGTACTTGCTATTACTTATGGTTCAACACCACCACCGTGTGACCACTTACAGCTACTGCATCCAAATAATTTCTGTCATCCCCAATGCCTCTGATCAGTGTGTGGTTTGTATAAGGTTGTGTCCCGACAACAAAACATTATTTCGCACAACGTTATCTCTACCACAATATATGGGCATGAGGGTAAACAAACAAAGTGACGATGTACAATCTATCCCTGAGAAATTACAGCCGGAGCCTCAAACCACCACATTATTTCACATTATTTGTACACTATTTGAATATATTATTGCAGTCAAAATGCGCATCATGTCAGGAAGACATTCAACAAAGACTACTGTTGTATTTCAAAGACAATATTACAGTCTGCTTAATATTTGCTGCTTTGTGTTATGTTACACAAATTTCGAGACTGCAGAAAATAGTGAAACTTTGTCGCCGACTGTTTTACTGTAAATCTGCTCCCTTCATTTGGTGCGGGCGACGGAAAGACATTAAACTCAAAACATTTTGTTTTTTGCGAAAGTGACAGCGCAGCTCACCCGTGTCCTGTTCGCCAGCCGCTCCTCTTCCTCACCGCCACGTCGGCAGGCCGGGATGTGATCTCACCAAAGAGTAACAAGAGACAAGAAAGTTCTCTGCTCCGGAACCGCTGTGGTCTCCTGATCCCAAAGCACTGAGTCAGTACTGTACACTGTACACAGGGGCTCATTGAGACACTCTATGAGCAGCTCTATGAGCAGCCGTGTCAAAAATTACAAAGTAATAAGAGACCGGACGCATGTCAACATGTCAAGATAAATCCTAGTTGAACGCAAGTTAAATCGTCACATCTTCGTTTGAATGGACTAGGTCTGGATAAATGGAGTAATGTTTACAGACTATTCCTTGTATCTGTTTCTTAGCTACAGTACTAATTGAATGATGGAGTGTTTGGTTGAACCTTGACGGACAACTGGCTCGTTGGTCTAGGGCACATATGTCAAAGTCAAGGCCCGCGGGCGAGATCTGGCCCATGAGGAATTATTTATGGCCCGCGGGAGGATTTTTAATAACTATTTGAACCGGCCCGCAGGCCACATCGGCCCGCTGGTACTTTGTACGCATCAAAACTACATTCCCCACAATGCAACGGTAGTGGAAGTAATGCAGCGCAGCAAGCGGGCTTTGATTTCGTTGTTTATCAGCAGTTAGAGCGGAGGTTGGAATTAGTCCTCCTCAAAAATGGCCAAAAGTAATGTGAACGCTGAAAGCAGGGAGTTTCGAGCCAGATGGGAGTCAGAGTGTATGTTCAGAGAGGTAAAGGTGAATCTGTGTGTCTTCTGCTAAGTTTGCACGTTTCATCCCCGACACAATGCCCCAGCTTTGCATCCAGGCTGCTCTAACGCTCTCTGTCTTTAGACGCACATACGTGTGTGAAGAATATTTCTCTCTGATGAAGCTGAACAGAACATCACACAGGAGCCGTCTGACTGCTAAACACCTTCACTCCATCCTGAGGGTTTCCTCAGCTCAGAGCCTGACCCCTGAATGACCCCTGATCCCTGAATGAACCCTGACCCTGGACATTCATGAACTTGTACAAAAGATGAGACGCCATCAAATATCAGGGTCAGCCTCAGACAAGTGAGCATCACAGAGCAGTAATGTAATTTAAGTTTTAAATTCAGTTAAATTTTTACATTTGTTTCTACATGACACGATGTCTCTTTGAAGGAAGTATTGTTTTGTCTGTGTGCCATAGAGTTTTGTGTTTTATTTATTAATATTGATTTCAGTTGAATGGACTCAGGGAAAATTGCAGATAAGAGCCGTGAGAAAGGATACAACTGATTTGTTTTTTTTATTGTACAATTTGAAAGTAGTGATTGGTAGGATCGTAGAGCAGCGCAATAATTTTTTTTTTTTTTTTTGCCCACTAATGCATTATTATTGTGCATGCACAACAATATTATTGTGCATGCAATAATGCATGCACAATAATGTATTTTCAGCTTGTAATGCATGCAATTTCATTCATGCATTTATCTTGATATTAAGGAACATATTTTGTATTTGAAGGACGTTTACTTTTTTGCTGTTTGTTGAAAGGCTTCCCCTTAAAGTTTCTGATAGAGCCATAAGAAAATATTGCTTTATTTATTTAATCATATACTGTGTTAGCTCTTGGTTCAATAGGCTATGTTCATTTCAATATGTTTTAATAAATATTGAACCAGTCCGGCCCTCGGCTTGTAACAAATTTGTTTTTTTAGGCCCTCCGTGTATTTGACTTTGACACCCTGCTGTAGGGAGACTACATCGTAAATCAACTTACTTTATTAGCACACAGGAAGTGTTTCTGATGGTAGTAGTTATTTATTGACTTAATCCATTGAAAATGTTTGTACATCCGTGAAGCCCTGGTGACGCATCTGGGGTGTAGCCCTGCTCTCACCTGTAGTCAGCTGGGAAAGGCCTCGGCAACTCCCATGACCTGCAGGGCTGATCAGCAGCTGGACACGAGACGATTACGATCGCAGTGAGGCCACAGTGATTTGAGGTGGTAAAGGTAAATGAGTTTAAATATTTGAGGTTGAAGTAATAGAGATTGTGGTAGACAGGCGAAGAAGAGAGTACAGGCAAGGCGGAGAAAGGTGACAGGAGTGATTTGTGACAAAAAGCTATCTGCAAAAGTGAAAACAAAAGTTTACAAGACAGCAATCACAGCAGCTATTTTGTCTTCTTCTCCTTTTGGCTTTTCCCACAGTGAATCAGTTGCCTCCATCTAACCCTGTCTTCTGCATCCTCTTCTCTTACACCAACTACCTTCATGTCCTCTTTCACTACATCCATAAACCTCTTTGGTCTTCCTCTAGGCCTCCTGCCTGGCAGTTTAAAACTCAGTATCCTTCTACCAATATATTCACTATCTCAGACCTACAGCAGCTGTGTTGGTATGGTTTGGAAATGATGCGCTAATGAAAAGACAGGAGGTGGAGCTGGACGTGGAAAAGCTGATGATGTTGACAATGACTTCCTGTGGGAGTGATGACGCAGACTCAGGCCATTATTTCTCTGGAATACTTATCGTCACTTTGTTTGTCTCCCATCATGCACATACATTTTATCGGAGATAACTTTGTGCTAAATAATGTTTTACTGTCAAGACACAACCTTAAACAAACCACACATTGATCGAAGGCGCTGGGGGATGACAGAAACTATTTGGATGCAGTGGCAGCTAGTGACCATCAGGTCGCGGTGTAGAACCATAAGTAAGAGTTCAATAATATGGAGTTGAATTTTCACGGTGCTGTATGTATTTCCACATACAGTACCATGGAGAGGGATGATCTGCTGTGGTAACTACTTATGTGAGCAGCCGAAAGAAAAGAAGATAAGAAGCTATGCATGACAAACAGCTTTAAGTGTTGTTACAGTCAAATAATACTTTTCTTTTCAACACATTTTTGCAACATTTCATAATTCAATTGGGACATAAATTTTTAAATGTGTATGCTCAAGTAAACATACTGGCTCTTCAACTCGGGGTGTATGGAGTGAGTCGGACTTTTCCAAACTTAGCTTTGAATTAAACTGCTGTAATCTGTTGATCTAATAGCAACTTCACAAACTGTTTCATCTCAAACAAACAAACAAACAAAAACAGCATAAAATACAAGAGAGGCACTATATTTTCAAATATATTATTAATAAGTTTATTAAGTGGTATGAATATTATGTTTCAAAATAAATGAAAAACTGCAGATAGACCTGTACAGTTATATATGTTCACAGTTTAACACGTTCCCTTTGAATTGCCAATATTTAGATTAAAAATAGATAAGATTTACACATTATAAAAAGGTATGATATCCATTATTATAGGGGTATCGAAATCATGATTAATGAAAACCTTTAATTGCCCTTTCAGTCGATTAATCAATCATATATGTGTGTGTGTGTATATATATATATATATACACACAAACACACATACATACATACACACACACACCACACACACATTACCACATATATTTTCAAATACAAAAACATATACAAGAAAAGAATATTCTGAGGCAAATGCAGTTGAGATGCTACATTTGGTGTGTGTGTATGTGTGTGTGTGTGTGTGTGTGTGTGTGTGTGTGTGTGTGTGTGTGTGTTTGGTGAGTGTGGGAAAAAATAGGATAACACATGCAGGTCACAATCATTTGCACCACAGTACAAACACACACACACACACACACACACACACACACACACACACACACACACACACACACACACACACACACACACACACACACAGTATATGGTTGGTGGCTTGCTTAAACGAAATGCTTAGTTAAGCTGCATTTTCTTTTAAACTGCATATCTTGTTTTGCGGGCTGGAATAAAACTTATTTGCTCCTGAAAATGAAAAAAAAAAAAAAAAAAGGAGCAAATTTCCCTGCTTTGCACTTTGTATTTTAACAATATAAAATGTCCATATAAAAGGCAACCATTGTCACACCACAATTCAGACAATAGTTCATATAGATACTTAAAGTACAGATAAGACATAATACATTTCATTGCTTTTAGCCTTAAACCAACTGAGTGGTGTCTTTTCCTCACGAATGCAATAATGCCCCGTTAAGCAACTTTCACATTTCTGAATGAAAACATAAAAACACTTCACTCTGACAATTATTAAGACCTAGATTCCCTCTTTGGTCAACCCAAACACCAAAAGCACTAAGTGATATTGAGCTGCTTTTATTAAGTGCACGCTTTTCTGCTGCATATGCTGTGCGCACATATATACAATAGATAAGTGAGCATTAGACGAGTGAACTGTAAGCTGTTTTATCGAAGCCACTTCATGATATAAGCTGTAGAGTAAGGTGAGGTCTGTGAACGAGGAGTTAGCATAAGCATTATATCGAAGGTAGCTGCAATAAGTGCCATAGCAATAGGTGTGATATGGTTATGTTCTAGAAAGTTTCACATTATGTTGTCCTAGCTAGTAAATAACGTGTTATTGTGTTATATCTTTACTTGAATAGATGTAGAAAAATGAGAGAGAATGTTGCATAAAAGAACCTTTACCATATATTAATTGGGATCTCTTTAAAATGAGCAGCTGTTGATGCAGTTTGGTTTTGCTGCCACAATGCGTGCTGCTCTCAGGCCAGCTGAGATGCTGCAGCCTCTATTTTAAGTGTCTGAACCTTTCCCAACTGATCAGGGGCCTGGTGCAACAACCTTGTTTCCATTGTAATATTAAAAAGCGCCGAAGGTAAATCTGCAAAAATGAAAGCAAATGTGATAGTTGTATAATTAGCAGACTGATACCATCTTATTTTAAGAAAATAAGGCAATAGGATATGAGCTTGCACCCTGAGGAACATTTCCCCTCCTACTACTCAAGAGTTCAATGTGTGTAACGTCAGCTCTTTTTAAATCCACCCTCAAGTCAAAGTGGTACAGTCCAATGTTGAACCTAGCCCAGAGCTTCTCTGAAGGTTCCTGGTGGAGGGTTTTATACCAGGAGGTGGCGTTTCTTGTGCAAAGCTAGGTGGTCAGAACGGGAGAAACTGCGTTCACAGTCAGGGCACTGGAATGGCTTGACTCCTGTGTGCTTGCGGAAGTGTCTCGTCAGCTCGTCTGAACGGGCAAACTTCCACGTGCAGCCCTCCCACATGCATTTGTAGGGTTTCTCACCTTCACATGTACAAAAAAATACATCAGTATCAATAAAGGCTTCCAAAGAGTGATATTTAAGATGATTTGGAAAGTACAGATTGTGTGTGAATTAAGAACTTTACCAGTATGTGTCCTGCGGTGTGCCTTGAGGTGGGAACTTTTTGTGTACACTTTGTTGCAGCCAGAGAAGTCACAGTGGTGAATCCGTCGCTTTTTCAGTGTGTCAGGAGATTCAGCAGAGTGAGGATGTTGTGTGGTTGAATGAACTATAACCGATGGGTTGTTCCCCCTAATAGAAACATAGAGAAGACATTATTATGTCAGAGTTGACAGCTGCTGTTTCGTCTGGTTTGACAAGGAGAGGGCGCTGGATGCAAACACAAGCCTTCATCGATGATGTTGAAATCACGTAAGTTTAAATGGACTGCAAATGCTTTCACAATACAACAACAATTTCTGCAAGTAAAGCTGTTGAAAAACACCCACCTTTTTCTAATGTGCCACACCTTTGTTGTGTCTTATCAAGTCTCTACTGTTTGTAACTCAACCAGCCCATTTATTGGAATGTGATGAACATTTTATGCAAACTACAGAGATGCAAATGCAGAAGATTCCTCAGTGTTATACAGAACATCATTTCATTGAGGTACACGTGACGAGACTTTTTCTGCACTATCAATCTATCATCAAAGTGTCTGTGTGTGTGTGTTTGTGTGTTCACGTGTGTGTGTGTGTGTGTGTGTGTGTGTGTGTGTGTGTGTGTGTGTGTGTGTGTGTGTGTGTGTGTGTGTGAGCATGTGGGTGCTGCTGGCAGTTGAGAGCAGGTGGTGACTGTTGAAATACGAATCCCTCGTAGATCAGTTCTGTATACAGGAATGTTAAAACAATCCCTTGTGATGCACAAACACACACACTAGAATACATGTTGGTACGGCTTTGAAGTGGAGGACCCTCACTGAGACTATACAATCTAACTCCATCATTTATTTTGTTGTACCATATGTATAATGACAAACAAAGATCTTCAATCTTTATCCTTACACTAACAAAATTGTAACATTAACCCTAAATCCAAGTGTTACCTTTCAAAAAGTGAGACTCATGTAGAATAGCCTAACTTCTCAGAATGTTCTCATTTCAAAGGTCTCACAATGAAACGGGGTTTCACAAAGACAGCTGGACAAGGACACACACAAACTATTCAATATATTATATAAAAATCCACCCATTATTACATACATGCAGTATGTTGACATTCATGTAAGCGTACTCTGACAGGTGAGAGGATGACATGTACACATACCTCCTCTCCCCTTAGGGATCCAATTATTTCTCATTTTTCCAGAAACCTCAGGATGCTTAACATGCAATTATTTACGCTGTTATGCTCTAGAAGAAGAAACACCGTTACGAAACAGATGGAGTGGGTGAGATTGGACAATGAGTGGTAAATAAGTCCAGGAAGTGCTGAGTGGGGAAATAAAGGAGAGATGGGAAGGAAGGAGGAGGTGACAAGCTCAAGATGGCTGATTTGAAGCCGTGTGGCTGACTCAGAAGTGATAAGATGAAACAGGAAGGAGCAAGACTAGAAATGACGGAACAGAAGACACCACAGTGAAACAAAGGAATCTGACACACCCTACAAACAGTTCAGTCAGTGGGTGGAGGAGTTGCTCATGACAGGTTTTGTTGTGCTGGTTCTGCTGTACTAGTTATCGCTGAAAATTGGAAACTCTTGTCCCTGTTTTAAACTCTCCTTTTACACACATACACAAAAATGAAAAGTTGTGAAGGCACAAACTCTGTTTCATGTTACTGAATATTTCAGAAGTGAAAACAGTCGAACAATTTTGTCAACTTCATTTTCCTGAATAAAAAGCAATCTTCTGAAAGGACGATGGCTATGAGTTGTATATTCTTCCCTTTGTTGCACTCATACAACAAAGTGAGGAATATGTCCGTTGTGTTCTGAGTGACTTTTGTCCATATGCAAATAATTTGAGAATAATTTAAAGAAAAATATTTAAATTAATTCAAAAATTCACTGTAGGTCACTACATATAATGCATGTTTTGATTTCTCTGTTCATAATGTCACATTTCATATCCAGGGTTGATGCAAATATAACTACATAAAATAAGTAATGCAGCTATTGAAAACAAATTGAAGTAGTAAAAAATACAGTTACATGAAAGTTACTTTCAGAAATGCAGACATAGTTCTTTAGTAACAGTGATTATAATGTGTTAACTTCTGACCCACTTTTATTTTCTGTGTAAAGATTCTTCTTGTCTTCTACTGACGGTCTGAGAGAACCTTTCATTGGCTTTTGTTCCCATATGTCAAATCAACCTCATACTTTCCCCTGAAATACCCCTACCTTGACCATTTCATAAAGAGGACTCTTTTGGTATCAGTTCCATTAAATCACATCAGACCGGTATGAAAAAAAGCCAACCCAGTCTTGGTCATGAACTCCCCCTTTCAGAAATATCACAGTAGGAGTGACTTTGGATCCAGACAGCTTCTAACCACATTGCCTTATACAGTGAAAAGGGAAGCGCTGCAGCAGGCTGAAAAGGTTTCATAATATGTATGAGGGTATCAGTGTGTCACTCACCCATATTCGTGTGATATCCTGATGACTGATGACTTCATGTCATGATTGCTGCGGAAGTTAGTGGCAAACTCAGAACGCGGTTCTGTTTTGATTGGTTTGGACAGGCTGTGGGCATCTCCCTGTAGCTCGAGAGGTTTCGTTGAGTGACCTGGACAGATTTGAAATATTACCAAAAGAGACAAGGTTGGTAAATTCA